>VBSM01002608.1:4761819-4775055 GCA_008086735.1 Cheirogaleus medius
AAAAAAAACAACAAATAAATGTTTGGCAGAATTCACCAGTGAAGCCATCAGGCCCAGAGCTTTTCTTTGTCAGGAGATTTTTCATTACTGATTCAATTTCCTTCCTTACGTATAGGTCTCTTCAGATGTTCTATTTCTTTGTGATTTAGAATAGGTTTTTGTGTTTCTAGAAAATTGTCCACTTCATCTAGGTTATCCAATTTGTTGTCATATAATTGTTCACAGTCCTCTCTTATAATCCTCTTCATTTCTATGGAATCAGTAGTAATATCCCCACTTTGATTTCTGATTTTAGCAATTTGAACCTTCTCTCTCTTTTTCTTAATTCAACTAGTTAAAGGTTTATCAATTGTGTTGATCTTTTCAAAGAACCAACTTTGGGTTTTGTTGATTTTTCTCTTATTTTCATATTCTCTATTCATTAATGTCTACCATAATCTTCATTATTTCCTTCCTTCTGCTAGCTTTGAGTTCAGTTTGTTTTTCTTTTTATAGTTCCATAAGTTGTAAAGTTATGCCATTGATTTGAGATTCTACTTATTTTTTAATGTAAGCCTTTATGGCTCTAAAATTTCTCCTTAGCACTGCTTTCACTGAATTCCATAAGTTTTGATATGTTGTGTTTTCATTTTCATTTGAATCTATGTATTTTCTAACTTCCTTTGTGATAGAAAGCAAATCAGAAAATGATTCATTGGTTGCTTAAAATTTGATCTAGTTGGTTTATTGTGTTAAGTCCTCTCTTTTCTTACTTATCTTCTGTCTTTCCCTTTCAAAAGGTTGATTACAATATGTCTTGGTGTACATCTTTTTGAGTTCATCTTAATTGAAATTCATTTAGCTTCTTAGATCTTTATATTCATGTGTTTAATCAGATTTAGAAAGTTTTTGGCCATTACTTCTTCAAATATTTTCTCTGCCTTTTGCTCTCTCTTCTCCTTGGAATCCTACAATGCATATGTTGGTCAGCTTGATGATATCCCATATGTCCCTTAGATTCTGTTCACACTTTTTCAATCTTTTTTGTTCGTTCAATCTTTTTTCTTTCTTTTCCTCAGACTTGATCATTTCCATAGTTTTATCTTCAGATTCACTGATTCTTTCTTCTGCCTGCTCAGTTCTGCCTTTGAGCACACAGAGGTAGTGTACACACAGAGGTAGTACACACTAGAGGTAGTGTATTTTTTATTTCAGTTACTGTACTTTTCAGCTCCAATATTTCATTTTGATTTTAGGTTTTTCTATCTCTTTATTAATATTTCCCTTTTGTTTATACTTTGTTGTCTTGACTTTTTCCACATCTTCCTTTAGTTCTTTGAATATCTTTAGGATATTATTTAAAGTCTTTTGTCTAGTAGATCTGTTCCCTCCTCCCCCATCCTACCTGCTTGATTTCTGCTGCATTTTACTTCTATCTGTGCACATGAGTGCTGATAGGTTAGTTCCAATTTAATAGTGAGTACATGTGATGTTCGTTTTTTCATTCTTGAGATACTTCACTTAGAAGAATGGTCTTCAGTTCCATCCAGATTGTTGCAAAAGGTATTAATCAATTTTTTGAGGCTGAGTAGTACTCCATAGTGTACATATACCACATTTTATTAATCTACTCATAAATTGATGGGCACTTGGGTTGATTTCACATTTTTGTGATTGTGAATTGTGCTACAATAAACACTCAAGTTCAAGTGTCTTTTTGATAAAATGACTTTTTTTCTTTGGGTACATACCCAGTAGTGGCATTGCTGGATCAAATGGTTGGTCTATTTTTAGTTCTTTGAGGAATCTCCATACTATTTTCCACAGAGCTTGTACTAGATTGCAGTCCCACCAACAGTGTATAAGTAAGTGTTCCATTCTCTCCACATCCATGCCAGCATCTATTATTTTGGAACTTTTGATAAAAACCATTCTCACTGGGGTTAGGTGACATCTCATTATGGTTTTTATTTGCATTTCCCTGATGATTATACCCTAATTTTACATCTCCCATATTAATGGATTGAGTGGGGGGAGAGTGCTAAAATAAACAAAACCAGAAATAGATATCTTAATACATGTATCATTTTGCACTTGTACAATTATCCTTTTGGAGTAAGTTCCTAGAAGTGAGATGGTGAATCAAAGGTTATACACATTCTACATTTTGATACAATGTGTCAAGCCTTCTAAGGATACCTTAGAATACCTTCTAAGAAGAAAATATTGATTTAAACATTCAGAGTGAATGAGAGGGTCTGTTTTCCTTCACCTCCTACAACAGTGAGTTGTTTCAATCTTTTAAAACTTTACAGATGTGGAAACTTTGTTTTAGGGTTGTTTTTATTTACATGCCTTTGATTACTAATAAAATTGAATATATTTTCATATTTATTTGCCCCTTATGTTTTCTTCATGTATCACTTGCCTCACATTTGGAGGGTTTGAATAATATTGCCTTAACTTCTGGGAAAGTATGCCTAAATATAGTCGAAGGCACAGTGACTTACTTGAGCAATATGCTTAATAATTGCTAGGTTCTCTCACAGTAGAACAATTCTCCAAATGCTTACAATAGGGATTGAAATGTACCCAGTATTACTTAGATGTGCAAAAATTACACATTTCTGTATTTTTAATGATCTCATCTTATTCTTGAGTCCCCACTGCCAGGGATAATTGAAGAAACACTTAGCATTTAGTTAAAATTAATTATCACTGATTTTTTTCTATTGAATTATTTTTATAGATTTATTTATTTGTACATTATGGCTATTAATCCTTTGATATGTGCTGTGAATTTTTCATAATTTTTCATTTATCATTCAGCTTGTTTATATTAATAATGTTCTTTGTCATGAGGAGGTTTTAAAATTTAACACAATTTTCAGTTTCTGTGATAATTTCCAAACAATGAAATATAAATATATACATTTATATTTTCTTCAAGTTCTTTTACATTTAAATTATTGATTTATCTTTAAGTTTGTAAGGATCTAAAGTTAGGAATTTAGCTTCTGTTTTCTAAATGACTAGCCAACTGTTAAAATGTCATTTGATGAATAATCCATCTTTTGTTCCACTAGTTTGAATGCATCTTTCCCATATATACGTGGTCCTATTTCTAGACTCACCAGCTTTTTCTATAAACCTGTCTATTTCTGGGCCTATAGGACATTTTAATATATGGTAGGACATATCATAACCTCCCAGATTCACCCTTCTCTACCCTGACCTGTCCCCAAGAGGTTCATCTGTTTGGAACTACAACACAGGTGCTTTTGTCTCCTGACTTCTGGTTGGATTTGGCCAACAAAGAGATAGAAGGGATTAAGGACAGTGAGGTCTAAATATTTATTATCCCAGCTTCTTATTTGTGGGTCCTATGAGTGGCTATATCAAATTTCCTGTTCCTAAGAGCCAGCCTCTCCACCAGGTTTCTAAGTTTCTGAATACAGGGTTTCTTCCCCTTCCTGATTTAGTCCCAGGAGTGATAACAGTGCACTGGGTTGCCAGTCCTAGGTGTTGCACTAAATCTTCCAATTTCCCCTGTATGCCTCCTAGACCTTTATAAATGGTCCCTTTATTACTCTTTCCTCTCAGTATCCCAATTTTAGCATGTCATTGATTTAAACATCCACTGTGAATGAGAGGATTCTCCTCATTACTTGGGGACCTAACTGGTATGAGTTGTAATAGTGAAAACTTCTGTCTGGACCTGGCTTAAATTGGAATGCTTCCAGTGTTTCACCATTAACCACCCTATACTACAATACCTTAAACCATCTATACTATCCTTGAATATCCATCCCACCACCCCTATCCTCCCTCTCAGCATATCACCTCACCTGCTACTTTGCAGATAAAATGAGAGCCATCCAATGGGAACATCCAAACTTCCTGCTACTGCACCTGCAAACTTACCTACACATCCTTTCTTTCTTCCTTCCTCTCACAATGGAAGAGCAATGTCTCCTTCTGTCTCAGCCTAATTCCTCCAGCCATGTTCAGGATTGCATCCCTTGCATTTCTCTCAGGGACCATCAGCTATCATCCTTCCTTTCTACTGACTCCAAGTTACCAGATTTAAACATTTCATGCCTGTCCGATCTTAAAAAAAAAAAATCCTTGTTGACTCAAGACCCCCTCCATCTTCTGTCTTCTTTGTCTTCATCATCAAATGTCTTGAGTTTTACTGCACATTTACTCTTCCACTTCCTCCAATTCCAATAACTCCAAGGAAACTGCTCTTGCAAGATCACTGTGTCACTCAGAGCTAGACAGAGATAAGAGTGCAAGACGTTTGTTTGAATAGCACCTGTGAAACGTAAAGGAAGAGGAAACAGAATTTGAGCATGGAAAGCCTTCAGATGGCAATGCAGATCCGAAAAAGTCCTGGCTAATTCGACAGGATGTTCTGGGGCAACAATTGCTCCTTAGAGGAGTTATAGGTTCGGCAGGAATGTCCTTACCTGATGCCCCTGTCATGCTCCATCATTGTCTGGGGCTGTCCGGGAAAAGGTTGGCCTCAGTCTGAAAGCTGAGGCAGATCCTGCGGAGGCTAACAGCTGGAGACTCTGCCAGCGCACTGCCCTTCTAGTGGCTGCATAGTTCCATCTTGAAGGGAAATTGGAGCAGTGCACCCTCCATGGCTGCCCAAGCCACCAAAAACCTCTGTTTTGCTAAAGGGCACTTTGGGTCCTCATTTTAAAAAAAGACTTCCTGAAGCTTTTTACACCACTGTTTACTTTGTCCTTAGAAACCATTCTTGTGCGATTCCCTCCTGTCAGGCTCTCAGCTCCTTCTCAATCACCTTTGAAGGATTTGCTTTCTCTGACCACCTTAGGGCTCTATCCCAGGCTTTGCTCTTTTTGTATCCTGCACATTCTGTCTAGAAAAGTCTCATGTGCTTTAATACTGTCAAAATGCTGATGACTTACACATGCATGGTTTCTGCAAAGATCTCTGGTTTAAGTTCTAGATCCATGTAGTCAACAGCCCCACAGGCACTTTAAATCTTTAAGTCATCCCAGCTGAAGTCTTCATTTTCCCTCCTAGCCTGCTTCTTCCCCTCCAGTATTTTCTATCTCAGTAAATGACACGATTGTCCATGCAGTTGCCCACTGTCTTCATCTCTTCGATCTCTGCAATCTCATGCAATCCATCACTAAGTCCTGTCTTTTTAAACTTCAATGATCTCCCCAATATGTTCTCTTCTTCTTCACTGTCACTATCTTATTTCAAGCCATGGTGTTTTTCTCATCTAAAATATTGCTACAGCCTCCAAACTGGTTTCCCTCCTTTCTGCTTTGTGTTTCACCTTCATCCAATTTTATTATTAATCAAGTAAATAACATTTAAAATAACCATGTCTCTGGTGAGAGAAATGCAGATTAAAACAATAGTGAAATATAATTTTTACCTATTGTATTCACTTCCCATGGCTAATATAACAAATCACCACAATTTGGTGGTTAAATCAATATAAATATATCCTCTCACAGTTCTGGAAGCCAGAAGTCCAAAATCAAGGTGTTGGCAAGGCCACACTCTTTCTGGGGATTTTGGGGAAAATTTGTTTCTTATTTCTTCCATCTTCTTCCACTTTCAGCATGACATCCCTTGGCTTGTGGCCCCATCATTCTGATCTCTGCCTTAGTCTTCACATCGTCTTCTCCTATGTGTCTGTCTCAAAACTTTCTTTGCCTCTCTCTTACAAGAATACACTAGATTGCATTATTACATTGAAGGTCCACCTGCACACTCCAGGGTAACTTTCTTCTCAAGATCTCTAACTTAATCACATCTTATGCTAAGTAAGGCGATATTCACTCTTTTGCCGTAGAAGGTAATATTCACAGATTCTGGGGATTAGGATGTGGATATATCTTTTGCAGGGGCACCATTCAGCCCACTATACCTATCAAAGTAGCAAAACTTTAAGTCAAACAAATATTTAACATAGGCAAAGAACAGGCACACACACACATTCACAACTGATAAGGATATAAATCAGTACAATTCTGTTCAAAGCAATGTGGAAGCATGAATCAAGCCTATTAAAAATATTCATACTCTTGTCTAGTAATTTGTCATTTAGAAATCTCTCAGACAAATACATGTCAATATGGACAAATAGAAGATTCAAATTTAAATATGTACAAAAATTTACATACCTATGGAGAAAAAACTAGAAAAATGTATCAAAATGTCTATAGTGGTTATCTCTGGATGGTAACATTATGGACTACTTTTTTATACTTGTCAATGGCATTTAAATATTTCAGGGTAAATATGCATTACTTTAATAATCATTTAAGTTAATTTTCCACTTTAATCATATGAAATGTGGATTAGAATTTGATTGACAGTGAAGAAATAAATAACTAGCCATGGAAGAATTGTGAATTATTTTTTAAAATATTAAAAATCCCATTTGGCTATATCTCCAGAGCCAAAGCAAGACAGAATAAAAAATAGATCCTAGAAATCAAAATTCTGGGAATTGTGATTAAACCTTCAGGGTTTATCTATCTCCAGAGAAGATTAAAAAGAGAGCCGGGCATGGCGGTGTGTGCATGTAGTCCCAGCTACTCAGGAGACTAAGGCAGGAGGATGGCTTGAGCCCAGGAGTTTGAGGCTGTAGTGCACTATAATTGTGCCTATGAATAGTCACTGCCACTCCAGCCTGGGCAACATAGTAAGACCTCATCTCTAAACAACAAAAACAGAGAGAGAGAGATGAGAAAGATAAGTGAAGCTGGTATGACCTGCTAGGACCACCCTGTTATGAGGGTAAAAGGGACCTTAAGAAATCATCTTGTTCATTTTATTACCTAAAGTCAAGCTGTGCTCTAGAGAAATTTAAAGTCTCTTTCAAAAGAAGTATTCTAGAAAGAGAAATCTGATATTTCCATTGGGCTTCCATATTCTTAAATATATCAATTATATTTGACAATGTTCTGCAGGTTAAGTAACTGGAGGAGAGATGTGAGTCTATGAATTTTCTTTTGGGAACAATTTAAGAAACAAAGAGGAGACTGTTCCTTTGATATTAAATCTAGCTACATAAAACACAAAATTATTTTATGATTCTATTTATAACAGACTCCTGTATGAACTCTAGTTTAAGATACAGATGTTGATAACAAAATAATTGTTAAGCAAAAGACTCTCTCCATATAAAGTTTTGTGAAAAAAATTAAAATTCCCCCTGGAATAACAAATTTTTTAATGTGCTAAATGTAGCTAGGAGTAACATGTTTAACTCTCATCATCATCTTTAAAAATTCACTTAGTTCAACAAGACAAATGCCTTTTTTATTATGAAATGTTAGCATGTATGGCTAGATAGAACCTGAGGGTACCCATTAACCTTAAAATATAGTTATGACAAATTTATTTAGCATGTGCTTATTTAGTAATTATGAACTTCATCTATTCAATGCATTACTCAATAAAATCATTGAGGAGCAAATATCTTGCAGATCCTGTCTCAGGAAGCCTTGGAAGAAATGATGGCTTCCCCATTCATGACACACAAAACATCTTAAGGATTAAGACAATTGTAGTCAAAGGACTCTCCTCTTCCATTATGTACAAAGGTCCTCAAAGCCTTTAACCTCAAGAGATTATGCAGAAAATGTGCATACAGTTTCCCCAGAGGAAATTCAGTTTGGGTGACTAACTATGAGAAGATGAAGCACAAAGAAAGGGACGAGAATAACCAAGGAAGACACGCTGAAGTTGTGCAATTATTCTGAAAATTAATATCCAGTTAGTTCAGTGCATTCATCCTCAAGACAGTGGCTACAGTTCTGAAAGATATCTTTCAAAGGAAGTGACTCTGCTTTAAGCAGGGGACTTATGTAGGCTAGATTTGCAAATAACCTATTATTTGATGGAGTTGATAAAGATATTTGGGTGTTCTTATCATAACCTGCATAGAGAATTATTTTAAATGGAGAATGGGATTTAAAAATAATTATGGCAAAAATAAATTTATATATGTTTCAAACATACATACATATATGGATACATAAACATATATATATATATACACAAACACAAGAACTGTCTTTTGCATTCTTCTGTTGAAAAATCATGAAATGACAGAAATACTCAGTTTTGAAGTAAACCTGAGAAGGCTTCAGTCTCAAGAGATTGATGTGGGAATAAGAAATCAAGAAAGGCCATAACAATGCTGGCTACACAGTCTAGGACTGCACAAAGGAATACTAGACAACTATTAAAAATGACAATTTAGACGTATATTTGTTGTCTGTGGCAAATTTTTTATTATAAAAAAGCGAGTAAGAGAACAACATATATGATGTGTTCCTATTTATATAAAATTATGTGTGTGTATAGAAAGAAGTCTCTGTCATTCAGTGAACACCCAATAAATAGTTTGTTGATGAACACAATTAACCTAATGGTAAGAAGACCTGGGGTGAACTTTTTAAATTCCTTCTTTATATTTTCTATATGGTTTTATTTATTTTTTCAAAAAACAAATATTTTAATAAGTAGGAAAAAAGAATTTCATTTTCTAAAAAAGGAATAAAAAACAACAAAGAAATAATAACATTGCTACTCCCCTACATGAAGCTCAGTAATGCAATAGTCTTGAAATACTATTCATCCCTCAATTTGGATTTTAGTTGCATTCATTCTGCTGTTCCAGGTTTTCTCTTGTTTATAAGTGCCAAGTTTCAGAGATAAAATGATTTGGATGAAGACAACTCATTGAAGATAACAGTGCATATATGAACTGCCAGAAAGTTAGGAAGGAAAAAATTAAAAAAGATTTCACATTTCTGTGCTTTAATTCAGGGTTTCTCACACTTTCCCACTTGGGCACCCTAACAGTAGAGAACAGTAAACTTGAGAAGATATCTGGAAGGTCTCCACAATCTCGAAACTTCTTTAAAGTCTCACGTTTGATCTAAATAATTATGAGAATTTTGCATTCTATTCCATAGCATATCTGTATTTTTAATGCAAATGAGATTTAAAATTAATTATCCTGGAGTAAAGTCAATGCTCCAAGAAAACGCTGGCTACAGTTTCCTTGTGGTTTTGAGTGCCTGGTAGGCTGCGGGGGTGGGGTGCTCATCCCAGCTAGAGAAGCAAGTCGTCAGTCTTCAAAGTGCAGTGTGTAAAAATCAGCGTCACTAACAGACAAGTGGCTCTAGTGAAACAAGGCTTCAACTTTACCCAGGGCGTCCCTGCACCTGATGGAAATCACAGAACAAGGAAGGAAAACACGTCATGAGAATGTCATGGAAGGTGTTGGAATTTACTTACAGTTACTTTAAAAAAAATTGTTTATTTTACCAGTTCTTTTCAACATTCACATCCTAAAAGTTAAAATAGTATTTTCAAAAGTAAAACATGGACTGGTCGGGTAAGTAAAACATAGTCACTAGGTACGTACTAAGTATTTTGATTTGGGCAGATAATCAGGGATAAAACAAATTTTTTCTTTCAAGAGACTTTGTGTGTGATGATCTTACTGGTATTCTGTCAATATTTTACCTTTACTACAGATTTTTTCTAAAATTTAAAATGTTTACAGATACTAGCAAATAAATAAGCCCCAAGATATTCATAAATCACCCACAATATCAAATTTAATTTTAAAATAAGGTGTTTTTTCCCTTCTCTTTCAGGACAATAAAATACAATTTATCATATGTATCTTATTCTCCAGACAATGCTATCCTTTAAAGCATGCACTTTTTCTCTCTTAAGGAAACTGCTCTCACAATCCTCAAAATAGAAAAAAAAAAAAAAAAAAAAAAAAAAAAAAAACCCTGAACTTTTAATAAAGCCTTTAGAAAATTCAAAATCTACCCATAACTTTTATCACTCTTTTTGTTTCAAATGGAAACAAATAATTACTCAGTATATCTCAAGAAGAGGGAGGCATGAGTAATAAAGATACCAACTGATGAACATTAAATTAAAACCACGTGGAAACTCAGCAAGAGGATCAGGACAGTAAAATTAAAATTTAAATTAATCGTTTTAAATTTGTGGTGACTGAGCAATCAAGAAAAATAAATTCCATGTTGTTGTAAAACTGTGCTATTCAAAACATATAAAATAATATTTGCTTTTGCAGGAGAGTGTAGCTGGAGCTGACAATCTGGGGAATGTTTTCAGTGCTAAAGGAAATCTTAAAAGGCTTCTTTTTCTTTTGCAATTATTCATTTCTTGGGTTCAATGAAATGTGTGGGGTTCCCAAAGAATGATTGTATTTTATTTTTCTTTTCCCCAAAAACACACAGTGTTATAAAATAAAAGTTATGGGAAAAAAAATTAACCTACTTCCACCAAGAGGGGCATTTAAAATAAAAACTTACAAGTAGTTTTTTTACATTCAAAAGCAACTCAATGTAGTAAATTACTGTATCTGAATATCCTATTTTTGCACCACATTTAAATTGTTGGAGACTGAAAAAGTAAGTGCCAATGCTTGATTCAAAGAGATATTTATCACAGTCTCTAAACTGATGGGAAGAATACACAGACACAATAGGGATTACAAGTCTCTTTGATGAAGTCTCCCTGATTTGAACCTGTTTTTTCCTCTTTCATGGAACAAGAGATAATCGCCCTGAAATAAATATTTCCCCTTTGAAAAATGATTCAAACAAAAGATAATTGGACAAAATAAGGCGCTGCATTCATAGTTAAGGTGGGAAATAATAAATAAATACAAACAGATAAAACACTAAGATTATATCTCTCCATTCTATTTTCAAAAGAAAAAATGTAATGAGCAGACGACCACTTGTAATTTACAAGCTGAAGTCTTCCTTTGACAACCCACAGATCAATTAAATCCTCTTCAAATTAGTTTTGATGTGTTAATGTGTGAGTCCCCCCACCTCCCTAAGTTTCCATGGACTATTGCTGGGTTTCTATGCTGGCTTTCCACTGAATTGTTTCTAGTGTTTTGTTGCATGTTAATACAAGGTCATTTAAAACTATGTAAATACAGAGGAAAGTAACTCTCAAGTAGATTATTCCTTACGATTCTTTTTTTTCTCACACTATCTTCTGCCTTCTACTAGCTAATAAAAGGTAGAGAAAATACTTGAACCTTGATTAGTTTTTTTTCTTGCATAGCTGTATTTGTAATCTTTAGCAATACTTAGATTATCAAAATATAGCAAGTGGTCATATTCCAATTTCTATAACCCTATCAAATACACCTAGATTCTAAAAATCATTAACCTTAATCTGTCACAAATACTTAACTCTAACTCGGAGTGACTAACAGGTAAAGAGAGAATATTTTAAATTTATGACTGGGTAATTCTTTTCACATATGATGGAATCCAAAACAATACCTCAGTTTTATCTGACAGGGAATTACTGTCACGTTTGCCTCCCCAATGCTTCCTGTTGGGGGTGAGTGGTCTATTCTTCAGCATGACAAAGTCTGATTTCTGAATGGCTGGTAGTGTCAAAGGGCCATTAGTATGCTAAGCCTTTTAGTGGCATGGGATAGCTCCATCCTGCTTTACTCAATTGTTGCAATTGGGCCACGTGACCAACTGATGATTTCAAGGCAAGCTTTGGAATCTTGATGTCTTCTAGAAATTAATATTCCTTCTGGAAATATAATCTACTGACTCCTCTTGCTCAATTTGTTAATGCCTGAAAGGAGGTACAGTCTAACTCCTGAGCAACGAGAAAAGACTCAGCAAACTAAATTGCTAGCTTCTCTCATAATTAGGTTTTAAGAGTTTAAAAAGACAAGTCTAATCTGTTTGGAGAACCTGTTGACAGCCTTTATCATGTTCTTCATTTTTAAAAATTTTACAAAGAATGATAACAATTAGAAAGCAATTTTTCAAAATTGAATTAAAGTGTAAATAATTTTGTAGTACTTTTTTTTCGTATAGCCAACTGTTTATTACCCAGCTCTAATATTTCTTTTTCATTTCTTGAAAATACTCTTTTCATGCTCATTAACTGCCAGCACCCATAGTACAATGGAATAAGCACAAAACAATCATTTGAAAATTGAAGAAGTGAATCACATGAGTTCTGATTTGATACTGACCAATTACTTATTTTATTATGTCTTATACTTACTCTCTGTTTAATCTGCAAACCAATAAGTTTGTTGAAATAACACATTTAGCCCCAAAGAAGGTTTGAAAGGTAATTCCAGATTAGTCTGAAAATGATTCCAAAGGAGGAGACCAGATGGCAAAACCAATCAGTTTCTTGGTCTCACAGGAACAAGATTTATACAGTGAATGTTATTTAGTTAGAGAGGTATTTCAAGAATAGCAGCCACAGACATATTCAAATGCAAAGAAACAATACCTCCCAAACACAATGTTTTTTAGATTACTGACATTTAAATTGTCCACAAATTTGCTTCTATTTCTAATGAGCGAATAACAGAACTGAACAAATCTTATCACTTCTGTGACCTAGGTTAGCAGAGACTGGCTGGCTTTTCAGAAAACCTGTTTCTTTCCACACAACACCCCGCCCCCCAACACACAGCTAGACCACACATCCCTGCTTCCCTTGCAGTCAGGTGTAATTATGTGACTGAGTTTCATTAATAGGATATATTTACCTAATAGGATGTGCTTCACTGCCAGGCCTGGCCCATGAAAGTCTCTCATACGTGATCTTTTATGCCCTTTCTACATCTGCCGGCCTGGCTCAGATCATGGTGACTTTGAAAACTTAGGATAAAGAGGGCTGAGCCACAAGATAGAGCCTTGAAACACATTCCAGAAATACTTTAGAGTCAGGAATACCTATATTGAATTTTATGTGCGTGAGAAATAAACATATTATTTTTGAACTGTTTACACATTTCATATTGGAAGTGAAGTACTGCTGAAAATAAGTAATTTTGTAACATTGGCTTAGACATCAAACAATGAGAAAATTGATACTAGAGCCTGGAAAGACAGAGAATCATGATCTTCAGAAGCAAAACACCTAGTAAAACCATCTTCAATGAGAACTTGAAGAAACACCATGAAAACTACTGAGCCTGTAGCATGTGTGTAAGTGAGAGGAAAAAGTGAGAGACTGCTTTTAGAAAGCCATCATAAGAGTCCATGTGCTCAGAAAAGAATAAGCCAGCTTGCAAGCAGAAATGAAAGGAGATAAAGTCCAGAAATTTCATTTCTCCAAGAATTGGAAAGGTTGACTGCTTCTAAATCTTAGAAAATAGCAAGGGAAAAGAAGACAGAATAATGGCCTGCA
>VBSM01002608.1:4775155-4796444 GCA_008086735.1 Cheirogaleus medius
ATATAATGAAATAAAAGAAAAAAAAAAGAAAAGAAAATAGCAAGGAAGACTGAAAAAAATAAAAGGCCTTGAGCAACAAAGGGCCCTCGGTGATTGCGTGTCTTAGTTTACCTAGGATAGTCAGGTTTATAAATGTGATTTCTGCCTAAATATTGATAATATTAATATAACTCATTCTAAGGCAAAAATCAGATTACAGGTGTGGCCTTCCCACCCAAAGTCCAAGTGCCTTCAAGGTATCTGGCCAGTTAAGAGAAGAGAAAAAGGCATCACACACTATAGTTATCTACTTCTGTGTCACAAACCACCCCAAACTTACTAGTTTAAAACACAACCATTGGCCGGGCGCGGTGGCTCACGCCTGTAATCCTAGCACTCTGGGAGACCGAGGCGGGTGGATCGCTCAAGGTCAGGAGTTCGAAACCAGCCTGAGCTAGAGCGAGACCCCGTCTCTACTAAAACTAGAAAGAAATTAATTGGCCAACTAATATATATAAAAAATTAGCCAGGCATGGTGGCGCATGCCTGTAGTCCCAGCTACTCGGGAGGCTGAGGCAGTAGGATTGCTTGAGCCCAGGAGTTTGAGGTTGCTGTGAGTGAGGCTGACGCCATGGCACTCACTCTAGCCTGGGCAACAGAGTGAGACTCTGTCTCCAAAAAATAAAAATAAAAAATAAAAATAAATAAAACACAACCATTTATCAACTCATGATGGTACAGTTGGGAAAGAGCTTGGTGAGAACATCTTGTCTCTGCCCCACAAGGAATCAGCTAGTAGCTGTACTTACCTGAAGCACTATTTACCATGAGGGTCAAGGAAGCAAATAAATAAATGAAGCCTGAGAGCTATGTCTAAAAATGGTTTTTAGATGTGGTTACTGACATATGAAACTGACTGACAAACACATAAATCAGAAATCCACTATAATGTGGAAGAAATTGAATTGTCAGCACAATCACAAGCCCAAATTTTACACTGGGAACCAACCAACAGTAAAAATGGGTAGCAACCAAGAAGGGCATACCTGAGATGGACATATGGAGGATATAGGACAAGCAAGTCCTTCCCAGAGGTTGGGGTCTATGAACCAGAAAGAGCAATGGATAAGAAATTTCCTGCCAGAGAGAAGAATCAGGGTCTAATAAAGATAAAGAACCTTCATAATGCCTGCCCAGCAAAATTTCAAAATTGCAAAGACTAATGATAGTTGGGTATCTGATTCATTTCCTTTTGGAATAGAAGTGTTTATTGCAATTCTACCATTGTAATTTGAGTGAATATATTGATGGCAGTGGGGGATATAAAACTTGTCTTTTTAGTTCATGTCAGTAGGCCTCAAGTTGGCACATCTATGTGCATATCTGGATACAGTGTCTGCATAAAACTTTGGCTTGTTTTCCTTGGGAAGGGAATGACTGTTTTTTATATGCAAGGAGAAAAGATAAAAAGATATTTGGTGATCAGAAGAGCAGACCATGGCATAGACTTTTGGGTGTTAACCAAAGACCATTTCCTTTTCCTTCAAGGCACATAGACATGCTACTTTTCCCAGGATTACCCTTGCAGTTAAGTGTGATCATTAGACTGAATTCTGACCAATGGAATATGGGTGGAAGGATATATGCCACCTCCAAGTCTAATCCATAGAAACTTTCCGCACCATCTGCATGGCATTTTTTCTCATCCACTTATTGAATGGAATGATCTACCAGGACCTTGAGAAGGGTAGAAACTAGGTTCCTGGCCTGACTGGGAATATCCTCATTGTCTTGACAGGTGAGAAAGAAACTTTTGCTGCGATAAGCCACTGAGAATTTAAGGTTTATTTGTTAAAGCAATTAACAATATTTTAACTAACACAAGGAAATTAAACATACCTGATTCACAAATTACTGTAGAGTCAGTCTTATTTATGATCAATAAACCCAATTGTACATTGTCAAGAAACATTTTTAAGTTTTTATTTTCTTTTATGGGGCCAGGAGAAAAATAAAATCCATACATCTTAGGCAAAAGTTGTGGTATTTACCTTGAACACACACACTTTCCTTTAGAATTAGCCTCTTCTGAAGGGATGGGCTTAGGCAGCCATATCTAGCCAGTGCTACCACCTGGTCCAGCTGATTGACAGGGGTCGAGATCTGACTCAAGATGGACTGATCTGATTCCTGTTCCACAGGAATTTGGTATTGGGAAACTGCTAAGCAGGAATTGAGCAAAACAAGATAATTTTAGTGGCAGGATCCTAATGTGACTTCCATAAGCTTCTGCTGATCAATGGGTAAAATATATGACTAAGATTTGTTTTCAAATACTCCAGGAAAAAAAAGTTTGAGAAGCATGTGTGTGTGTTAATTTAAAAAAAAATTAAGAATAGTATAATAAACCCCTATATACACATCAACCAGCTTCAACAATTATCAATATTGCTATTTTTGTTTCTTATGTGTGTATACACACACAGTTTTTTTTTTTAAAGCAGTGTATCTCTCATATGGTTACAAATTTAGATTCTGAAATCTGGTGGACTGAGCTTCATATTTTGTCATATGCTGGAAGTATCCAGCTTGGAGGAGTTATTTTGTCCTCGGTAAAGTGCAATATTCTCATTTGAAACACCAAGAAAATATTAATACTTACATTTGGTGGATGATTAAAGAGTAAATAAAATATGCAAAACCCTTAGCATGTTATCAAGCATGTCGTAGGTGCATCATAATTGCTTTATTATTTTTAATAGTGCCATGGTAGAAGTTTGCATAATATATACTAATGGCACAAGAGAAAAACTGGTGGATACCGCTTGTTGGGGGAGATGGGAGTGAGGACATTAAATTAAAGAAGAAACTGTTAATCTGGGTCTATAAGGTTGGATTGGAATTTTCTAAAAGGATGAGATTGTATAGAGGGTATCCAAGGGAGAAAAGTGATGGCATTTTGGGTAAATACAAAGATACGGTGAATATTTTTAATTTTTTTAGGTTGCCCAGTGTGTGAAACCCCTTTGTATCTTTGGGAAATTACCACTTTATGAATATTGATGAGAGGTGGATACCATCTCTCACTAAGAAAATTGAAAATAAAACATGCCCTTTCGTATCCCCTGTACAGCTAAGATATAAGCATGTGATCCCGATTCAGGCATTTGGCCACATTTTTTTGCTGGATTTTGGATAGGGAGTCATTGACACCAAGGGCCCAGGGCAGTGGAGAATCCATTATGAACACAGGTGGCAGTAGTGGTGGCAGTGGGTGCTGTTTTCCTGGACAACAGTGGCCATGGTTTCAGCAGTGGGATCTAGACAGCTGTGCATCTGTATTTAGCACAATACTAAAGTCCTCATTGGACTAGTTTTTGTTGTATGATTTAGGTTTCACCTTGCTTTCTGCATCACTTTTATTAGTGCCCTTTAGTTCAGTTCTTCAGACCCATTGTGAATCTATTTCCTACTCAGTATGTTTTCAATAACTTCCTTTACTGATGCTCTACAGACCTAGCTATTTGGGCTCTTCAATAACTTCTCTTTCTCTAGCCATAGTAGGTTTCTGCTGCTTACAACTAGGAATCTTGACAGACAAGAAAATAGAGCAGGGTAAGGGGGGTTGGAGGTAAATGATAGGTGTGGTCTTGGGAGCTTGCAATTTGGGATAGTGTGGTATGCTGGGCTTTTGCCAGCTTGCTGTCAGATTTCTTCCCTACCTTTCCCTGCTCTGCCATTTCATAAGGTATAACTTCTCCTGTGTTCTCTTGACTTTTGGCTTCTAGGTAAGTTTAGCTAATGGGAGGCATTGGAAGACTGAAGGGCAAGTTGGGGATATTTGTCCCCCTTCCCCCATGCTTGGAGAGTGGGGTTATCCCTGGCAGTACATTTTTTCCCCATGATTCCAGTTCCTGCTGGACAGCTTCTCCCTCCCTGATCCCAGCTCCTGCTGAACAGTCCTTGCTGTGGTTTCAGAACCTGTTGGATACCCCAGTGTTGGAGCTCTGGTGGCACCATTTGTTCCCTGTGGTGCTTTTGCCCTAGGGTGATAGCAGATCCTGCTAATTCTAATATCTGAGATCTTCCCTGTTTAGCTTCTCAGCAATTCCATCACCTGTGTAAATAATTCCCCTACATTAAATGTCTTCTGTTCGAAATACCTAAAGTGGTTTCTGTTTCCTGACAGGACATTGATGCATATATATGTCAGGGAAAGCCTCACAGAAAAGGTGACATTTAATCAAAGATTTAAAGAGAGAAGGGAGTGAGCCACGTTAATTTGTGAGGGAAGTGTACTCAGGCAGAGGGAACAATCAATGCAAAGACCTAACATGAGAACATGCCTGGTATGTTTAAGAAAACAACAACATGAGGAAGGAAAGAGTCATAGCAGATGAGGTAAGAGATCAAATCTGATGTGAGGACTCACTGGAGGGTTTTGAGCAAGGAAGTGACATGAATTGCCTTATATTTTTAGAAAGACCACGGTGGCAGCTGTGTTGAGAATATGCTGTAGGGGGGAAAGAATGGAAGAAGGGTGGTGTTGGCAAGAGATGATTTTAGCATGGGCCAGTGTGCTAGCGATAGAAGTGGTGAGAAGTGGTCATATTATAGTTATACTTTGAAGGTAGAGCTAAAATAAACATTAATAATAAGTGTGTAGTGATATCTCATCATGATCTTAATTTACATTCCTTTAATGGCTAATGACTTTGAATATCTTTTCATGTGCTTTATTTGCCATCTGTATATTCATTTCAGTTAACTGTCTCATGTCTTTTGCCCATTTTCTAATTGCATTATTTGTTTCTTTTTTCCTGTTACATTTTGAGAGTTCTTTATATATTCCAGACATGAGTACTTTATCAGATATATGATTCACAAATATTTTCTTTTATCTGTGCTTGTCTTTTTATCCTCTTAACAGGATCTGTAGCAGAACAAATGTTTTTAATTTTGATGAAGCCCAGTTTATTCATTTTTTAAATTTATGGATTGTGCTTTTGGTGTTATGTCTAAGACAATTCACCAACCCAATGTCCTAAAGATTTTCTCCTGTTTTCTTCTAAAGGGCAGATTTACTAGAAATATCTTAGGTAGGTGTTTCAAGATGGGATGGGATTTAGTGCACAAGTGGAGGGATTGGTTTTAGATAGGGGCATGAGTAATCCATCTATGGTAACAGGAAGGAAGGTAGATTATGTGAGTACAGCTGGTGGTAAGTGGTATGGTAGTCAGTATCTGAAGAAGAGTTCTTCTGATTTCTTCAATTTTCTCTGTGAAGTAGGGAAAGTCATTAGCAAGAAGTAAGGATAGGAGAGGTCTGAGGAGAGAGAAGATGTGAAGGAGCCATGTAAAACAGTGAAAAAATGAATAGGATAAGAATAAAGAAAAGTTTAGTGTGACTGCCAAGTAACATTAGATCTCACTTGGTTTGTGATCAAGTGAGACAATCCAATATGGTTTGGTGCTTTTCTCCAGTCATGTTCAGTTGCAGGGGTGTAGGTACAGAATATAAAGAGTTGAATTTAATTTTTTTTTTTTTTTTTTTAGAGATGGGGTCTCGCTCTTGGTCAGGCTGGTTTCGAACTCCTGACCTTGAGCTATCCACCCGCCTCGGCCTCCCAGAGTGCTAGGATTACAGGCGTGAGCCACCGCGCCCGGCCTGAATTTACTTTAAGTGGTAGTTTTGCTGAGTAAAAAAATTAGAAAGAGGCAAGGGAGTCGTGTGTATAAGCAAGAAAATGATTGTAATAGTTGGTCATGGAATTTAATCTGGAAAAGAGGAAAGAGTCCTCGTAATGGAGTGAATAACAGGTAAATGGTGATAAGATCAATGGGTTGGCATTTCTTATGGAATCAAAGGATGGTTGAAGTATCCAGGCTCCTTCAACCTCATCATTCATTCATCATGGAGTATAGATCGTGTCCTTATAGTCTGAGTTATCACATTTACATCTAAGCAGCAGGTTGGAAGAAATAAAAGGAGGGGATAGGAGGTATAACTGCTATTTGTGTTTAAAGAAGTTAAACAACTTCTTTTCCCAGAAGTTGTCACATGATACTTCCCCTTGTATTTCACTGGCCAGAAGCTAGTCACATGGCTATTCCTAGCAAGAAAGAGGCTAAAAAATAAAGTCTTTGTGCCAGAGGCCAGTAAAAAAATAACAGTTTCTATTAGTAAGAACAAGAGGAAATATACTGGGGTAGGCAATTACTATATTTCTTTTCTCCAAAAATGTGCATTTTTCCACATTTTATCTCTCTGGAATCAAAATATATAACTGGTACTGTGTCATAGTTCAACTGTTGCATTTTTTCTTTCTTAATAGTACAGAAAATAATTATGCATTTTACAGTTGATGACATCTGTTGGAAGAAAGATGGTAGTATATATTTTGCCAAGACAGAGAATACTGGAGGGGAGGAACAGATTTTCTTGGGGTAAGAGAAAGGGAAGGAATATAAATAATTTTGGTTTTTACATATTAAGTTTGAAATGACCCATAAGCAGTTGAAAATTTAGCGCTGGAACTCCAGAGTGTGATGGGGCATGTGGTCAAATTTATGTGGGAAAATTCCTTGAATTCTTAGGAATTTTGATTGTTTGTACCCTTTGTTTTCCAAAAATAATTTCAAGTGGCGTTCTTCACTATAGGTAGGAATTATTTCATTTGTTGCCAAAGCCTCAGCAGCACTGCCAGCTGTCATGATAATTTTATAAGATGATAAGGTATTAATTCAAGGTTTTCAAATAAATTAGCAGTGAAAAACAAGATGTGATTTAAAAAATTAGTTTGTAACCAATAAGTGACAGTGGAATTTTGTGATGTCTGTAGTGATTGTATGTGAAACTTCTGATAGAAATGTCTGGTTTTAATTTCTTTTTTTTTTTTCTGGATGCTTTATTAAAGACCCATGTGCAAGGGGAAAAATTAAAAACAGACAACTTCAGATCCACTGTAAATTTCACATGCCATCAAAAAGGCTAAGCTAAATGTTTCTTTTGGCCACCATGCATGAAATGAAAGCAAAAAGTAAAGTCAATTCACATTTGAATACTCCTATTTGAAATAATAAAATGGTATTTGGACTTAGACATTCTATTAAGTTTATTAGTAGAATCTATAGTTTGGGTGAAACTGTAAAAAAATAAACACACACAACAAGTTATTTCTGTTCCATTCTCAAGTCTATATCCTGTATTTGAAATGTGAGAAATAAGGAAATGAAGAAGGTTATTAAATTTTTTTAATGCAAGCCTGGTAAAAGGTAAATTTATGCTTTCAGGTGTCTTGCCAGCAACATGGAGCCCCTAACCCAGATATCCCACCAAGGTCTTCAGGAAATGGCATTTGATCAAAGATTAAATTTTAGAAACCAATAAGACCTGTAGACCTGAGAGAATAATCACATTAAACATAATTTGTACAAGCTTTTCTTAAGCAAAAATAACAATAGAGATGGCACTTTTTTCTTATTTTTGACATTTTAAAAGTTATATTTAGCTTCATTTACTCATTCATCTATGCTACACGTCTTTGGAGCCCATTATGTGTCAGAGACTAGGCTGGACATCAGGAAAATGACCTGCAGATATCTAGGTAAAAGTGTGAATAAAATTATGTAGCTTACTATTTATTATAAGAAATTCTTCATTTGATCAATATTTATTGCAGAATTAGAACAATTATTCTTGGAAGCATTATAGTGTAGGTAAGGAAAAATTTGCCCCTAGCTGGAGGGTGATTGACCTTATTTATCAGAAGATTTTCCCCCTTATTTTATAATTCATATTTATCACAGGAATTTCATAAAATACTGAAACTTACAAAAATACTAAGAAAGAAAGTAAAGCACAGAAAAGGTATAGAAATTGTTGGGGTGGCATCAAAATTGTCAACAGTGTGGTAAGGAAGAAACTCACTGTGAAGGTGACATGTCAGTAAAGACCTGAAGAAGATGAGAGATAGACATAAAGATAGAGATAGATGGGAGAGAGAGCTAGAGCAAGAGCGAGAGAGCAAGAGAGAGCGAGAGCGAGAGCGAGAGCTAGTGAGAGAGAGAGAGAGAGAGAATGAGATGCATGGGGAAGAGTATTTCAGACACAGAGAACAGCCTCCTAGGAATAAGAAGCATCAAGTGCAAAGGACTTTAGATAGGAATGTGCCTGGTGTATTTTGGGAATATCAAGGCCAGTGGGTCTAGAGTGTAGTGAGTGAAGGGACAGTTGGAAATGAGGTCAGAGAGCCTTTAGGGTACCCTATTGTACAGAGATTTAAATGTCATAATAAGATCTTTGGCTTTTATTTTGATGGGTTAAGAAGCTCTTGAAGGGTATAAACAGAAGAATGGTATGATCTGACTTTTGTTTCAATAGCTCTGATTGCTGTGTGGAAGAAGTTCAAAGGCCATTGCAAGAATCCATGCAAGAGGTGATGGTGGCCTGAATCAGAGAAGTGACAGTAGAGGTAGGGGAAATAGTCAAATTCTGGATGTATTTTAAAGACTGACATAGAGGGCAAAAAAAGAGAGAAGAATTAAGAATGACTCCAATGATATTAATACCAAAGTGCTATGGTTTGAGTATTTGTCCCCTCCCAAACTCATGTTGAAACTTAATCCCCAATATTGCAGTATTGAGAGGTGGAGCCTTTAAGAAGTGATTGGATTAATCCATTAGTGGATTAATGGATTAATGGGCTATGATGGGAATGGGACTGGTGGCTTTGTAAGAAGAAGAGACCTGAGCTAGCAGGCTCGGCCTTGCCATGTGATGTCCTGTGCTGCCTGTAAAGTCTTCACCAGCAAGAAGGCCCTCACCAGATGTGCCTCCTGGACTTTGGACTTCTCAGCCTCCATAACTGTAAGAAATAAATACCCATCTTCCACTATTCTGTTATAAGCAACAGAAAATGGACTAAGACACCAAGTCAGGAATATATTAATAAAATGGAATCATTTTTCAGGAACACCTGTTAAATTCTCTCAAAATTAGTGTTTCTCAGAATGTCATTTGGGAAATGAGGTTAAAGATACTAAGTGAATTAAAAGCTGTGCCAAACTACTGAGGAGCCAGATAAGGTTAAATGGTACTCCTTGGCAGTAAAACAAGTGTCTTAGGTTTCTGTTTTGTTTAGCAATGATGAGCAGCTCAGGAGGAGGACTTTGGTCACCATTCATGAAATGCAAGCAAAAAGTAAAGCCAAGTCACATTTTAATACTCCTGCTGAAATAATAAAATGGTATTTGGAACTAGAAATTCCATTAAGCTCAATGATAGAATCTATGATGCAGGTGAAACAGTAAAAATAAATAAATAAGTAAAAAATATATAAATGCATACATCAAGTTATTTCTCTTTCATTCTCAGACCTATATTCTGTAAGGTCAGGAAAAACCTCAGGTATGGGTGGCTGAAATAATCCTGCAGAAGATGAAGAGAATCAGAGATTCTCCTGGAATGTTGGCAGTGCTGGTGCTGGATTATGGGCTGTGTGGAAGGCAACAAGACCAGTCAGTGAAGGTGTCCCTGGGGATTTCAAATCCACAGGAGGGGGCCACAATAGATGGTAGGTGGAAAGGCTGGGTTTTGGTCAATAGGGCCAGTAATAGGGATATAGGAAGTTGCTCTTATGAATACTGGGACACATCAGTTATTCTTTGATATAGAAAATCTTTATTAAAATTTAACATAAACATCAAAGCCAGCTTTGAGCTTAAAATACTCTCTGAAATAGAGAACCCAGAAATAGTTACACACATGTATAGATAACTGATTTTTTGACAAAGGTGCAAAAGTGATTCCATGGAAGAAGGACAATCTTTTCAATAAACAATGCTGGAGCAATGGGATATCCACAAACAAAAGCTTGAACCTTGACCTGAACCTCATACCTTATTAACTAAAAACTTACCTCACGAAAATTAACTTAAAATGGATCATAGACTTAAATCTAAAAGGTAAAACCAGAAAACCTTTAAAAGAAAGGAAAAAATCTGTAGGAACTAGGGTTGGTGAACAGTTCTTAGATATGACATCAGAAGCGCAATCCATAAATTTAAAAAATGAGTAAATTGGGTAAAAAGTAAATTGGTAAATAAAATAAATTGGTAAATAAATTGGTAAAAAGTAAAAACAATTGTTCTGTGACAGGTCCTGATAAGAGAATGAAAAGATAAGCTACACATAGAAGAAAATATTTGTGAATCACATATTTGACAAAAGACTTATACCTGGAATATATAAAGAATTCTCAAAGTGTAACAGAAAAAAACCCCCAATAATGCCAATTAGAAAATAGGCAAAGGACATGACACATTTGAAAGACTAGGATATACAAATGGCAAACAAGCACATGAAAAAATATTCAACATCATTAGCCATTATGGGAAGCAAATTAAGACCATGATGAGATATCACCACACACATTATTTTCTTTAGCTCAATAATAACAAATGCTGGTGAGGATATTAAGAAACTGGATCTCTCATACATTACTGGTGGGAAAGTAAAATGGTACAATTACTCTGGAAAATAGTTCATCGGTTTCTTAAAAAACTAACTATACATGTATCACATAACAGCAATTGTATTTTTGAGCACTTATCTTAGAGAAATGAAAATTCACATCCAAAAAAAACC
Organism: Cheirogaleus medius; assembly: GCA_008086735.1. Classification (NCBI taxonomy): domain Eukaryota; kingdom Metazoa; phylum Chordata; class Mammalia; order Primates; family Cheirogaleidae; genus Cheirogaleus; species Cheirogaleus medius. The sequence goes on from VBSM01002608.1 coordinate 4,785,783, forward strand.
CTGTATATGATTATTTATACCAGTTTTATTTATAATAGTCAAAAATGGGAAACAAAATGTTCTGCAACAGGTGAATGGTTAAACGAATTGTGGGACATCAATACCATGGAAGACTACTCAGCAACAAAAAGGAATGAACTATTGATACAACAACTGAGATGGATCTCAAGAGCATTATGCTAAGTGAAAAGGAGTCTATCTCAGAAAGTCATATACTGCACAAGTCTATCTATACAACATTCTCAAAATGTCAAAATTACAAAAAGGAAACAAAGCAGAAATCACCAGAGGTTAGGAGGGTAGGTGTTACTATAGAATGGCAGCACCTGGGAGACCTTTGCGGTGATGGAATAGTTCTGTATTTTGATTATGGGGATAGTTACATGAAATGACATACTTGGTAGAATGACCTAAGACTATACAAATAGTTTATATCAATGTGAGTTTCTTCGCTTTGATATTTTAACAGACTTACATGTAATCAATTGGTGGAAATTGGGTGAACAGGTACATAAGTCTTCTCTGTACTATCTTTGCAACTTCCTGTAAATCTATAATCACTTCAAAATAAAAAGTTGAAAATAAAATTTCCTCTGAGGCATCTCTCACTTGCCTGCCTTCATCCTGTGCATTTCCTCTTTCTCTGGACATGACTTTTTTCTTTTTCTTTCCCCCTTTCCCGTATGTATTGAGTTTTCCTTTAATTGACCATAATGCAGAACTAAGTCATTCCCCATCCTCCTGTTAATCCTATTCATTTAATTAAGGTTATGTTTTCAGGTGCTTAATTTTAAAAGCAGGAATGTTCTAACTCTTTAAATTTCTTTAAAAACAAAACCCACAAACTAACCTTTTTAAAATTTTATATAACCCATAGTTAATCATTGTTTTTTATGGTCAGTAGCCCACAATATGTATCCAACGCTTATTTTGGAAGATAACTTTTGTTTTATACGCAGGAGCATTAATAATATTCTTTGTGTCTATGGATTATAAGCACACATTCAGGATTTACTAGGAAAACGGTGATATAAAATATTATGGTCCATTGATTTTTCATACAGATCCACACGTCAAAAAGTAATCCTTTGCCAGGCCATGTCTCCACATATTTGGAAAATATGATCATTACAACTAAAGAACTGCAAACTGAATACAGCCCTGTCCTGAGGGCTCGCAAACTCAATCTCGCAACACTTTGGAAAGTACTACTTTAGGTTCTCAAGGACTCAAAGAGCCCTCTGGCTCTTCCAGTAGGCTCATTCGCAAGTAGTCTGAGTTCTTTGAAAAATTATGAATTGCAGCTGTTTAAATTTGCAAGTATTTTCTTTAGGTCTTTTTATTATCATTGTAAGTAACCAGGTCCTAACAAACAACAAGGATTATAATTTATGGGGGGAATATTTACACCTAATGCGCTTCTGCATTTTTTTTCCTCATCCATTTTCCTTCTTCTTTCAACCAAATCTTTCACCTCTTTCCCAGTATTTAAAAGCAAACAAACCCCCACAGGACTCTGATACATTGCGGTTGCACTGGCTTGAAAACGAAGGAAGTTAGTCCCTTGCGGCGACCCGTCTTCCCATCCTGGTGTTTGCCTGCAGCAAGATGGCGGCGGTCTCAATGTCAGGGGCGCTGAAGCAGGCTCTGTGGTGGAGAAGGGCAGTAGCTATAGCGGCTATTTCCGTATCCAGGGTCCCGACCAGGTAACAGAATTATCAGGCTGCTGCTTCAAGCTTCTCATGTCCCTCCACTTTTGCAGACTCTCTGCTGGCTGAGTCCCTGAGGAGGCTTCGGGGAAAGCGTCCTCTGCTGACCCTTTCCTCAGGAGAGGGCGGGCAGGCCTGGGACTAGCTGCGTTGAAGGGGCGCTGGCCAGGCGAGTGGGGGTGTGAATTCGTGGAGGGGGAGGAGAACCTCTGGTTTCTTGGAAACTTTTGTCGTGTGGCGGAGGGAGAGGGTATGTGGGGAGGGGTTGCCCGTGGAGCTGTGAGCTGAACCCTACCCCCAGAGAAGGGGAGGAGTCTTACTGATTTCTGTCTCCGGTTTCCGCATCCTTCCATTTGTCACCTGTTTGCCCACCACTCCAGTCTTTACTGGAGAGTTAAGTCCCTATCTTTTTTCCTTGGCTATAAGTGATTTTGTGTGGGTATCTGAACGAAAAGATTGTTTTATTCATCAGTCTGCTTGGAAGAAAATATGTTTGGAATTCAGTGTTCGTAATAATATCACTGGTAGTAGTACTGGAAGATAATCTCTTAAAAGACTGAGGGTAATGCCGGGAGGCTTTCCATCCACAATGTTATTAAAGCCTTACAGTAATTCAGGGATTATTGCTATTGTTTTGCCTTGAAGCATTTATGTGATGAGTTTTTTTCGACTGTATTGCTTAATACTTCAGTTCCATGTTTTTCCAAATTTTCCTGAATTTTTTATAGTACTAATACTATACATTCACACACATACTGAAACAAAGATGGTAAGATTGGATGGACAGATGTGAAGGGGGTAGGAGGAATGTGGGTGGTTAAAAATTGATGAATGTCTAATAGAATGCTAATTAATTTAGTATTAAATAGAAAGGAAATGCAGAGAGTTGGGATGAGTTAATTAGAAAAAAATGTTAAAGGTGAGTTTTATTAAGGTTTTAAATAGTGAGTATTGGGTGGGAAAGTAGAGGGTGTCCTGGGTAGTGTCAGTGGCTTCTGAAAAGGCTTAAATGCAATAGTAGAGCGATATATACATAGTATAGAGTCACTGAGAAAATAAGGGTGCTAAGATTGGGGAAAGGTAAATGATAAGTTTGTAATTACATGTTCTACATATGGGAAACGAGAGGGATGGAAAGTATTTCTCTAAGGTAAAATATTCCAGTGGTTAATTTAGGGCTAGTACAACTGTGACCGAGATTAGTTCTTTTCCCCCTAGACATTATAGGGATTAATTCGGCATTCCCAAATAATAATGTACTCACCAAAGCCCCAGAACTGAAAACAAATTTGAAGGGACCACTGGTGTATGGCTAATCAAAACATGGCTGTATATCTAAGTTTAAGTCACAGCCATTTTGTCAGCAATTACAGTAGTTGAAGTTAAGATGATACTAGATTTAGGAAACTAATGATAGTTATTACATTTCCAAATTTTAGAGTTTCTGCTTGTGTGTTGTGAGAGATTTGAAAATAAAATTTTAAGTCATATGAGATGATCTTTTTTTCACACCTCAAAACAAGGAAAACGATTTTTAAATACAAATTAACACATTTATTTGCTTTCTATACTTTTTTTTTAATATGAAGAGCTGATAGTGTTCATCTCAATTTGAGGGAAATTTATGGGCCCTCTGCCTTACATATTATTTGCTTTTCTTCCTTAAGCGCTCTTTTTCCATTATTATTTGAGTGTAATAGGATTTGAAAAGGTTGAGTGGAAAGACAACCAATTAATGAGGAAATCTACATCTAAAATTTATTTTAATACTTAGAAAAACATTTGCAATTGATATAACATTTCAGATCACTTGAGTAAAATATGGTAAGGGGAAACAGTAAGGCATGTGGTAAGAAGGAGAGTAGGGAACAGAAGAAAAGAACTATCAATGGAAGGATGTAGTGAGCTGCTACATTAACTTATATGAATTCAGTTGTAGTATATCGATAAACAAAAAGCAAAACAAAAACCCAACAACATATACACAAAAGAGAGAAAAGAAATTTAAATATTGCAGGCGATTCAGCTGATCTAATTAATCACTTGAGCTTGTGCTCTAGAGTGATTCTCAGTTTCCATGTGCTTCTCATTTCCCTGGACTGAACATGAGGGAGGAGAAAACAGGTTAAATTGTCTACATTTATCCTTACTTTCCCTGTCTTTCTTAAGGGATTTTCCTGGGTAAATTTAACTATTTAGGATATTAATCTACAAGCCAGATAAAATGGCACTGTATTTCAAAATAGCATTACTTAGGACTCAGGATATTTGATGCAGTGGTGTTATTTATTTAAATGCATTCCTGTATACTTATCTCACCTAGCCCTGTATCATACTTTCTTAATTTTCACTAGGTCTTGTGTTTACCTCAAACATAGGTCTTTAGGGTGGCAAATCCCTGGAGGGTGTTAATTAATGACTATGGTGGAGACTGAGTGTATGAGACCTCTTTGTGAGGCCTATTGTTGTGCTTCAATCTCTGGCTTTATTCACTTTCTCTGTTTCCTTTTTCAGCATTAGATAAGCTAGTATGAAATTGAGTTTGCAGACATCTTTAATAAGTAAGCAGTTCTTAAGGTTGACAAGAGTTCTGTGTATATTACACCTGGCTGGGAAGAAGCTCAACCCAAATTTGAGACACATTTTGGACATTTAAGACCAATAGGTTGGCTTCTGTTTCAAATAAACTGGAAAAACAAATTCCTGTCCGAGGAGCAGCTGCTTTTACTATCTATCTAATACATCAAAGCCAAGTTTTGAGAGCTTGAGATGTTTCTAAAGTGTCTTCTAATAGGTTTCTTTGTTTTGCTTATTTTCTTCATTTCCAAATACCCATACTTAGTTGATTAGTTTTTATTAGTAGCAGACATCTTTGTTGAATTCTTATTAGGAAAATTAAATATTTTAATTTATATAAATATGAGAATCATGTCTGGCACATTGTAAACCTTCTCCAGATAAATACTACTTTTACTATTAGTTTGAATAGCCTGAATACTTTACTCCTGGTGTTAGGTATTAAAATAGATTGCATTATTGTTTAAAGTATTCACTACCATTCTCAGTTACAGGATTATGTATCCCTAACCATTGGCCAAGTGACTTTCTTTAGCCAGTGATATGTCAGTGGAAATGATATACCATGTCAAACAGAAGTTTTAAGGGTTGTCCCATATTTTGCCATGTTCCTTTTCTCTCTGGTATGAGATGGACATATCCCAGGTGGGGTCTGCTTTTTTAGCCCAAATCCTGGATTGAAGACAACATGGTGCAAAGCAGAAACTGATTCTTATAGGCTATATAAAATACAAATTGAGTGAGAAATAAACCTTTGTTGTAACCACAAAAATGTTTGGATTGTTAGTTACCTCAGCATAACAACCTACACTTAACCCTATTTTATACACACACACATGTGCAAATGAGCAAGGTTTAGCACATGCGCTGATACATCAGTAGTGAGGTCACAGGCTTTTCGAGGGCAAGAACAAATTTTTATTTTTGTATACTTCATGGCACCTAGTGTAATGGCTTGAACATAACAGGTAAATGCTTATCAGGTGAATAAATACTTATTTAGAGATGAGTGACTGTGAGGAAAAGCAAGAAACCATAGGCAATATTTGTATTATTAGCCTCATCAGTGAAAGCCAAATAGGCACTAACCTACATAAATGTGAATATAAAATATCTACAACCTGTATTCTTTCTAATTATTTGCAATGATCTGAGTTTAGTGTATTCACCAAGAACTTTCTTAACTTCTGGACTGAAGTTGTTTTGGAATGGAAACTCATACACTTTAACAAGCGTCCTTATACCTCTTTTGTATGCAAATTTAAGAAAGCAAAAGGCAGAGTACTTATTGGAACTTGAGAACTTTTTTGTAACGATAGTAACTAACCTTACCTGAAGTTTTTAAAAGTTAATAGTACATGGGGCTTAATGGAGCAAGATAGAACAACTTGGTTCCTGTGTAATGCCTTCTAAAAGGGGTCTGTTTATGGATAAGGTGAATATGGAAAAAGCTTCTAAAATATATCCCTTGGTAGAAGTTGAGAATTGTTTTTGAGAATTTGTTTCTGAACACAAATTAATAACAGCAGCTAACATTTATCTTTAGCTTACAATGCATCAGCCACTGTGGCAAGCATTTCACCTACATTATCTCGTGTATTTCCCACAGTAATCCAGTGAACTAAGGTATTCTTATCCTCATTTTTCAGGTGAGGAAACAGATACAGAAGTGAAATTGCTTAAGTTTCCATTGCTAGGGAATACAGTTGTCCCTCAGAATCCCTAGGGGATTGGTTCTAGGACTCCTTTTGGATACCAAAATCCACAGATGCCTAAGTCCCTTGTATAAAATGGTGTAGGATTTGTGTATAACCTGTGCATACCCTCCAGTATACTTTAAACCATTTCTAGATTACTTATGCCTAATACAATGTAAATAGCTTTGTAAATAGTTGTTATACTATATTGTTTAGGGCATAATAACAAGAAAAAGTCTGTTCATGTTCAGTACCAATGCAGCTTCCCCACCCCTAAATATTTTTGGTCTGCAGTTGGTTAAATCCATGATGTGGAACCCATAGAGGGTTTACTGTAGTTTGATTTAGCAGTCTAAATGAGTATGTTGACTTTAGCAGTGAGGAATATTATATTTGATAATAAATGAACACCTCAGTGTCTTCTCTGTAAGGTGTGGTCTTTATTTGAGAAATTATCTGTTGCTCTTACCTTTACTTTTATTCCAGTGTTCCTTTTGTATAGTGAGCGTCTCCAAATGAGGAATTAGTTTTCTGTTAAATTTTTTTTTAGCTAACTTTTTTTCCCCCTGAATCTTGTTACAATTTTTGGTGAAAGATTTTGTATTGGTGACTTGATTATACTTTTTTACCCTCTTAAAAGATATAAAATGTATGTATTAAATAAGATATACTGGATATATTTCTTCTTTTTTCTTACTTCAGTGATCATTAGGAAAAATAATTATGTATTCTGCCTTTAAAAACTATCAAGTGCCTGCTATGCTTTCTGAGTTCTCATGTCTGCTTTTTAATAGTGTTTTGTATCCTTCTTTGACTGATCTGCTTCCCTTTAGCAGTTTCACCACGATTTTTTCATTTATCATGGGCTTGAATATCAAGAAACTAAAACTGTTAGAATTTTGTGTAAAATCAAGTAGGCTTAATGAAGCACTGATGATGGCAGAAGTTTACTTTTTGTGATTAAAGCCTTGAGTTTTACAGATAATTACATTTAATACATGAGCTCTTACAACTTTTCTTTCTTAGTTTTCAGAGTCCAAAGATCCTGATGGAATCTTATTGTACCTTAATTACATAGCAACTACATTCTTCATAACAACTTTCATCTAAATATTTGAATATTTTAGTAAACTATTCTAAGTCTTTTAAGTAATGACATGAGAGCAATTCAGAATTCCTGTTCGAGTTCTATTCTATTGTCTGCTTTTGAGTATTTTTATGGGTAAATACAACCTTAGGTTCTTTAGAACTAGTTAGTTGCTCATATGTTCCCATTTCTTCTTATCTGGACTCACTAGGCTTAATTTTTCCTTTATGGGATCATTCTCCAGTTCCATAGTTTTTAAACCCTTACTGTGCATCAAAATCACCTGTTGTGTGCTTAAAAAATTCGGATGTCTTGGCCCTAATCTATAGTGGTTCAGTTAGTTTAGGTTGATGCTTAGCTGTATAGTGATTCTAATGGGCAGCTAGGGCTGAAAACTACTGATTTCTTTTTTAATAGTTTCCATTCTATATCTTGAAAGACTTCAGAAATACATTTTTCCTTGGGAGAGGGGTGAGGGGGATTTCCAGAAACAACAAAAGTGTTTCCATTTTTGCATATTTTCCTAATCTAAATTAAGTTTTATGCTTTTCACCCATGCACTACATAGAGGCATTTTCTTGGAGAAACTTTCCTTAGAGGCAAAGGAAGGCATTTTGATAATTTTGGAGAAAGCAGGCCATGTTACTCCCTCTCTGGAGACTCTTGTTCTTCCTTTTGGAAGGGCTCAGGTTTAATATAGCACAGCTGTTGAACTCTGCCCTTCAAAGTTTTAAGAAGAAAGTGTTTTATCCTTTAAAATGGAAATGACTTTTTTAGGGAGGTGGTCTTTGGCTGGCTATAGTTCTCTAAGAAAGTTTCATGCTTCTCTAGATTTCTTTTGTTTCAGGGATTTCTTAGAATTGTTTCAAATGTTGAGAGCACTGTCTCTGAGAGTAAAGAACTGACTGCTTTTGCAATATGTTTTGCTCTGACTTTAAACAAAGCTAGAAAAAGAGTTTATTTCTTTGTGTTTTCTAGGACTCAAAAATATGTTCTTTCCTTTATTTAGCCACTTCATACATAAGTAAATGGTCCTTGAATAGGGCTTACTAGACAAAAGATCCTGTTCTAGATGACTGTTCAGCAAGCCATATGCTTCTCCTAAAAATGTCAGTCTGTCTTGATGAGCTTTAAAGTGAATACAGATGTTTTGGCTCTTTTGAGGACTACCACTCTTTGTATGGAAAGAATACTACTTTTTCAAGAGGTTTCTTAAATATACTTATAGAAATTTCACATGAAATTTATAACTTTTGTCTTTTAAGTCTGAAATTAGACTTAATTAGACATTAGTAATTTGAATTTAATTTTAATCTTGATACAAATGAGATTTGGGGAAATAAAACTACATCTCATAATATGACTTTTGTTAAGATTTTGTATTTAGCCTTTTTAAAAATATGAAACAAAGTGCGTTTTAATATTTACTTTTGTGCAATCAAAAGTGATATTTGGGCAGGAAGCGATATATTTTTAGATGTTCAGTGCCTTCTACTTTTGTAGATTAACTCTAGAAATTATAGTTCATAGATTCATATAATGTTTGAGTTGGAAGAAAACTCTAGAATCATTAAGTCTGACCCTTTATTTAATGCAAGAATCTCTGGAACTTTCTGCTTCTTGATTATCTAGCTGTTGAGGAAGTATGGTGAATTTCTGGTAGCCCTAGAAAACACTGTATGCTTTTAGACTTATTGGTAAATGATGTTTTTCTTTGAAACAATATAGAACAAGTCTAACCTCCATGCACTTTCAGCTCTTCCAGATAATTGAAGACATTTGTCATCACTTATTCTCACTGCAAGTCTGTGCTCCAGGCTTAGCATCTTCAGTTTGTTTACTCTTCATGGATGACCAGATTTCCTGATGCTTCACTACCTCTTGGTATTCCCTACAATGTTTTCCATTTTGCTAGTGTCTTTCTTTGAACTGTATATTGTACTTTTAATTAAATAAGATTATCAGAGGTAGTGGTTTAGTGAGCTGAGATTGGACTAAGGAAAAAAGTTGACTCTAAGGTTGAATTTTTAAAATTTTATTTTTAAAATTATAAAGAAAAATTCATTTTTTTCTTTTGACATATAGTTCTTAAGAGTTTTAATATACTGATAGATTTGTATAATCACCACTCTAATCAGGGTACAGAATACAATGTAATGGTTTGTAAATAGTTGTTACACTGTGTTTTATCAGGATACAGAATACCAAAAGATTTCATCACCCTGAAGACTCCATGGTGTTGTCCCTACCTGACTCCTATAATCCTTGTCCACAGTTATCTTTTCTTCATCTCTATAGTTTTGTAATTTGAGATTGTAATATAAATGGAATCATACAGTATACGACCTTTTGAGATTGGCTTCTTTTATTCATCATAATGCCTTTGAAATTCGTATAAGTAGTTGTAGCAATAGTTCAGTCCTTTTTACTGTTATGTAGTATTCCATTGTGTGGATGTACCACAGTTTCTTTACCCATTCACTTATTCAAAGACATCTAGATTTTTTCTAGTTTTTGGCAATTATAAATAAAGCTGCTGTAAACATCTGTGTATAGGATTTTATGTGAATGTGATTTTGTTTTTCTAGAATAGATACCTGGGAAAGAGATTCCTGGGTCATAGGTAAGTATATCTTTAACTTTATAAGAAACTGTCAAGCTGTTTTTTAGAGTGATTATACCATTTTGCTTTCTACCAGCAGTGTCTGAAAGTTTTAGTTTTGCATTCTCGTTAACATTGGTATTGTCAGTATTTTTTATTTTAGCCATTCTAATATGTGTATAATGGTATTTCATTGTGGGTTTTTACTTCAGAACAACTGTATTGAACTTTAATTCATATACTATAAAATTTACTCATATAAAGTATACAATTTGATGGTTTTTAGAATGTTCACAGAGTTGTGCAATCATAACTACAGTTAATTTGGGACGTTTTTAACACTCCAAAAAGAAACCCCCTACCCATTAGCAGTCATTCCCCATTTCTCCCTTCCTTCCAGCCCTGGGTAATAGACTAATCTACTTTTTGTCATTGTAGATTTGCCTGTTACGGCCATTTCATACAAATGAAATCATATAATATATGGTCTTTTGTGACAGGCTTCTTTCACTTAGCATAATGTTTTCAAGGTTCATCCAAGTTGTAGCATGTATCAGTACTTTATTCTTTTTTATTGAAGAATAGTATTCTATTGTGTGGACAAACCATGTTTTGTTTTTGTTGGATATTTGGGTTGTTTCCACCTTTTGGCTATTATTAACAATGTTTTATGAATATTTGTGTACAAGTTTTTGTGTGGACATATGTTTACATTCTTTTGGGGAAATACATACAGTAGGATTGCAGGATGATGTAATAATTGTATATTAGCTTTTTGAGTAACTGCCAGACTGTTTTCTAAAGTGGTTGCATCATTCCCACTAGTGGTGAATGAAGGTTCCAGTGTTTTCACATCCTTTTCAATATTGTTATTATTAATTTTTGTCTCTCTTTTTTTAAATAGCCATCCTAGTGAGTATAAAGTGGTATCTCATTATGGTTTTGATTTGTATTTCCATGATGGCTAACTCATTATGGTTTTTTTTTTTT
>VBSM01002608.1:4801762-4815835 GCA_008086735.1 Cheirogaleus medius
ACAGAATATTCCTATACTATGTGCCAGGGTAGTCAACCAGGGACCGTGTATAACATCTCAGCAAACAGAGATCAACCTACAGAGTTTTCTTTGAATTCAGTAGCCTAGGTCAGCAGTCACCAGCCTTTTTGGCATCAGGGACTGGTTTCCTGGAAGACAATTTTTCCATGGACCAAGGGTGGGGGCGCTGTCATGGGTTGGGAGGAGGTAGCGCGGAGCCAGGGGTTGGGGACTGCAGGGATGATCTAATTCCCTGGGTGAGCATATATTTTCTGTTCACCAATATTGCCTAAAACATTTAAGGGTAGTTAAGAGACTTTTCTTCAACAACTACAATTTAGGCTCTTACTCCTGTCCCACTTTAATCTCTGATTACTATGGTGGTAGTCTTGTTTTCCATCTTATTAATGTCTCAGTGTACCATTTTAGTGCATAGTTAGCACTGGAATGGATACAACATGCATCTGAGGTTATTTCACAAATTTCAGATTCCTTTTTCCTTATTTGTGACTTAAAACATTGTTATTCTGTTGCTGATGGAGTCCATGGTTTATGTCCATCCTAGTATTCCTTGTAAAAGGCCCCTAATTAGGGTTCAGGTTTTTATTTTGGTCTCAAATTTAATCTTTTGGCTTTGAGTTCAAACTGTGGATGTGACCAAATCCCTTAATAATCTCTTTACTCTAGCTTTGGGAAACCCTGCTTTCCAGAGATTTTTCTGTTAGCTGATCATATTAACCATGCTGTTAGGCTGTAGTATTTTTAGTCTGCTTATCCTTGAGCTACTTTTTGGATCCATTATATCGGTCTAGCAGAGTAGTTAGGAGCACAAGTTTTGGAATCTACTCTACCTATGTTTGAGTCCCAGCTCTGACAGTTCCTAGCTTTGTGCTTTCCTTGTTCCTATTTTCCTGTTCTATAAAATGGACATATTAATGCCTGTTTCATAAAGTATATAAAGTGCATAGTGCAGTGCCTGGCTTATGCTAAGTGCCTAATAAATTGTAACAACAGTGTCCCCTCTGCCCCCCCTCCGCCCCCCGTCATCAATATCATCTTTTTTTTCTTTTTTTTTCCCCATGAGATAGGGTCTCACTCTGTTGCCCAGAGTGGAATGCAGTGGCATGATCACAGCTAATATCATTATTATTCTTTATTTTGTAGCTTCTTTCTTTTCCTTTTTGTTTTCTTTCTCCCTTCCCTACCTTTTTTTTTCTTTTGTAAGTTTTATCTAGATCCCAATCCTTGTCCTGGATTATCAGAACATCGTGTATTTATTTACAGTATTTATTCATGAATATATGAAAGAATTTTCTGCACCTGGCTTTTTCCAGTTTGTGACCTCCCATGCACTCTTCAGCCCAAAGCAACCTATCTTTGGCATCCACCATTCCACTGAAATAGCTTTCAGCAAGGTCAACAGTGACCCTGTTGCTAAATTGAATCAGTTCTTCTCAGTCCTTATCTTACATGACCTTTGCAATCTAAAAAGATGACTTTCTCATTCTTGAAAGAGTCTTCCTTTGACTTCTGCTTTGGCTTTCCTCTTTCTCAGTTCCCTTTGAATACTCATCATCTTTTGCCCGTTCATTGAACTGTCAGTGTTTCTTAGAGTTTGATTTATAGTTCTGTATCTTTTAAAAATGTTTTAAATTATATGATATTAAATGTTTTATATACACATGAATAGCTATACCATATATCTGTTAAGCATAATAATAAAATGAATTCCTGCGAATTCAGTTTAAGAACTAGAGAATTACCAGTACCTTTATTCTTTGTATATTCTCTGTGATAGGCTGAATAAAGGTCCCCCCAAACATGTTCATGTCTTAATCCCCAGAATTTATTATGTTACTTTATATGGCAAAAGGGACTTTGCAGAAGTGGTTAAATTATGGATCTTGAGATTGGGAGATTATCCTGGTAGGCCTGATATAATCACAATGGTGCTTATAAGAAGGACGCAGGAGGAGTCAGAGGAAAGACATTTTAGAAGTGGAAGCAAAGATTGGAATGATGTGACCAAATGCCAAGGAATTCCAGCAGTCTCTAAAAGCTAGAAGAAACAAGGAACAGATTCTCCCCTGGAGCCTGCAGAAGGAATCAGCCCTGCTGACACATTGATATTATCCCTGTGAGACTCATTTTCAACTTCTGACTTCCAGAATTGTAAGAGAATAAATTATGTTGTTTAAATCCACCAACTTGGTGGTAATTTGTTATCGTAGCTGTAGGAAACTAATATGTTCTGCTGTATATTATTATCTACCCTGACTTCATTTACCATCTATTTACACTAAAGCCTAAATGTATGCAGTTCATTTACATCTTATGCGCTTTTCATTCAAGAAATTCAACACATACACATGGCAACTAGAAAAGGGTTGCCTTTAACCCCAAATGCAAGTTAATATTCTCATTCTGCTTAGTGATCATTTAGTACTCAACTAAAGAAACAGTAATTCCAGGACTAGAGGACTGGCTTATTAAGAGATAGCATGTTAGTCTCCACTGAGGGAGCCTTCCTAAAGAATTTCCAAGGATAATTTTTACTATTTTGGATATTTGCCTAACTGACTTTAGTGCCTAACACTGATTTTATGACCTCTCCTTGTAAAAAGATATTCTGTATCTTTTTCCTGAATTCTAGATATTTAGGTCTAACCAGGACAGTTCCACTTTGGATTTTCCATAGGCTTCTCAAACTTGGCATATTTGAAACAATTTTAAGGTGATCACTTCCTATACAACTCCACTCATTTTCCTCTTAGTTATTGTCACCAACACCCAACCAGTTATCTAAGCCTGAAACCTATGTATTATTCTTATCTCTTCCCTCTCATAGGCCTCATATCATTAATTCCTAGTATTCATTTTCCTAACTCCCATTCAATTTCTGTCATTGCTGCAACAGTAGTAGCTACCATCATCTTGCCTCCTAATTGGTCTCTGGGTCATCAGTCTTAATTAATTTTCTATTTTGCATACAGGATAAAGTTTAAACTTCTTAGCATGCCACAAAGTCCTTCCTGTTCCTTGCTCACTTCATTCTTTGGCATTTATACTTTCATTAGTCCCCTCCTGGCCCAATATCCAGCCATATATAAACCCTATGTTTTAGTGTTACTGAACTATTTGCAATCCCTAAATGCTTGCTTTCTCTCTTCTATAATTCATGTTCTGTCTGCCTAGACTTTCTTTTGCTTTCCCTTCTGTGTCTTCTCTGCCTCTGCCCTGCCCCCAGCACTCTTTGCCAAATATTTAAGTCCTATTTATGCTTCAGGTGGCAGGTTAAACATCACTTTCTTTGAGGAGCATTATTTGAATTCACAAATTTAGATGAAGGTCTTAGAGCTCCCTGTTCTTTTGTTTTGTTTTTTTTGAGACAGAGTCTCACTCTGTTGCCTGGGCTAGAGTGTTGTGGTGTCAGCCTAGCTCACAGCAACCTCAAACTCCTGGGCTCAAGCGATCCTTCTGTCTCAGCCTCCCAAGTAGTTGGGACTACAGGTGTGTGCCACCAAGCCTGGCTAATTTTTTCTATTTTTAGTTGCCTGGCTAATTTCTTTCTATTTTTTTAGTAGAGACAGGGTTTTGTTCTTGTTGAGGCTGGTCTTGAACTCCTGACCTTAAGCTATCCTCCCGCCTTAGCCTCCCAGAGTGCTAGGATTACAGGCGTGAGCCACCACGCCTGGCCAGAGCTCCCTGTTCTTACCTCTTACCAGTACAGTAAGTCCTCACTTAATGTCATCCATAGGTTCTTGGAAACTGTGACTTTGAGCAAAATGATGTGTAACAAAACCAGTTTTGCCCTAGGCCAATTGATGTAAACAAGAGTTAATAAGTTCCTATGGTATATTTCTGGCCACAAAAACATCACCACATTGCTAAATAAAGACCAAAATGCTTTTAATATTAAACATTGAAGTAAATGTGAGCTATACGTACATTGAATAAAGATTAATAAAAACAAATAAGATAATTATTTACCCACTTATTTCAGTTCTTGGTCAAGGGTGGCCAGAGCCTGTTCCAGCAGCTTAGAGCTTTGAGGCATTAACTGACCTTGACAGGATGCCATCCCATTGCATGGTTCTCTCTCTCTCTCCTCTCCCCCTCTCCCCCTCCTCCCCTTCCTCCCCCTCCCCCTCTTTCTCCCTCCCTCACTCTCCTCCCCCTCTCCTCCCCCTCCTCCCCCTCCTCTCCCTCCCCTCCCCTTCCTCCTCCTCTTCCTCCTCCTCCTTGCTCTCACTTTTTCTTCACTTGTGTGTTTTCACAGCATAACACAGTACTATGGACTCATTTGATTATGGAATAATACAGAAATTAAAAAATATTACACAGCAGCATCTTTATAAGTAGTATAGTATTTTAGGGTTTTTAATTTTTTTCCTTTATGAAATAGCTATTTGGGTTTTAAATTGTAGCCTTCATGGACAATATCACAAATTACCAAAAAATGACTTTTGCAGTTTTATGATGCATGTTTCTTCTTTCATACTATTGAATAATAATATTGCAGACTTTATCTTAAGGTAATATTTATTAAT
This sequence comes from Cheirogaleus medius, assembly GCA_008086735.1. Taxonomy (NCBI): domain Eukaryota; kingdom Metazoa; phylum Chordata; class Mammalia; order Primates; family Cheirogaleidae; genus Cheirogaleus; species Cheirogaleus medius. Next base: position 4,806,313 of record VBSM01002608.1, read on the forward strand.
ACTAAAATGTATAAGTGGAATTCTGTCAGAAAGACAGCTTTTTGTGTGATTTGGGTTTTTATTAGAACTCCAAAGTTTTTCATAAGAGAATGGAAATGTATTGAATCTAAGTAATTGGCAATAGTAAAGTATTATTTTTTTCTGTAATAAATAGCTGTATAGCTATTATGCTATAGATTTTGGAATGGCAGAATGCTTGACAGAATAAACTGACTTTTAAGATTAAAAATTACACATTCTGTTGTAGTTCACATTAAACAAACCACATGATTTTATTTAGTAAAATTTGTTCAGTTCTATTTATTTTAGAAATAAAAACAATTCAAAAATGGCATCTACTAAGGTTTAAGGCGTTTTTGAATATTGTAGCTATTGTTACATTTTACCATTTCATTTAAATTACTGGAAAGTAGTTGAGTGACAAAATAAGAAGTATTGGTAGAAATATTTGGGAAGATGAAGAAATCATGGCATTTCAACCAAAATGTAAACTGCTTATGTGGTACTATACATTTAAAAATAAATTATGAATGTGGTTGCCAAGACTGTACCACACATAATAGGCCCTAAATGCGTGAATGAATTAAAGTAACATGCTAAATGTTTTTTAATTCCCTTCTCTATCCTGAGGCATTGGATGCTCCATGAAAACAAAAATATCTGAAGGGTACTGGAGGGTACAGGCAACATTCTTAAGGAATTTTTTCCTGACAGTCCTGCATCCCACCATACCACCCATTCCCCAATACACAGTTGTTCCTCCATGCATAGAAAAGCACCTCATTTATACCTTTATCATAGAAATTACCATTAATAGAGTATTTTGCATTGAAATTATTGTTTGTATTTCTTCCTTCTCTCAATAAACTGAAAGTCAGTAATTGGGTCTAGCATTGTATATAGTAGATGTTTCAATAGATGTTTGGCAAATTGAGAATAGAAATTAGAATCTTGGTATATATTCTTAAATATATATGGTTGACAGAGTTCAGCTAGGTTTTTTAAACATAGATACGCTATTTTGTAGTTGATAAATATTAACTTTTGTCAGGCCTTTCAAGCTTCTTTCCAGAGTATTTTATTGCCTACATATTCGCCAATATAATTAAAAATATTTAAAGTTAAAAAAAATCTTCCTTAGCTGGGAGCTGTTGTTCATGCCTATAATCCTGACACTTTGGGAGGCAGAGACAGGAAAACTGCTTGAGGCCAGGAGTTTGAGACCCGCCTGAGCAAGAGTGAGACCCCATCTTTACAAAAAATAGAAAACTTAGCCAAGCGTGGTGAGGTGCATGTATAGTCCCAGCTGCTTGGGAGACTGAGGCAAGATGATAGCTTGAGCTGAGAAGTTTGAGGTTGCTGTGAGCTATGATGAGGCCCATTGCCTGGGCGACTGAAACCCTGTCTCCAAAAAGGAAAAAAATTCTTTAGATGAATATGTTTAAATGGTAGAATATTATGAAAAGTCAGTGGAAGAAGTACTGGTTTCATGTCTCATTTTTCTTGTTGATTAGTTTGGTCTTGTGGTTAAAATCAAATTGCATGTATAATTCTGGTAATGCTTCTTATTAAAAAGTCATTGACTTAGGGGCGTGGGGAACCTGTGGCCTCAAGGCCACATGTGGCCCTCCATATCCCCAAGTGCAGTCCCTTGACTGAATCCAAACTTCAGTCAAAAGGCCATACTCAAGGATCCAGAAGGCCACATGTGGCTCCAAGGCCACAGGTTACCCACCCCAAGAGTAGGAGTTTTAATTACTCTATTCAAGTCTAGTGTTCTGCAATTGTATTGACAGGATTTGAATAAATCTTGTAATGATTGTTGAGTTTTATTTAAATGTTCTGAAGGCCTGCAAAATTATAAATTGAATAATAAGTAGGCTATTTTCTTCATCAAGCTAATAACCACTGTGAAGTTGTATGTGTATGTGCACATTATAATTTATTTTTATGTGACCTTTTCTGCTTAATTTGCTGTGTTACATTTCTGAAGTAATAAAGTCTAGATTGTATTTTATACTTCTAATTCTATTAGAATTTTCTTTTAATTTTAGCAAATTACTAGGTCAATTAAGTTTACAGACATGCATTATTTTTTAAAAAATACACTATTTCAAGGTGGCACAGCTCTGCTGACTAGTACAAAGTATTTTCAGTTTTTCTTTTATTAACAACTCACCTCTAGTTACAGTAATTTATTACTAAATCTTTCCCTGATATTGTCTGATTTCAAAAAAAAAAAGATCACTCTAGAAGAGCCATAGGTAGCAAACATCTTCTGTAGCTGTTCAGGAAAATGAATTATTTAGTTATATTTAATTTGAACTTTTTTTAGTTGAATCTCTGTCTTAGAGTTGACATAAATTTTAGGGTTTAAGCTAAAAAAAACTTAAATATTTTGAATGGAATTTAATCATTAATCTAGCAACTACTGTGTTTCCCTAAAAATAAGACCTACCCATAAAATAAGCCCTAGCAGGATTTCTAAGCATTTGCGCAATATAAGTCCTATCCCGAAAATAAGACCTAGTGATGGGCGTGGCTACGCAGCATATCTGCACAACGCATGCATTTCGTCGCTGAGCAGTAAAGAAGACCAGCAGCCCTTCTCATCTTCCCCATCGTGACAGCTATCCCAGAGGTGACCGGAAAGGTGCGGGCAGCTCCACCAACAAGGTCGGCTCCCCTTGTCAGGTCCCGGCCATCTTGTGTGTGCTGCAAGCTGAGGCTTTGAGGGGAAAATAACACATCCCGTGAAAATAAGCCCTAGAGTGTCTTCTTGAGGAAAAATAAATATAAGATCCTGTCTTATTTAGGGGGAAACACAGTAGCTTCTCAAAAATAGTAATGAATTTTGCTAATAATTTTGCTTGGAATATGTCAGGAACAGTGGTAAGTGTTTAACATTTATATTTTACTTAATTTTCTCAGTAGCTCTAGGAGATTATACCTTGGTTCACTGGAGGAAGAGTGGACAGTAACATGCTCTGATGACAGGAATGATCACCTGTCTAATCAAGTCAGGCTATGGTGTCCTTCATGAAGAGGTGGTTCACAGGCCCTTTGATGAGAATCTCTGTTCCCTAAAGCTAAGTAACAATAGTAGTTTTATGGCAGGACTGGTCAGGTCAAGCAATCTTTCACAAAGTGGGAAATCCCAGGCCCAAGTACAGATATAAACGTTGTGTGTTAACTCTAAAAGTTTAGGCTGCTGAGCATGCTAAATTGTGAAACTTTGTCAGTGGTGCCCATGCAGTTTTTCCAGCCAACCATATATTTCAAGTACCACTCATTTCATCAGAGAAAAATATGCCCATCAAAAAAACCCTTTGATATGAATTTTGTTAATACTATTTGAAGTTCATGTCCATAAATAGCGATTTCTGGGGAGTGTAATTAACCAACCCTAGGGTATAGATTAAAATTAACTTGTACACATTGCATAGTACTATTAATACTGAAGGATTTTTCTTCTTCAGCCGTTAAACTAGATAATATTTATTGAGCCTCGACCAAGTGCTAAGCACTTACTAAGGTTTTATATACATTGCCCGATTTAATCCTCACGGTAACCATGTGTCATAAGTAAAAATATGGTCAACATTACTTTTCAATGTAATATTTTTAATACATAATATAGTCACTGAGTTCTGTATATGTTAAATAGATTCTACCTAAGAGTCTCCCTCTCATCTCTGTCCCTCATCTTTCATTTGCCACTGTTCACTCCTCCATCATTGTTAATACTTTCTTATGCTTGAAGTTTGTTTATATGTATTCAAGAAAATATATTTTTGTTCTTCCCCATTTTTCTACAAAGGAGGCATACTAATCATAATTTTCATTATGCTTTCAATTTTACAACTTTTGTTAAAATTTTCACACTTGTAAAAAAGTTGAGTAAAGTACAATCAATCTATAAACCCACCACCTAGATTTAACATTGTTAATATTTTGCTCTATTTTTGGCTTATTTTGCATAGATATGTATATAAATAAGCAAAATGCATATATGTGAGTATACAGGAATATACATATGTAGATGAGCAAAATACGTATACTACACATATATCCATTTTTACCTAAGCCATTTGAAAGTAAAGTAGAAATATCATGGTACTTCATCCCAAATACTTCTATTTTTTAAAGTAAATTACTACCCAGTTCCTGAAGGATTTTAAGCAAAGGAGTGGCTTGATTGGGTGTCATTACTTGATTAGGTAGAAGATGCCTTTCAGGAAGAAAAGACTAGAAGCAGATAGGCCAATTATGTGATTGTTATATATGCATACCTATTCTTGAATGCAAGCACAGATGAATTCAGCTGTCTTCTATTAAGCTACACATTAAAGGGTTGTATAAAATGCAAGAGTGCCACTCTTCTCACTTTTTAGTTTTTGAAAGTATAGCTTTTTAAATTAAAACATTTATATTATATAATTGGCTTATTTTAAATTAAGTTTATTTTAAATTTTTCTCCATTTTAATTTATTATATGGTAAATATCTATAGATACAGTCATATCTCAAGAGATATTGCAGGTTCAGTTTCATACTACTACAATAAAGCAAATATTTCAATAAAGCAAGTCACAAATTTTGGGGGTTTCCTGGTACATATAAAAGTTATGTTTCCACTATACTGTAATCTATTAAGTGTACAATAGCATTGTGTCTAAAATTATATACATACCTTAATTTAAAAATATTGCTAAAAATTGCTAACGATCATCTGCACCTTCAATGAGTCATAATCTTTTTGCTGGTGGAGAGTCTTACCTCTATGTTGATGGCTGCTTACTGAAGAGGGTGGTGCTTGCTGAAGGTTGGTGTGTGGCTATGGCAATTTCTTAGAATAAGACAACAATGAATTTTGCCGCATCAATTGACTCTACTTTTCATGAAAGATTTCTCTGTCACATGCAATGCTGTTTGATAGCATTTTACCCATAGTAGAACTTTTTTCAAAATTGGAGTCAGTGCTCTCAAGCCCTGCCGCTGCTATATCGACTAAGTTTATGGAATATTCTAAATCCTTTGTTGTCATTTCAGCAGTATTCACAGCATCTTCACTGGCAGTTATTCCCATCTTAAGAAAACACTTACTTTGCTCATCCATGAGAAGCAACTTCTCATTTGTTCCAGTTTTATCATGAGATTGAAGTGATTCAGTCACATCTTCAGGCTCCACTTCTAATTCTAGTTCTCTTGGTATTTTTACCACATGGGCAGTTACTTCCTCCACTATATCTTGAACCCCTCAAAGTCATCCATGAGGACTGGAATCACTTCTTCCAAACTCCTGTTAACGTTGCTATTTTGACCACCTCCCATGAATCATGAATGTTCTCATTGCCGTTTAGAATGGTGAATCCTTTCCAGAAGGTTTTCAGTTTACTTTGCCCAGATCCATCAGAGGAATCTCTATCTATGGCAGCTATATAGCATTACAAAATGTATTTCTTAAATGAGAGACTTCAAAGTCAGAATTACTTGATGCATGGGCTGCAGAATGGATGTCATGTTTGTAGGCATGAAAATAACTTTATCTTCATCTCCATCAGAACTCTTGGGTGCCCAGGTGCATTGTCAGTGAGGAATCTTTTTGGGGGGGGCACTAGGTCTCATCAGTGGGCTTAAACTACATATTTAGTATTATAGTAAACCATGTAAACAGATGAGTTGTCATCTTGGTTTTGTTGTCTATTTATAGAGCAGAAGCAGAGTAGCTTTAGCATAGTTCTTAAGGGCCCTAGGATTTTCAGACTGGTCAATGAGCATTGGCTTCCACTTCAAGTCACCAGTTGCATTAGCCCCTAATAAGAGAAGAGTCAGCTTATCCTTTGAAGCTTTGGAGCCAAGTGTTGACTTCTCTCTAGCTATGAAATTTCTAAATGGCTTCATCTTCCAATATAAGGCTGTTTCATCTACACTGAAAATCTGTTGTTTAGTGTAGCCAACTTCATCAATTATCTTAGCTACATCTTCTGGATAACTTACTGCAGCTTCTATTAAATACATCAGCACTTGGTACTTCACCTTACATCTTTCTGTTATAGACACACCATCTTTCCTTAAATTTTGTTAACCAACCTTTGCCAGCTTCCAGATTTTCTTCTGCAGCGTTTTCCCCTCTCTCAGCCTTCATAGAATTAAAGAGAATTAGGGCCTTGCTCTAGATTAGGCTTTGGTTTAAGGGAATATTGTGGCTGGTTTGAGATTCTGTCCAGACCACTCAAACTTTCTCTGTTTCAGCAGTAGGGCTGTTGAGCTTTCTTGTCATTCATGTCTTCACGGGAATAGCACTTTTAATGTCCTTTAAGAACTTTTCCTTTGCATTCACAATTTGGCTGTTTGGTGCAAGAGGCCTGTTTTGGCTTTCAGCATGCCTTCCTCACTAAGCTTGATCATGTCTAGCTTTTGATTTAAAGTGAGAGACATGGGACTCTTCCTTTTACTGGAACCCTTCGAGGTCATTGTAGGGTTATTAGTTGGCCTAATTTCAATATGCTTGTGTCTCAGGGTGTAGGGAGGCCTGAGTGGAGGGAGTGGGAGAGGGAGTAGAAATGTCTGGTCAGAGGAGCAGTTAGAACACATACATTTATTGATTAAGTTTGCAGTCCCTTATGGATGTGGTTTGTGGTGCCTCACAACAATTACAATGGTAACATCAGTGATCACATACCACCATAACAGATACAATAATAATGAAAAAATTTGAAATATTGGGAGAATTACTAAAATGTGACACAGATTAACAAAGTGAGCACATGCTCTTGTAAAAATGGCACCAGTAGACTCCTTCCACATAGGGTTGCCACAAACCTTCAGTTTGTTAAAAAAAAAAAAAAAATGCCAAAACCAACTGCATTATTTGTGAAGTGCAATAAAGCGATGTAGAGTGAAGCAGACCCCAGGAAAATGAGGTATGTGTGTATTAGTCCATGTGAGGGAGAATGAAGAAGTAGAACCATTTGTTTAGAGAAGGTCTTGAGAAAATGTGTTTGTTCATCTTTTGTAGGGTTCTCTCTCCTCTCTTGTCACTAAATTAATTGGTCCTGCTTGTTACTAGAAGGAAAGAAATGAACATTTGTTTCTTTCTACACTAGGTACTCCTTGACAATTCCTTAACATGTTACTCAATTCTACCAGTAACTGTGTGAGATATTATCTTTATTTTTGCAAATGAGGAAATTGAAGTGCAGAGTTGTAAAGTAATTTGTTCAAGATCGTATTGCTCTTTTGGTGCAAGAGGCCTAGGTTTAGGCCTGGATCTAGAATTTTAACATGGGTGTGATTAACTCCAAAGTCACTACATGACTGTTTTACAAGTTGTTTCATAAGGTAAAAAAGAATATGAATGTTAGTGATTGTTTTCTTCTATGTGTATTTGTTGTTATTGGGAATCATGTGATCCATCTGCCTTAAGAGTGTCCGATTTTCTGATGGCTGGACACTTTATCCTTGAATTAAAGAATAAGCAACTTCTACCAACTAGCATTCCCTTTGATGTAATGTTGCTAGATGATGAAATATCATATCTTATAATTACAGCATATTTTCTGTTTCATTTGCTTTTTATTTTATTTTAAATATATTTATTTTATAGTCATAATCCCAACGATTTCAGGGTTGATCCAGAGTTTTAAACTAAAAGATTTGAAGCAAAAAAATGACAAGTTGGAACATTTCAAAGTGAAGATAAAATGCATAGCCTTCTCTAACAACAACAAAAAAATTCAATGAGCTGTCCAAGATGAAACAGTAGCATTAGAGCTGTTGTGAAGCAAATCATCTAATGGCTTTTTGACCCCTTCAGAGCTTCCAAGGTCTTAGACAATAAATCATGCTGACCTTAAAGATAAAAAATGTAGCTTTTTAAAAGTGACATCTTCATTCATTTAAAAATAGTAAACTGTCAAGCTATAACACTCCCAACTGTTTGAAAGAGTCAATGTAAAACAGAGGTCATACAACTTAAATTCTCAGTATTCTCTAGGGAATTATATGAATAAAGAATTGCAGAATTGCTTATCAGGCTGTATCAGACAGGATACTAAACTCCCAAATGTCTGTTGCTTAAAATAACAAAGATTTATTTCTTGTTTGTAACTGTATGTCCCTTGTGGGACAATCAGGAACTCTACCATGTTTGTCCTCACGTTGTAGATTCAGATTAACCACTGTTGGTTAGTATGATAGAGGAAAAGAGATAGCCAATTTATAGGTGGACTTTTTAAAGGTTCTGCTAGATAGTGTCACTTCCCCTCATATTTCATTGGTTAAAGTAAGTCACATGCTCATACGTAACTTCAGAGGTGCCAATGAAGTATGATTCTACAATATGTTCAGGAGAACTGGAATATTGGTGCACATCCCTAATGACATAACACATAAGCCTTATAAGGAATATACAGAATTATGTATGGTTGATTAATAGACTCTTTTTTTTTTTTTGAAGGTGCTAAATAGCTATGGAGTGATCTTTATTTTGATTGAATCAAGGATCTTGATGCTGAAAGGTGAACTAGGTTGTTGTTAATTGAAAATATACAGTAGAAAAATCAACTGGTTTATTTGAGCCTCCTTTTCCTGTGTTTTGTCTGTTACATTTTCATTAAAGAAGATTTGCTCTTTTGTGCTAGCTTATAACTAAGTCTGTTAGTAAAGAAAGATCAAAATTATTAACCATTTTTATGTAAAAACATGTGTTGAATAATGGTTCCAGTGCAAGGTCTGAAAAATCACAAGAGTAGTAATTGGTAGGGTATTTGGTAACAAAAAATATCACTTATTTTGTATTACATAGACATTAGACATACACTAGAAGTTTTTAAAAGTATATCATTTTGGAAAATTTGCTACATGAGACAGTACAAATGAATAAGCATATTGAACTTCAATAGCTTCAGTCTGGACTTATAAAATTTTCTAAGGAGATGAGTGATTAATATATACAGACATACTACTTTTATGTTCTTATGTGAAGAAGTTTTCTCTAGACAAAGTTATAACTCTTCAGCTTTGACAAGTTTTTGTGTGTGTATTTCTCTATATTGGTGGTGTGAACCAGGGTTCAACAGTTTCTTCACAAGGCATACTCTTTTTTTATGTTGTAGTAAAATGTACATATTCTAAAATTTACCATTTTAATCATTTTTTTTTTATTTCAGCATATTATGGGGGTACAAATATTACGGTTATGTATATTGCCCATGCCCCCCTCCCCCCTCGAGGCAGAGCCTCAAGCATGACCATCCCCCAAATGTTGCACATCTTACTCATCCCCTCCTCCCTCCTCCCACCCGCCCAACACCCAACAAATGTTATTCCTATATGTCCACTTAGGTGTTGATCTGTTAATACCAATTTGCTGGTGAGTACATGTGGTGCTTGTTTTTCCATTCTTGAGATACTTCACTTTGTAGAATGGGTTCCAGCTTCCAGCTGTATCCAGGAATACGCAAGAGGTGCTATATCACCATTGTTTCTTAAAGCCGAATAGTATTCCATGGTATGCATAT
>VBSM01002608.1:4815935-4849331 GCA_008086735.1 Cheirogaleus medius
TGGCCATTATTCATTTTAATCATTTTCAAGGATAATTCATTGGCATTAAGTACATTCACATTGTTGTGCAACCATTACTACCATACATCTCTAGAACTTTTTCATCTTCTAAGACTGAAACTCTGTACCCATTAAACAATAACTCTCCATTCTCCTCTCTCCCAAGCTCCTGGCAACCACCATTCTACTTTATGTTTCTATGAGTTTGACTACTCTAGATATCTCATAAAAATGGAATCATACACTGTTGTGATTGACTTATTTCACTTACCACAATGTCTTCAAGGTTCATCCATGATGTAGCATATATCATAATCTTCCTTTTTAAAGCTAGATGATATTCTAATGTATGTATATACCACATTTTGTTTATCCTTTAATCTGTCAATGGACAATAGCGTTGCTTCCACCTTTTGGCTAATGTGAATAATGCTGCTATAATTATGAGTATACAAATATCTGTTCAAGTACTGGCTTTCAGTTGTTTGGATATATATTGCAAAGTGAAGTTGCTAAATTATACGGTAATTTTATTTTAAATATTTTGAGGCATTGCCATACTGTATTCCATAGTGGCTATATCATTTAACATTTCCACCAGCAGTAAAAGAAAGTTCCAATTTCTCCACATCCTTGCCAACACTTGCTACACTCTGGGGTTTTTTTTTTGTTGTTTTTTTTTTTTTTTTGAGTATAGTCGCCATCTTAATGGATGTGAAGTGGTATCTGATGGTTTTCCTTTTTATGTCCCTACCATTTTTGTGCATGTTTTTGTGTGGACATATAATATCAGCTCATTTGGGTAAATACCTACTAGCACAATTGCTGATCATATGTTAAGACTATGTTTTAGCTTTGTAAGAAACTGCCAGACTATCTTCTAAATTGGCCATTCCATTTTGCATTTCCACTAGTAGTAAATGAGATTTCTTGTTCTCTTCATCCTTGCCAGTATTTGGTGTGGTCAGTATTTTGGATTTTAGCCATTCTAATAGGTGTGTAATGCTATTTCATTATTGTTTTAATTTATAATTCCCTAATGACATATGATGTGTTGAGTACTTTTCATATGCTTGTCATTTGTATATCTTCTTGGGTGAGGTACCTGTTCAGATCTTTTGCTCACTTTTTAATTGGGATGTTTCTTTTCTTATTGTTGAATTCTAAGAGTTCTTTGTTTAATTGTGGGTACAAGTTATTTATTAGGTATATATATTTGCAAATAGTTTCTCCTACTCTGTGGCTTGTCTTTTCATTTTCTTATTACTGTCTTTTACACAACAGAAACTTTTAATTTTAATGAAGTCCAGCCTTTTTTTTTTATATGTATCATTCTTTTGGCATTGTATCTAAAAACTCAGCACCAAACCCAAGGTCACCTAGATTTTTTTATGTTGTCTTTTGAAGTTTTATGGTTTTGCTGCTTACATTTAGGTCTGTTATCCATTTTGAGTTAATTTTTGTGACAGGTGTAAGATCATTGTGTAGGTCCATTGTTTTGCATGCAGATGACCAACTGTTTCAGCATCATTTATTGAAAAGACTATCCTTTCACTGTTGGATTGTCTGCTCCAGTCCCAAAACTCAATTGATTATATTTGAGTAGTCTATTTCTGGGCTATCAATTCTTTTCCATTCATTTATTTGTTTATTCTTTAGCTAATACAGTGTCTTGATTACTATAGCCGTGTAGTGAGCCTTAAATACAGATAGTATCGGTCCTCTGGCTTTGTTATTCTTCAGTATTGTGTAGGCTATTTTGAGTCTTTTGTCTTTCCATATATGAATTTTAGATTCATAACTGGAATAAATCCCACTTGGTCACAATGTGTAAATCTTTTTATACATTGTTGGATTCAGTGTCCTAATATGTATTGAAGCTTTTTGTCTCTATAGAGGAGAATTGCTCTGTATTTTTCCTTTCTTGTAATGTCTTTATCTAATTTTGAAATTAAGGTAATTTTGGTCCCATAGGTAATGTTGGTTCCATAGAATGAATTAGGATATGCCTCTATTTTCTGGAAAAGATCATAGAAATTTAATGTCATTTCTTCCTTAAATGTTTGGTAGTACTCACCAGGAAACCGTCCGGGCCTTTTGCTGTCTTTTTGGAAGTTAATTAATTATTGATTGAAAACCTTTAATTGATATAGGCCTATTCAGATTTTTATCCTTATGTGAGTTTTAATATTTAGTGTTTTTTAAATAATTAGTCCATTTTGTCTAAGTTACCAAATTTATGGGCATATTGTTAATAATATTTCTTTATTATCTCTTTAATGTCCATTGGATCAGTAGTGATGACACCTGTTTCATTTTTTATATTGGTATTTGTGTCTTCCCTCTCTCTCTCTCACTTTTTTTTTTTTTTTTGAGGGGACATAGGGTATAGCCTGGCTAGAGGTTTATCAGTTTTATTGATGTTTTCAAAGAATAGCTTTTGGTTTTGTTTATTTTCTTTACCAATTTCCTATTTACAATTTCACTGATGTCTACTATAATTTTTTCTCCTTCTTCTTAGATTTATATTATGCCTTTTTCTCTAATTTTCTATGGTAGAGACTTAGATTATTGAATTTAGACCTTTCTCTCTCTAATTATGTGCATTCAATGCTATAAAGTTTCCTCTAAGCATTGCTTTTGGTGAATCCTCCAAATTTTGAGAGTTGTGTTTTCATTTTCATTTAGTTAAAAATATTTTAAAATTTCTCTTAGGACTTCTTTGACCCATGAGTTATTTAGAAGTGTGTTGTTTGATCTCTAAATAATTGAAGGATTTTCTAGTTTTCTGTTACTTATTTCTGGTTTAATTCCATTGTTGATTAAGAACATACATTATGTGATTTCTATTCTTCAACACATTAACTGCCATGTAAGTTGTATTTTACTCACACTACTTTTGAGCCCAGGGTCTCATGAAGCCTATGTAACTCACATGTCTCTTCACCTCAGAAGTCATGAGAACTATTTTTCAAGTTCCATATAACTCATGCACAGAAAACAATAAAATAATAACAGATTTTTCATTAAACTAGAAAGGACTGTTCTATTTTAGAAGTTTTTATTCTGTTTTCGTAATAAAACACCATGACCCCAAGGAAAAACAATTGTTTCTAGGGTGGCAGTCAGTGTGTTAAAATTTGTCCACGTGGGTTTTATGTCCCGTACTGTGGCCTATCTTGGTGAATGTTTCATTTGAGTTTGAGAAGTATGTGTCTTCTGCCATTGTTGGATGAAGTAATTGATAAATGCCAATTATTAAATATATCCAGATAATTGATGGTGCTGTACAGTTGAACTGTATCCTTACTGATTTTCTGCCTTCTGGCTCTGTCAATTACTGTTAAAAGGATGTTGAAGTCTCCAACTGTAATAATGGATTTCTCCTTGCAGTCTATGAGGTTTTTGCTGGCATATTTTGACTTTTTCTTGTTAGGTGCATAAACATCAAGGATTGTTATACCTTGTTGGAGAACTGACCCCTTTATCAATATGTAATGCCCTCTTTATCCCTGATAATTTTTCTTCTTCTGAAGTTTGCTTTCTCTGAGATTAGTACAGCTAAAGCAAGATTTGATTAGTATTAGTGTGGTATGTCTTTTTCCATTTCTTTATTTTTAATCTGTATCCTTATATTTAAAATGAGTTTCTTTTAGGTAACATGTAGTTGGGTCCTATTTTTTTTAATCCACTCCAACACTCTCTTTTAATTGGTGTATTTAGACCATTCACATTTAAAGTGATATTGAAGCCTGGTATAGGGTCACATGCCTATAGTCCCGTCTACTCAGTAGGCTAAGGTAGGAGGATCCCTTGAGCCTAGGAAATCCAAGCTGTAGTACATTGTTATTGTGCTTATGATTAGCCTCTGCACTCCAGCCTGGGTAACATAGCGAGACCCCATCTGTTAAAAAAAAAAAAAAGTAATTATCATTTTAGTTGGTATTAATATCTACTGTTCTCATATCATCTGCTTTCCCCTTCTGTTTTTTGGGTGATTTTTGTTTTGGTTTGTAAGGGTTCTTTATATATCCTAGATATTAGTCTTTTAGCTGCTATATGTTTTACTTATCTCTGATTTTTTCTTTATTTTAATTTAGTTTTTATGCCTTTTGTTCAAAAGTCATTTTTCTTTCATAGTTTGTGGGTATTTTGTCTTGATTTGGAAGACTTTATCCACTCAAACCTTATTTTAAAAATATTTTATATTTTATTTCAGTATTTTATACACATACACATTATACGTATATATGTATCATGTGTGTATAGATATATTGTAAAATCCATCTGGAATTCTTCAGTATATGATGTAACCATTTTAGAAGGAGATTCATTTTTCTTTCATGAAAGTATAGCCAGTTGTCTCAATATTATTTATTGAATAGTCCAGCCTTTCACCACTGATTTGAAATTGTGCCTTTATTATATAATAAATCTGCAGATATACATAATCTGTTTTGTACTCTGATCTGTATTATTTGATGTATGTCTGTGCCTGTGCTAATACCATGATATTTTAATTACTGTAGCATATTATCTGGCAAGGCAATCCTACTTTATTGTGGTTTTTCAAACTTGGTTATTTTTGTGAATTTTTTTCTTCCTGCTGACAATCATCTAATTTAGTAAAAATTCTTTTGGGATTTTTATTACTATTGTGCTTAATTTATGAATTAATAATTAACACCTTTATGGCAAATTTTCTTCCAATTTATAAGACATGTCAAAGTATAGCAACATAATTCCTTCCTGTAAGGCATTCCAAACTAGTAGACTTATTCTTTTGTGGCCAGTATGATTCAGTGATTTGACCTTCCTTTTTTTTTTTGAGACAGAGTCTCACTCTGTTGCCTGGGCTAGAGTGCTGTGGCGTCAGCCTAGCTCACAGCAACCTCAAACTCCTGGGCTCAAGCAATCCTCCTGCCTCAGCCTCCCTAGTAGCTGGGACTACAGGCATGCGCCACCGCGCCCGGCTAATTTTTTCCTATTTTTAGTTGTTTGGCTAATTTCTTTCTATTTATAGTAGAGACGGGTCTCACTCTTGCTCAGGCTGGACTCAAATTCCTGAGCTCAAGCAATCTTCCCGCCTCGGCCTCCCAAAGTGCTAAGATTACAGGCGTGAGCCACTGTGTGCCCAGCCTATCATTTGACCTTCTTAAATGTGAATTTTTCATATATTTTTTGTGGTTTATAATATAATTATTACCATCACCTTAACATCTTTATTTCTTATTCCCCTTATTTTCACCTCAGATATATTTATTTTTATAACCGTTTGCTATAAATTTGGATGTATTTCTTTCTCCTTTACATTTGCCATCATGCCCTTTAATTTCTTTGTTATCATCCTCCAATACTTTGCCCACACTGCCTTCCTTAATACTCCTCAGTTCCATTTCAAAGTCTGGTTTGTGAGCATAATTACCCTTATCACTCTTGCACAGAGCTTTCCTTTGTCTGTTGGATGACTCTCAAAGGATTAGTTTCAGTTTTTGGCTTGAGTTGTGTCCACAGGCACAACTGCTATTAGTTTCTACCACAGGTTCTAGAGGCTCAGAAGAATGGGGAAAGGACATCCATGAGCAGGAGTTCCTTCCTTTTTACTGATTTGACCAGCTTAACATTTTAAGATAATATTAAGTACTGTAGATAAAGATTAGAAATTATTGTAATAAATCTGAATTAGAATAAAAGAATTTATGATTTTGTAAAGAAATTATAAAGAAATTATCTTCACTATTATTTCCTTTAACTTAAAAAGCATTTATAAGAACTCTTTCCTTTTACTCTGTACAGATTCCCACAAAAATAGTCCCTTGACCCCTTATCTTTAATTTTCCCATTAACATTTGGTTCTTTCCTGCTTATATCTAGTGAATACAGTATGCCGAAGACAATTGAAATTTTCTTTATTGAGTCAAGATCTTGAAAATCTTCAAGATCATTAACTTGAAAATGATTGACCCAAATATTAACATATTTCAGGTGTGAAGTAATTTTTGTGGCATGGAGAATATATATTATCATTTCAGTTAGAACTCTCAGTAATATTTTCTTATGGTTTAACATGGAACTAAATAGTTTCTGGTTTAATGTGAATTTGGATTACTTCAATTTGTAATAAATTGAAAACAAACATAATTAATTCTAATCAAAAGGCTAAGGATTAATTAATTCTTTAATGGTTTTTGAAGGATTAGGAATTTTACTTTGTTTAAAAGGTACATTTCTGGTCCCTTGAAATTACTGGTTCAATTTTAATGTTTATAGTAATAAAAAAATATATTCATTTATTTAGAGGGATTCTTTTATATCTATAACTGGACACAAACCAACCACCCTAATAATACTCAATTGCTTAAAACAAGAATAGTCTTCTGATTTGCTCACAAATCTGCAATTTGGGCAGGTTTTGGGAGGGAAGCTTATCTGTTCCATGTGGTGTCTGCTGGGATGGCTCAATGTAGGCGGAGGTTTCATGTCCAACTTAGCTCATTCAAATGGCTGGCAAAGTGGTATTTGGCTATCAGTTCCTCTCCGCATGGACTTCTCTGTGGGACAGCTCTATCTAACTTACAGTATGGTGGCTCAGTAGCAAGAGTGAAACATCCTAACAAACCATGTTCTAAGTAACAGAAAGTGGAAACTGCTAGTTTAAGGCCTGACGCTGGAAACTCACATAACCTCACTTCTGTCTTATATTGATCAAGCAGTCACGGAGCTCAGCTTCTAGGAGAAGAGCATCTAGATTTTCATCTCTTAATGGAAAGGAAGAATGTCAAAGAAATTTGGAGCCACTTTTTCAAGCCACTATAGGGGATATGGGAATTTTACTAAATTCTTAGTTGATAAAGTTAATTTGTTTTAAAGGGGAAATAGTGTTAATACTTTGGGTCAGTTATGTTACTCAGATACTATTTTTTAGTGCAAATGGTTTGTTTTCTATCTTTTTACCTCTTAAGACTTTTTGAAAAGTATATTTTAAAGTATTAAAAACAGTATTTACACGATCTTTATAAAGAAAACTAGATAACTCTGAAGAAAATCCAAGAAGATCCTAATGGATACATGGATAGGAAGATGACAAGAGCATGATCCATGAATGGAAAAAAAATGGATCAGTTGTGTTTCATTAAAATTAAAAGCTTCTGCTCTGTGAAAAATACTGTTAAGAACGAAAAGACAAATCACAAGGAGAAAATATTTGCAAAACACATATCCGATAAAGGACTATATCCATTGAAGGAGCTCAGGAAATTTCAACCCAAAATATGACTCCTTGGTATAAAGAGTATTTTGAATTAAAGGCCCTTGGAGATCCACAGGTATTAGTAGGGGCTTTCCCTTTTTCTTCATTAAAAAAAACAGACCCATCAAAAAGAACAGTCGACTTCCCTTCCCCTCCCTGTTGTCTCAATATATTACAGGAAAGGAGATCAAGAATGCAACCAGACCTGGCCCAAATCATTTAAAATATAATACCTGTCTCTCAGGTTAATTTAATTTCCGAAGAAAATCGCTTACAAGTCAATCTGTTTCCTCCCCATTCATTCATTCTCCCAAGTATCTATTCATCCTCCCTAGTAACCATTTATTGCCACTAAACAGAAAGTTACCTATATTCCTCATCTCCTCCTCCCCTCTAAAATGAGGATATATAAATTTCTGGAACCCCATTGTGATATTAGGTAATCACTTGGTAATTCTCCCTAAGCACATGGTAAATAAATCTCTTTCTCTTATTAATTTGCCTTATTGTGAGTTGATCTTTCAACAAACCTTCAGGGGCAAAGGGGAAGTTTCCCCTCACCCCACCTTCCTCCCCAGTTCATTGTAGCTGGCTAGATCTTCAAAGCTGCTTTGCTCTTCTGAAAGCCACAGTGACGAGAATCAGCACTCTGACCAAGTGGCAACATGGTTCGATACCTTACCAGTCAGACTCCCAGTTTTCCTCTGTCTCTCTGTAGGCTCTGGTTGAGCAGATGGTAAAGATGATTGTCTCTTTTGCCTTTCCAAATTAAGATTAATGAAAGAAAAGGTTTTTGTAAGTAACTAGTCTTGGTATAGCACCTCTGGTATTTTTTTTTTTTCATACTTTGTGGTATGAATATTCATATTGTCTGATCCCTCTCCTCTCAATAATAGCCAGTTTTGTTGTTGCTTTCATTTGTCGTTGTCTTTTTGTGGTGTTCTGTCATAAAGAGGGTTACCAGGCCTAGAAGCTCTATAAGCCCAGTATTTGAGCCAGCCCTGTAGGATAGCCAATTATACGATCCTGACTAGACCAGCCTCTATTAAAGACAAACTTTGCTGCTAGTCCCTGAAAAGAAGAAAAAATATGAGGTTTCTCTCTCATGCTGTTATATATCCCTGAGCTTGTCTTGTGACAGAGTGGGAATTTTCTCCTCAGTCTCTGCACTCCAGGGGGCTGTATTTTTTGAATTACACCAGGCAGCCAGTCTGAAAAAATTGGGAGCCCGAAACACAAGACACTACACACATAAGCAGCATAGACTTTGTACCAAGCATGTCAAGCTCTTAGGGAGTGTTTGTCTTATAAGTTCCCATCCTCTTTGTCTATCTTAAGTCTATTTCTGAGAGTGAAATTTGGGGAATCTTGGGAACTGCCTCCCTTATGCCCTCTGCAGGAACACCTCTTGCTTATATGGTAAAAACTTACTCTAAACCTGGAAAATTACCACATGGGCTTTCTCTGAAGAGGCATATTGGATTGAGTTGGTTTTGGAATAAATATACCATTGATAATTCTAATTATCAGTGGCCAGAAGATGAATCCTTTGGACTAGAAAGACTCCTTAATTTAAAGAAAGTTTTAGAGCGCTCTCATCCTAAGCAATTGCTTTATCTGCATTTATGGGAAGATCAAATTGAAAAAAGGAAGCATATCAGTGTTGTGGCTAGCCTTAAAAACTCTCTTAAAAAAACTAAAGACTAAAAATCTGATCTAGAACAAAAATTAAAATTTGCCCCGCCTTAAACCCCCCTCCAACTTGTACTCCCCTTTATCCTCAACTATCTGTCCTGACCCACTAGACGATCATTTGGATTTCTGGGTCCTTGGTCAAAACCACCTTTAAAATCCAGCCTTAATTCCACAGCAATCTTCCTTAATAACCCCTAAAACTATCTCACTCCCAGTTTCTTTAGAAAACCCTTTTGATAACCAACTGCCTATTTTAACTTCTGTGTCCCTCCAAGATTTACAGAACTCATACAGGGCTGATTTAAAGTCCCAAGACATACAGATTGAATAAAAGCTGAAAAGCAAGAGATAGGCCTGTCACAGAGTCAAGACAAAATTTGGTTTTCTGTGCCATATGATGCCTCTTACTTTCCAGAGCTGTGTGATCCAACTCCATCAGCTCCAGACCTCCCTATGCAGTGCCCTCTGAGAATGTATCCAGGATCTCCACCACAAAGAATTCATGTACCCTGGACTACAGCAGATCTTCTGAATTACAAAACTCTTTTGCCCCCATTTTCAGAAGATCCTACCAAATTTAGAGAAGAATTGGAGAGGCTAGTACCCATTCATAATCCCACTCACAGGGACCTTGACTGGCTGCTAAGGTGTGTACTTCCCACCCATGATTATACTGTAGTCATTATATAGGCCAGAAGGTCTCCAGGAGAAAACCCTATCCATAGAGAGAACAGGTGGCCAGATCCTATCCCTGGACTCTTTATAGATGACCTAGAAGTAGCTCAGTGAAATGCTTATATTCAGGGCCTGATAGGGGTGATATTAGAGGCTTTCCCTCCTAAAGCTAATTTGTCTAAAGTTGAATTATGTACTCAGAAGGAGGGGAGAGCACCTTAAAGCTTTTATTGAGAGATTTATACAAGTTTTTCAGAGGCATACGACATTAAATCCTGAAGCCACCAGAGCACAGAAATCTTTTTTTTTTTTTTAATTATGGAATATATTGAGTATTGACACAGAAATCTTTTAATTTCTGCCCTAGTTGGAAATCTACTTCCAGATATATATAAAAAAAATTCAAAACAGTATAGTTGTCTGGGCTGGCCAGTCTCTAAGCATTATAATGGAAGCAGCTACATGGTTTTTTGAAAATGGCTTGCAGGAGAACAAAAAAAAGAAAGATTTGAAATTTACAATCCTTACTTTGCAGGTTGAATCACTGCAGAAGCAAAAGCAGTCCTCTGAAAATAAATTAAAATCCTCTCATTTTTCTGATCAGTCATAGATACGGCAGAAAACCCAGACATTAAAAAAAATGCTTGTCCGGCCCTTAAAAAGAAAGGAAAACTAAAAAAAAAGCCCTCCCCCAAACCCAGCAGGTTCATTTTTCTTCTCCTGTGGGACAATGCCCCATTGATTGACAGGGTCAGCCTATCCTTACTCACACCCTAGGCGCCACTATTAAACTTAAGATAGAGGACTGGAATCAGGAACTGGATTTTCTAATTGATAATGGTGTGACATTCTCTACCATTTGATCAGAGGAATTATCTGTACCTCTCATCTATAATTCTATTCAAGCTATTGGAGTCTCTGGACAACCTATTTCATTACCTGTCTCTCAGGTCACCCTGATATCCCTAGGTCCCCTTAACACCCACCATCCTTTTCTAGTATCTGACTCCTCACCTGCAAATCTTTTAGGTAGAGACCTGTTACATCAATGTAATGCCACCATACAACATAATGGAAAAGTTTTTTATTTCTCTGCCCTCAGACCCAAACTCCAAACTTCCTACTCTTCTTAATGGAGACCCAGTCTGATTTAAATTCCTTTAAACAAACATCTTACTAGAAGTTCCAGAAAGCCTCTGGGCAAAACACGCAAATGAGGCCAGACTGCCGCATGCATTTTCTGGAAAAGAAATAAACCCTTCCCTTCAATAGTTCAGTACCCCTCTCACAAGATGCAGAATGGGAATTGAACCTATAATAGACTCCTTTTTCCAACAGGGGATACTTGTCTTCATCACCTGTAACACTCCAATTTTACCAGTAAAAAAAAAAGGAAATGTGATTCAGATGGGAATCAAATCTGTCTATTTGTACAAGATCTGAGAGCCATAAACTCCTTTGTAATCCCTCAGCACCCCGTTGCGTGTAATCCTGCTACTATCTTTACCTCAGTTCCTGCTGATGCAGCCTGGTTAACAGTAATTGACCTCTGCTCAGCTTTCTTTTCAATTGCACCCTGACTCATAATTTCTCTTTGCATTTATTTTCAGAGAGAGACAACTAACATGGACCCAAATACCTCAGGGATACTGTGAGCCTCCTTCAATATTCTCTCAAATCCCCAAAGCTAATTTAGACCCTGTAACCTTTACTCAGGGATCCACTCTTGTTCATTACGTAAACGATCCTTTTACTCTGTAACAAGACTAAGCAGGGTGCCCTCTTAGACTCCCTCATTCTTTTAAAGGCTCTAGCTGAAAGAGGCCATAAAGCCTCCAAGTCTAACCTCCAATGTGTACAGATAACTATTATTTAGTTAGGACATGAAATATCTCAGGGTACTCAAAAGCTTACCCCAAAACACCTTGAGTCAATTTTGTCCATCCCTCTTCCCAAAACTAAGAAACAACTAAGTAAATTTTTTAGGAGTACCTGGCTACTGCTGCCAATGGATTCCTAATTTTGCTGCTCTCATTAAATCGTTATATTGCCCCCTTCCAGGCAGTATTCAGGAGCCTATTTGCTGGCCCTCAGAGGCATTAGACTCCTGTAAAGCCCTCAAATTAGTATTATCCATACCTCCTGCTCTGGGCTTACCTAATTTTGATAAACCTTTCTACCTATATTGCCATGAAAATAATGGGATTGCTGCTGGACATTTTAGGACAGCCCTTTTCCTCTCATATCTGTCCTATAGCATAGTTTTCATGCCAATTGGACCATGTGGCAGCAGGCATGCCCCTATGCCTGCATGCAGTAGCAGCACCTGCCATCCTGATTGACAAAGCCAACACCCTTATATTAGGTTCCCCTGTTCACCTATATGTTCCCCATGCTGTGTCTGCTGTCTTACTAGTCCATAAAACACAGCACCTCTCTACTAGACGACAGACAACCTACAAGGAAGCTGTATTAAGCAATCCCTTCATTATTTTACATTGTTGCAACACTTTAAATCCAGCTACTCTCATACCTTTCCCTGGTGATGGAAACCTGTATTCCATCTCACGTGATTACCTTGCCGCTGTTGATATGGTTTCAAAGCCATGAGAGGATCCCTCAGACATTCTTTTAGACAACCCAGACTTACTCCTCTTTTGTGATGGCTCTTATAAATGAGATTTCAAAGTAGGTGTAATAACTGGTTATGCTATAGTTTCCCCATGTGAAACTCTTGAGGCATATTTTCTCTCTGTCTGCCATAAAGTTAGCATAAGTTGCTAAACCTATAGCTCTCACTAGGGCTTACACATTGGCAAAAGGAAAAACTGCCACTATTTACACAGACTCCAAGTATGCCTTTGGAGTCTGCCATGCAGTTAGCACAATTTGGAAGTCTTGTGGTTTCTTAACTTCTGCTGGCACTCCTGTTGCCAGTGGGCCTATAATTGCTGCCCTATTACAAGCTATTCACCTTCGTTTTAAGATTGCTATTGTTCATTGCTCAGCCCACACTAAGGAAATGGGTATTGTATACCTAGGAAATGGTAGGGCATACAGGACTGTTAAATATGCAGCCAAAAATGGCCCTCCCTATGTTTTTTTCCACTCACTTTATTACTCTGCCTTTGTCCTTGTCTGATGTTATTGATCATCGGGCTGATGTTCCACAATCCAAACAGGATAGGTGGGTACAAAATGGTGCTAAACAATTAACAGGTGGATTGTATATTGAGCCAAATGGACTCCCTGTGACTCCTTTACTTTTAACTTTGTGACTTGCACTTATCTCCCATCAGGTGGGACAGACATAAGTAAAATGGGAGATAATTAGGGAACTAAAAAATAGTCGATACTGCCCTGGAATCTACAAAATCTCTGACCAAATTATTTCTCAGTGTACTATTTGTAAATCTCACCAAATCTCTCGAGGAGACCATCACTCTCCAGAAAGCCCCAATGGCCCACATTGTCCCTGTGGCACTCCAAATTGATTTTATAGATTTATCTCTAGCTTTAGGCTTTTCTCGCTATTTGATTATTGTTTGCATGTTTATTGGATGGACTGAATCCTATTGAACTAGACGTGCTGATGCTATAACAGTGGTAAAGAAATTAGTAACTGAATCAGATTATTTCTCATTTTGGTATTCCTTTATGGATTGAGTTAGATAAAGGGATTCATTTTACAGTAAAAATAAACAACTTCCTTACAAAGGCTCTGGGGCACTCATAAAATTTCATAGTCAGTATCATCCCCAATCCTCAGGACAAGTAGAATGTAAAAATCTAGACATAAAAAGGGATTTGGGAAAAGTTGGTCAAGACACTGGACTTAAATAGCCAGAAGCATTACCTTTGGCCCTTATAAAAATCTGGAATATTCCAAATAGGAGACATTAAAACCCCTTTTGAAGTAGTGTTCAGTCACCCCATGCCTACTGGCACCTCTAAACCTTCTATTCCTGGGCTGGCTGAACACTGTGGGGATTTAAGTGAACAATTCAGTACTATGACTAGCTAGCTACACACAGGCGCTAACTAATATTCTTGGAGCATGTCATCAATAGGTAAAAGGAGCATGACCTCTGCCAACTGACAAGTCTTCCCAACCTTTTTGACCAGGAGATTGTGTTTACGTCAAAGTTTTTAGAATAAGACATGCACTGTCACCTCTCTGGGAATGCCCTTTTTAAGTACTGTTAACCACCTACACTACCATAAAAATAAAAGAAAAATCTTCCTAGATTCATGTGAGCCACACCAGACCACACCAAGACCATCCCTACAGGTGACCCTAAATGTAAGGATTTCCAGGGCCAGTTCCCAGGCCACTGAAGCAAATGTCTTCACGAAGTAGACAGCTTTTTCTCAAGATCACAGAGCAAGAAACCCCATTTTTCATCTAAAACCTCCTTTTTTAAACTTCCTTGCCCCACCCCAAAAGGTCCTTTTTAAACATTTCTTCTTTTAAGCCTCACCCTTTGAGGACTGCACATTGGAAGCTGAGTGGAGATTACCTCAACCTATCCCATTCTCCCTTTTAATCTTCCACTATGATTTTTCTTTCAAACTATGCCTTTCTCTTACTAACCTTTCTTTCCCCAGCATTTCAGGCACAGATCTGGCATCCCTTTGCACCAGTCTTTCAAACCCTGGCCACATTAACTGATCAGTCTAATTGCTGGTTATGCCAACATCTAGAATCAGGTGTCCTCAAACTACGGCCCGCAGGCCACATGCGGCCCACCGAGGACATTTATCCAGCCCGCTGGGTGTTTTTGCCGCTGCTGTCTGTCCTGCTTAGCAGCCGACTTGTCCCGGGCCCACAGTGCGCATGTGTGGAATGTGCGCCGCACTCTCCAACGGCCCTACAACGATTTGAGGGACAGTGAACTGGCCCCCTGTTTAAAAAGTTTGAGGACCCCTGATCTAGATCATGAAAAGGAACCTGAATTCATTTTTGTTTCTACCAATGTGAGTGGCTGGTAGAACCAGTCCAGAAGGTGGATATATGACAAGATGTGGCATCCACAACCAGAAAAAAAAAAAAAACAACATGCTGCTTCTCTTGTTGGGGAGTCAACTGGACATAGTAAAACCTCTGTGGAAGCTCAAGAACTATCTTTGCTCAGGTAAAATCACTAGAAAGAAAATTTTCCCTCTGCGTTGAAGATAGGGATGATGCTGGCTCTTTTCTGGGCATTGTGATCAGACCCTACAATTTGATTCCACAGATGGCATTCTTGTACTTCTTGCAAAGATCATAGATGGAGCTGACACCAATCCTCATGATGTCAATGCTTGTTAAATCACCAGATGTTATGGATGGCTCATAAGCCAGGCCTGTGCAACTTGGGGTAGCTAACTTGCTCCCATCGTTAAGTTGCTAGACACTAAAGATTACATATGGATAAACCAAAAGTCTGGATTGACTTGGTTATGTGACAAAATAAAGCCCTATAACTGCCAGAACCGGACCAAAGGCCTTTAATATCAAATATTTCACAACTCGTTCTGTTCCCACAGACTGGCAAGGAACACATGGAAACTGTGGAAGTGCCAATGAGGAAGAAAAGGCATAGCAAACTCCAGGCTGGGAGGTCACAGGTTCCAACCTGATCCCATCTGTAAATAACACTGGTCTTTTTATCTTGTGTGGCGATAAAGTGTACAAGTGGTTCCCACCTAGATGGTCAAGGCGCTGTGGAGTTGGTTATCTGACACCCTCTGTTAGCAGGTTCTGCATTTTAAATGCCAGCCAAATTACAAACAGGAGCTCTTTCATTCATAAAGTGGTACCACACAAATGTACTAGACGTGATACTAAAAACCCACTTGTATATCACAATTCTAAGTTCTTTTTGGTGCTTAGGATTCTTTTCCCGGCATTTGGAACTTATGAAATTGAAAAGGCAGTTTTGAATCTCTCCGTGATAATAGGATAAGAGTTCAATATCCCTATACAAGACTGGAAGCACTTCAATCAGAAGTCAACAGCCTAGCTCGCTGTTGTATTTCAAAACTGCTGTGTTCTGGATGCCCTGACAGCCTAACAGGGAGGAGCTTATGTGATTATTGGTGAAAAATGCTGTTTCTACATAAACCGCTCAGGGCAAGTAGGGACTGATCTACACCTCTTGAAAGACAAGATAAGTACACTCTATCAGGTTAATAAAACAAAACCATTATATTGGTCTGACCTACTCTCAGGAATGAGAGACTGGTTTAATGGGGTGTATGGAATTGTACTTAGATCTGTTCTTTTCTGCTTATTCATTCTCATTCTAATCTATGTTCTTGTCTCCCTTTTCAGATCTCTTGTTACTCACTCAATTACTAACCTGATCTCTCTCTCTCCACAGCCACCAACTCAGCTTTTAATGTATGAAATTTATGGGGAAGTTCCAGATAGGGAGAATGAAGGAACTCAGGAAATTTCACCCCAAAATATAACCCCTTGGTATAAAGAGTATTTTGAATTAAAGGCATTGGTAGGGGCTTTCCCTCTTTCTTCATAAATAAAAAACAGACCCATTAAAAAGAACAGTCAACTTCCCATCCCCTCCCTGTAGTCTCAATGTATTACAGGAAAGAAGATCAAGAATGTAACCAGACCTGGCCCAAATAATTTTAAATATAATATCTATCTCTCAGGTTAATTTAATTTCCAAAGAGAATCATTTACAAGTCAGTCTATTTTCCCCCCATCCATTTATCCTCCCTAGTAACCATTTATTGACCCTAAACAGAATTACCTGTATTCCTTATCTCCTCCTCCCCTCTCAAATGAGGGTATATAAATTTCTGGACCCCACTGGGATATTGGGTAATCACTCACTCACTCACTCTTAATTCTCCTTGTGCACATGGTATTAATAAATAAATTTCTTTCTCTTATTAATCTGCCTTATGGTGTATTGATCTTTCAGCAAAACTTCCAAGCGAAGGGGAAGTTTCCCCTCATTCCCACAGCATAGTATACAAAGAACTCTTAAAATTTTGCAGTTAAAAGGTAGGGAAAAGGTCTGAACAGACACCTCACCGTAGAATATATACAGATGACAAGCATTTGAAAAGGTACTCAACATCATATGTCATTAGGGAATTAAAAATTAAAACAACAATGAGATAACATTACATGCTTATTAGAATGGCTAAAATCCAAAACACTGACCACACCAAGTGCTGGCATGGATGAAGAGAACAAGAAATCTCATTCATTGCTAGTGACAATGCAAAATGGTACAGCCTTTTGGTAGATAGTCTGGCACTTTCTTACAAAGCTAAAACATAGTCTTAACATATGATCAGCAGTTGTGCTCCTAGGTGTTTACCCAAATGAGTTGCAAACTTATGACCACACAAAAACCTACACATCAATGTTTTTAGCATTAATAACCAAAACATCCATCAGTGGATAAAGGGGTAAAGAAAATGTGTATATTTATGTTTTGAAAGTTGCAACTGCATAGATTTTTAAAGAAAAATATGTTATATGAGTTGAGTGGTTGCTACATAACAGCAACAAACTGTTGCTGAGACAAACTAGAACTATACTCAATTCCACTTATTAGAATCATATAAATTATCATTACTAGAAGAAGCTTTAGAGCAACAAGTTCCTAATTTTATTAATTTTCAAAGAATGAAACCTAGCGGCATAGAAGTAAAGGATTTGCTCTTAGGTAATTAAGTGGTAAAACCAGGGTTGGAAATAAGGTCGTTGGTAGTCATTTCCAGGATATTTCTTTTCTTACAGGAAACTTATATAGAAAGACTAACTATAACAAATGGCTTGTATACTTTTAATACCATTATTAATAATGGTAATTGATAACAGTCACAGCCCTCAGAGTTTATCCTTTGGGCTTAGAATCAAGGTTGACATTTTAGAACTCTGGAAATGAGAACAGGCCAATTAACAAAACAAATAGGAAGACAGAAATAAAGGCAAACTCATGAGGCAAACAGAACTTTTATAAGTTTCTCAAAAATGGGTACCAAATAGCAGAGTAAGTAAAATTACCATTTATTTTCTAATAATGACACAGTCATTGTTTCTACATGTATATTTCCCAGTGTTATGATACATTGCCCAGTAAAATATGGTTATTCATATTTTGGCTGTTTTTGCTTTTGGCTGTTCTGAATACTGCTACTGTGATTACTGCAGCACAAACATCTATTTGAGTCTCCACTTTCAGTTCTTTTGGGTTTATACTCAGTAATGGAATTGCTGGATCATATGGTAATTCTATGTTTAATGTTTTGAGAAACCATCACACTGTTTTCCATAGTGGATTTACCATTTTACATTCCCACAAGGGATCAAATTTCTCCACATCCCTGTCAATACTTTATTTTCTGTTTTCTTGGTAGCTAGCTGCCCTAATGGGTGTGAAATGGTATCTCATTGTGTTGTGATTTGCATTTCTCTGATTCTTAGTGATATTGGGCTTCTTTTCGTATGATTCTTGGCCATTTCGATCTTTTTTGGGCTAATGTCTATTCAGGTCTTTTTATTCCATTTTTAATTGGGTTTTTGTTGTTGTTGTTGTTGTTGTTTAGAGTCCATCTTTTAAAACTTAACAAATTACCCCCTACTGATTTGTAAGAGCTCTTTTTCCTATTTTGGATATTGATCACTTACTGTTCTATGTTGTAAACATTCTCTCCTTGTTTGTTATCTATCTTATATATCATTTATAATATATTAGGTTTAGAAATTTTGGGTTTTAGTAGTTTCTGTCATTTATGTTTTCTTGGTTTTATATCTTTTTTGTTTAACAAGATTTTTATACTCTAATGTTATTAAAAATATTTTCTTCTATCATTTCACTGATGTGACATTCCTTACAGGCTAGTCAGCAAAGAGATATTTGCTGTATAATTCATAGTCTAAAATTTACCTATAGATTATATTTTATATGTATACTTTATTAATTGCCGTATTCATAATTGACTCTGAACCTTTGTGGCTACCTTATCTAGAATTGGGGAAAATTTCTTCTCACATTGATACCTTTAATAATTACTTTCTGTTTAAGGTGTAGTGACTTATCACATAACCTAATATAACCTACGTAAACACATTATATATGCTTTTTAACCTAGGCAAATTTTTCTGAAATAAATTATGTGAATATATTGTTTTAAATAAAAATTAAAATCCTTATTTTTGATCTCTTTGCAGTTTAGTGTATCTTAAAGATTTTTGTGTTTTTTTTAAATATAAAAATATAATTGTGATTTTTAGCTTTCTGGTAGGATTATTTTGCTTAATGTCATTTTTATTGTGTTTTTTACATACAGCTTGATTAAAATAGGAGATAATTTTTCACCTGTGTATTTATAATAAACAGTTCACATATGTTTACAAAAAATATAGTTTTATTCTTATAGTTAGTTGGAGATTAATCTAAAATTATTAAAATATATCCTTAAAATAAATTATATATAGTTTTTTAAATTAAGAAATTTCCTTTGGATTATAACTAATGTACACTAAGATTTTATTAAACAATGGAGAGACAATTGTTTAAATCCACTATGTAGACCAAAATTGCACAGCCCAATGGGTGTTCAGTTTTAAATCTAATAATTCGTACTATTTTTACCTAACAAGTCTCTTCATTAGAGAAACTACCATAGTCCCCTCTACCTATGGTTTTGCTTTTCTCGGTTTCCGTTACCCATGGTCAGCAATGGTCCAAAAATATTAAATGGAAAATTCCAGAAATAAACAATTCATAAGTTTAAAATTCTGCACTGTTTTGAGCAGCGTGATGAAATCTCAGGCCACCCAGCCCTGTCCCGCCCAGGATGTGAATTATCTCTTTGTCCAATGCATCCAGGCTGTGTAGGCTGCCTGCCCTTAGTCACTTTAGTCGGCATCTTGAGGATCAGCTCAACTGTCGTGGTATTGCAGTGCTTGTGTTCATGTAACCCTTATTTTACTTAATTGTTCTATTTTATTGTTACTTTCTTACTGTGCCTAATTTATAAATTAAACTTTATCATAGGTAAATATGTATAGGAAAAAACATAGCATGTATAGTGTTTGGTACTATCCACAGTTTTAGGCATCCACTGGGAATCTTGGAATGTATCCGCCAAGGATACGGGGGGAACACCTGTATTTAGAAAATGTAATTTAGAAAAAGTAACTATATTTTCTAATATTTCAAGTTCTCATGAGTTCTCTTATCATTGGCTAATATTTTTCTTGCCATATGTGTATTTGGTTAAAAGTATTCTTTTTATTTTTGAGACAGAATCTCACTCTGTCACCCAGGCTGGAATGCAGTGGGTCATCATAGCTCACTGCAACCTCAAACTCCTGAACTCAAGCAGTCCTCCTGCCTCAGCCTCTCAAGTAGCTGGGACTACAGGAATGCACAACCACGCCCAACTAATTTTTGAATTTTTTGTAGTGAAGAGATCTCTCTATGTTGCCCAGGCTGATCTCAAACTCCTGGCCTCAAGCAGTCCTCCCGCCTGGAGTCCTAGGATTGCAGGCATGAGCCACCATGCCTGGCCCCTAACTTTTTGATTGTCATATTGATCTTAATGATTTTCAGAATAAAATAGATTATAAAAGAGCATAATTATACTTCTTTAATATTCTAACAACTGGAACATATTTTATCTGTTCATGTAAATAATATAATTTCCACATAGATATATTTTGTGTAGAGTGGGGCATTTACAGTGATAAAGAATTACATAATATCTTGAGTTTGGGAAATAATTAACAGATTATTTAAAAAATATATTCATAAAGCAATAAAGCCTCTTGTATTGCTGTCTTTAAATTATCTGATTAATATGTAGGTTTTCTGTAAATCCATGTACATGTTACTGAAAGTTGAACTTTTAACAGTTTGTGTCAGTTATTGATGTTTAATTATGCTGCATCAAAATTATGATAGTGTTTCTACTCATATAAAATTTTTAAAAAACAGAGAAAATTATGATAGTGATTATCTTATATTAAAAAAAGGAAGGACCAAAGGCTATATATTTTGTTTGGAAATTTGAGCCAGCCATAATTGTATATACTAACTTATTTTCAAAAGAAAAATCTATATCAGATGCCTTAATAGTTTGGAAAACTCGAAAATGCTAAAATGTCAGAGTCAGGGATAGGTATGACACTTGTTTTTAATAGTATGAATGACAATGTGTACATGAAATAAAAAGGCTGTTAGCTTTAAGTAATTTCTTTGGGGTGAGGAGAAAAATGCTAATATAAAGGAGCTAGATTCTGTGCCCATTTTACTTCCAATTTAATATTTCTATTTTAACCATTTGTACTTTCTCTAATTTTGTGAATGGGATGAGGACTAAACTGCTAACATTAGTTAAAATAATCATATAAATCATTTCCTATTTACTTTTGGTTTGAAATTAGAGTAAAAAACTTACTGAGATTTTTTTTTTTCCCCTTTCTGATGCCATCCATTTAGAAATCAACATTCCAGAGCAGTTGATATAGCTTTGCATGTTTCTGCCTGGTCATGACAAACCAGCCACTGTATACTCATGGAGAGTAAGTAGTACAGTACTTGTCACTGATGGCATTTCTGTGACAGAAAGCCTGTAGACTGACATAAAGTGCAGCCTGTTGTGAACTGTCAACTGAGAGTCTGCCAAAAACTCAGCAGACAGAACTAATTGGGGAGAAAAAGGACTTTTGTGCCCTCTTCTCTTTCTTCCCTTCCCTTTTTTTGTTTTTAAATAAGACAGATATTGTTAAAGTAACTTGTTTATGTAAGATTTGTCTGCCTCTCTTTTCCCCTTGCATGGATCATTTTTTAACTTAAAGTCTTGCACTGCAGGTCGTTGAGCACTTCCACATGGAGGTTGGCACAGGACCAAACTCAAGACACGCAACTCATAACAGTTGATGAAAAATTGGTAAGGATTTTCTAGTACACCCTGCTATGATTCTGCCTTTGGGGTTATTTTTGTACAATAGATATTCAGAGTTTTTCTAGAAAAGTGATTTGAATTTGAATTTCTAGATTATACATGCATTTTAGGAAGAAATATTTATCACAAAAAGATAATGATTGTGTTAAGCATTACACACAAATATTAAGTCATACAGATACTAAGAAATTAAAATTATGAAAAGCTTCCATTTTTGTGTTTATATGTAGCAATTGGAACACTTACTTTCGTAATGAATGTATTGTTTTTTATTAGTTACACTCCTATTTAATTAAGTTGTGAAATACTATCTAAAATTAAATATATTGAGTTTTCCTGGAACCCTGCAACGTTATTTTTACTGTATGTATGTATGTATGTGTATAGAAAAACACATATATACCCACGTCCCATTTCTGCATATGCATGAAAGTTAGATTACAACTAGCAACAAGTAAATAATAATCTTTTGATAATCAGTAGTAGATAGAATTTTGGTAGCTGTCACTTATAAAATTTTTCAATGTGTGGTCTGTCACTTTAGGTACAACTTAATATTTATGCTTATGTTGTACAATAACATACATTTGGTAATATTTCCAAGACTTATGATGGAAATGTATAATGGTGTAAGCATGCTTTTCATTTTATATCTGGTTTTCCAGTATCAAATATATGGGTGTGTTTTTTAACTACTCCTGTATTATACAGTATTTTATCACTCAACTTTGAGCCTCTAAGCGTAATCTAATAATAGGTCACACTTAAATTTCTATTTAAAGATATATTTCCATTAAAGATATAGACAAATAAACAGATAAGGCAACAGAGACAATTTGGAAAACTTACATCTATGGCTTAGATGGACTTGTCTTATCTTAAAATTATTTTAGGTCTACCTACTGACATTGCTGTCATTTTGGTCTAGGATACATCATCTTTCACCTAGATTGCTGTAGTAGTCTCTTAATTGATCTCTCCAGACTCTTTAATGTTGCTCTGATTCATTTTCCACAAGATAGCCAGAATAGTCTTTAAAAATGCTAGTTTTGTCACCCTCTTGTATAAAATCCTTTGGTGTTTCTTATTTCCCTTAGAGTAAACATTAAAATCCTTTCATGGTCTTTGAGGTCTTGCATGATTTACCTCTTGCCTTCCTCTCTAAGATTATCTTGTACCACTGTGTTTTATATTCTGTGCTCCAGGCACACCAAGCCTGAAATTGCTGTCTTTTTCCTGCTTCAGGGCATTCAGAGTTTCTGTTCACTCTAACTGGATGCTTTTTACCAACCCCTAGGTCTTCATCCAGTCAACACCTACTTATTCTTCAAATGTTAATCAAATACCACTTGTGTAGTCAATTATAAAAGAAATGAGGCAGTTATGTGTGTATGTGAGGAGGAGGATTTTCACATCGCTTGTGTTTGTTAATTAATGAGAGGACTAATATTCTAATTTTTCTTAGGACCATCTCTTTTAAGCCCCAGAGGTTCTTGTTCCAGTATTATGGTTTATTCTCTATAAAACTACTTTTTTAAGTTCTCTTCTTTCTAGTTTGACAAATGAGTGAGTCAGCCCATAATATGTTGCTCTAAACAAAGTGTTATGAAGCATACCAGAGAGGTATACAGACTAGTTTAGTTTGATGTTTTTAATTATATGTCATAAAATCAGTTGTATATCTTTGGTGAATTTTGTTGCACTGTATAGATTTTCCTCAGCTTTGTTATATCTTTCTGGAAGTATAGTCATCCCTCAATATCTGTAGGGGGATTGGTTCCAGGAATCCCCTTGGATACCAGAATCCATAGATGTTCAAGTCCCTTGTATAAAATGGGGTAGTATTTGCATATAATTTATGCATATGCTCTCATATACTTTAAATCATCTCTAGATTACTTATATCTAATACAATATAAGTGTTATACTGTATTGTTTAGGGAATAATGACAAGGAAAAAAAGTCTGTACATGTTTAGCACAGACCCAGACATGTATTTTTTTCCCCAAATATTTTTGATCTACAGTTGGTTGAGTCCATGGTTGAAGAACCCACAGATACAGAGGACTGTCTGTCTGTCAGTCAAAATGTTAGTATGGCCCTTTTTGTGCCCTCTCTTTTGCTCTCCCTTTGCTGAGACAGTGGGACCAGTTGTAATCCATGGTGTATGTAGCATGCTCTGTAAACCTATATCTTGCTCTTACCCTATAATCTTATCTTTTTTTCCTCAATAAACCTCATTTTCATGCTTGCCTTACTTTGCTGTGTCTGGTCATTCTTCAGCCATGAGTACACTAAGAACCTACATTTCAGACTAAAACCTGACATATTCACAGCCAAAATTAAAATACAGGTCTTTCTCAATCCACAGCCTCTTTCTCATGTTACCTCAGAATAGTCTGAAGGATAGAACAAGAAGATGACTAGACAATGTGATGGCTAAACAGGTTCTAGAGGTTCTAGAGGCCTGTGTTTCAGTCATATCTCTATCAGTACCTCCTAATGTATTTAGTACATTAGTTCCCTAAGTCTCAGGATTTTGTGTTATGAAGTGAAATCATAATATAAAATCTTTTAAAGTAGATTATGATGAAAATGAAATGCAAAAACAAAACAACTTGGTAAATAGTAAGTTATCAATATGCTAGTTTTCATTATTATTATTATTATTTCATACTCTTTTCTCCAAGCTATGTCATTGCATAATTTAAAACTGCTGTCACCCAGATATCAAAAGTTTCCATCATCAGATGTCCTGGTTTTGTTAGGTAGATAGTGAGGGATTCTGAGTCTCCTAGGAACAAAAATGGATGCTGTGGCCCCTATCTTGGTCCTGCTCCACCCTAATCCTCTCCCGAGCGACTGCCATACCTGGGGGAGGAGGGAATACCCCATGAATCAGCCAGTCATAACTTAGTACGCCAGCTGCAAAAGAATGAGGAGGACTCTTTAGCCCACAGTCTAAGCAGCAGAGGTACCACAGAGTCTGGAAATTGACCTAGAACAACCCTCATGTGTAATAATGCAACTCCCAACTGTCCAATCAAAGTGGTTCCCTGGTGACGTCTGAGCCACTAGGGAGGTCCCAATCTGGGCACAATAAAACAAGATGCAGACCATAAACAACCCCCTTTTTGCACCCTTCCTTTTGCTCTCCCTTTGCTGTGACAATGTGTCAGGTTGTCATTTGTGGTGTATGTATCATGCTCTGTAAACCTGTATCTTGCTCTTGCGCTATAATCCTATCTTTCTCCTCAATAAATCTCATTTTCATGCTTGCCTTAAAAAAAAAAATCAGTATGGTATTCCAGCTGAAATCAATTGATGCCTTATATATAATTTTTCATAGCTGTTGAAGTAATATTTAATATAGATAACTGAAACCCATATGTAATTCTCATGCCTGAGTTATAGCAATTCATTTAGGTTTATATTCAAATTAAAGTATTAAATAATCCAGTAGGTGACATAATGCTGATAGGGTTTCATATCTTCTTGTTTCTACACACCCTCTAATGGTGGGTTCAATAAGTAGCATAATGACAAGACCAGAGGCTCAAAAGGGCACTTCCAGAAATACTGAATAATTGGAGTTGCTTATATTTGCATTTTGAAAAAAAATGATTTCAAAATATATATATCAACATTAACGATAAAGATGTTTCAAAATGTGAAGTAAATTCATGTTTTTTAAAAGATGTAGAGATAGCATTTTAATATCACTATTATTATAATGTAAACTAGTTTATTAGATTTGTATACCATTTTTGTTAACTACCCAACATTAGATAACTGATACATTTGTAAATTAGTATTTGTGATACCTTTTAAAACCTAGGGCTTAAGCAAATAGACTATACTTAGTTGGGGATCTATTTTAGTGGTTATTTCCAGTTTTATAAAATGGATACTGGAGATCTAAAACCAGAGGATAACACTAGATGTTACTTAGTGATATTACTGAATTCATTTATTTTTCATTTTAAAAATTGTTTGACCTTTTGTTTAAGAGAAGTCTTATGTGGGAATCCAATAAGTAACAAAATAAATAAAAGCTAAACTACTGGAGGGTGAAGGTTGGGGGCAGGACATGAAGGAAGACTTGTAAACCTTTCCCAGAGGAGCCTTCTGCGGGAACTTCGTGGAGTGAAATTTGGAAAGACAGTTTAATCTTCTGCTCTTTTTTTACTAGACTGTACAGCTGGATGTCCAACTTCTATTTTAATAATTTTCAGTTAACTCATTTCTTTGTGAGGCTGCTCTTTATATTACTGATAAGCTATAATTAGAAAGTTTTTCTTAGGGAGAAAGAACAGTCTTTTCAAGAAATGATGATGGAACAATTGTATATTTATATGCAAAAAACCCCACAAACTTCCATCTGTACCTCATACTATACGTGAAAGTTAGCCCCCAAGTTCTAAACATAAATTCATGGTTCT
This sequence comes from Cheirogaleus medius, assembly GCA_008086735.1. Lineage (NCBI taxonomy): Eukaryota > Metazoa > Chordata > Mammalia > Primates > Cheirogaleidae > Cheirogaleus > Cheirogaleus medius. The sequence continues at coordinate 4,841,934 of VBSM01002608.1, forward strand.
AAATTTAAAACAAAAAAATATATTAATAAAATTTCTAGAAGAAAATGTAGGAGAAAATTTTTGTAACTTTGGGTTAGGCAAATATTTTTTACAACAACCAAAAGCATGATCCGTTTTGTTTTGTTTTGTTTTGTTTTGTTTTGTTTTGTTTTGTTTTTGGAGACAGAGTCTCACTTTGTCACCCAGGGTAGAATGCAGTGGCTTCATCGTAGCTCACTGCAACCTTAAACTCCTGGGCTTAAGTGATCCTCATGTCTCAGCCTCCTGAGTAGCTGGCACTACAGGTGCATGCCACCACACATGGCTAATTTTTCCTATTTTTGGTAGAGATGGGGTCTCTCTCTTCTCAGGCTGGTCTTGAACTCCTGAGCTCAAATGACCCTCCTGCCTTGTCCTTCCAGAGTGGTATGATTATAGGCATGAGCCACCACGCCCGGCCCATTTTTTAAAAAAATTATAAAATTGGACTTTCTCACAATTAAAAACTTCTCTCTGAAGGACATTATTAGGAAAATGAAAAGACAAGCCACAGATAGGGAGAAAATATTTGCAAAACACATATCTGATAAAAGAATTGTATCCTAAAAATGTAAACAACACTTATAAAGAAACCAGGCTCAAAAGGCTACAAACTGATTCCATTTATTTTACATTCTAGAATAGGCAAAACTCTAGAGATAGGAAATTGATCAGTAGTTGTCAGGGCTGGATGGAGGAGGATGGGTTAACTATAAAGGCATATGAGGAATTTTGGAGGGTGATTCTTTTGTCAAAACCCATATTTGTTTGTATTCATTTGTGAAAGAAAAACCATAGAACTGTATAACTAAAAGGGACACATCTTACTGTTTATAAGTTATATCCCAATTTTTCATGAGGAAAAAAGGTTATTTCTTGATTTGGTGTTATGTCTATCTGTTAGTTCGAAGTCTGCCTTACTAATATACAGGGCATGCCATTTTCTACATGATAGCCTTCTGTATATTTGAACCCCCCTCTTGGTCTCTTGAATCAGTGATTCTCAAAGGGTGGTCTTTAGTGGTGCCCAAGACCTTTTTAGGAGGTGCACAAAGTCAGACTATTTTTATAATTACACTAAGTCTTTATTTACCTTTCTCATTGTGTTGACATTTACACTGATAGTACAAAACAATTGTGGTAAAGCAGTTGACACTTAGCACAAATCAAAGCAGTGGGCCCAAACTGTGCTACTAGTCAACGTGGCTTTCACTTCCTTGCAGTCACGGATTAAAAAAGAAAAATTAGTTTTACCTAATGTCCTTAATGAAGCAGTGAAATATTTAATTTTAAAAAATCTCAACCCTGTGTACATATCTTTTTATGTTTCTTGTAGTGGAATGGAAGTATGCATAACACACTCTGCATACCAAAGTATAATGGTTGTTTTAAGGAAAAGTGTTTGTATGGTTGAGTTGCTGTTGCAAACCGAAAATTAACCACTTTTTTCATGGTACAGCTTTTAACTGAAAAGACAATAACAGATGACAAACTATGGTTGTTTAGTTTTTGGTACATGGCAGACATTTTCTTAAAAGTGAACTTGTTACTTCAAGGAAGTATTATCCATGATAAACTTCTGCTTTCAAAAGAAAGTTAGAATAGTTATAGAACTTGATTCTGCCACTGATCTGTTTGAGCTTGACATCTTTCTGGTACTTAAAGACTGTTCTAATGGGATTGGTAATGAATTTAACAAATGTGACTTTTTTGATTTTTCTGTATTAACTATGTTAACATTTGGAAGATCTGCATACCTCTGTGAAGTAGTATTTTCCATATGACCAAAGCATGATATCATAAAATCATGCATGAGTAAAAGTTTCATGTAAAGCACAAGATAGAATAGTGGATTTTAATGTAAAATCAAGTATGAAAATATGAAGACTATTAAAATATTGCTCCTTTTTCTACCTACATATCTGTATGACAATGAATTTTCTTCATATATTGCCATAACAACAACCAACACAGCAGTGTAAATGCAAGAATAGATGAATTCAGCTGTCTTCTATTAAGCTACACATTAAAGGATTTTATAAAATACAAAAGTGCCACTCTTTTGACTTTTTGCCACTCTTTTTTAGTTTTTGGAAATACAGTTTTTTTTTAATTAAAATGTTTTTATTATATAACTGGTTTATTATTTTAAATTAAGCTCATATTTAAATTTTTTGGCCATTTTAATTTATTGTATAGTAAATATCTATAGATATACAGGCATCCTTCAGAGATATTACAGGTTCAGTTTCAGACTACTGCAATAAAGCGAATATTGCAATAAAGCAAGTCACACAAATTTGGGGGGTTTCCCAGTGCATATAAAAGTTATGTTTCCACTATACTATAGTCTATTAAGTATATAATAGCATTATGTCTAAAAATATGTACATACCTTAATTTAAAAATACTGCTAAAAATTGCTAATGATCATCTGAGCCTTCAATAAGTCATTCGTTTTTTGCTGGTGGAGAGTCTTACCTCTATGTTGATGGCTATTGACTGATCGAGCTGGTGGTTGCTGAAGGTTGGTGTGGCTGTGGCAATTTCTTAGAATAAAACAGTGAGTTTTACCACATTGATTGACTCTACCTTTCCTGAAAAATTTATGTCACATGCAATGTTGTTTAATAACATTTTACCCACAGTAGAACTTTTTTCAAAATTGGAGTCAATACTCTCTGCCACTGCTATATCAACTAAGTTTATGGAATATTCTAAATCTTTTGTTGTCATTTCAACAATATTCATAGTATCTTCACCAAGATTCATTCCTATCTTAAAAAACCACTTACTTTGCTCATCCATGAGAAGCAGCTTCTCATTTGTTCCAGATTTATCATGAGATTGCAGTGATTCAGTCACATCTTCAAGCTCCACTTCTAGTTCTCTTGCTATTGCCACCTCATGGGGAATTACTTCCTCTACTAAGTCTTGAACCTCTCAAAGTCATCCATGAGGATTGGATTCACTTCCAAACTCCTGTTAATGTTGCTATTTTGACCTCCTCCCATGAATCAGTGTTCATGCCATCAATGACATCATGCCATGCCATCAATCCCATGGCAGTGTTCTCATTGCCATCCAGAATGGTGAATCCTTTCCAGAAGGTTTTCAATTTACTTTGCCCAGATCCATCAGAGGAATCTCTACCTATGGCAGCTAGATAACCTTACAAAATGTATTTCTTAGATGAGAAGACTTCAAAGTCAGAATTACTTGATACATGGGCTACAGAATGGATGACATGTTTATAGACGTGAAAATAACTTTATCTCCTTGCACATCTCTACCAGAGCTTTTGGGTGCCCAGGTGCATTGTCAGTGAGCAGTAATACTTTGAAAGGAATCTTTTTGGGGGCGGGGGGAACACAGGTCTCAACAGTGGGCTTAACATATATATTCAGTATTATAAACCATGTTGTAAACAGATGTGTTGTCATCTTGGTTTTGTTCTCTATTTATAGAGCAGAGGCAGAGTAGCTTTAGCATAGTTCTTAAGGGCCCTAGGATTTTCAAAATGGTCAATGAGCATTGGCTTCCACTTCAAGTCACCAGCTGCATTAGCCCCTAGCAAGAGAAGAGTCAGCCTGTCCTTTGAAGCTTTGGAGCCAGGTATTGACTTCTCTCTAGCTATGAAATTCCTAGATCAGCAGTCCCTAACCTTTTTGGCACTAGGGACCAATTTCATGGAAGACAGTTTTTCCTTAGACCGGGGTTGGGGGGCTGAGGTATGGTGGATTGGGGAGCAGTGGTGTGCACCCGTTTCCTAACAGACCACAGACTGGTACCATGTCACAGCCCAGGGGTTGAGGACCGCAGTCCTAGATGGCATCATCTTCCAAGATAAGGCTGTTTCATCTACACTGAAAATCTGTTGTTTGGTGTAGCCGCCTTTATCAGTTATCGTAGCTAGATCTTCTGGATAACTTGTTGCAGCTTCTATTAAATACATCAGCACTTGCTGCTTCATCTTTCTGTTATAGAGACAGCTTCTTTCCTTAAATCTCATGAACCAATCTTTGCCAGCTTCCAGTTTTTCTTCTGCAGCCTCCTCCCTTCTCTCAGACTTTATAGAATTGAAGAGAATTAGGGCCTTGCTCTAGATTAAGCTTTGGCTTAAGGGAACCTTGTGGCTGGTTTGATATTCTATCCAGATCACTCAAACTTTCTCTGTTTCAGCAGTAGGGCTGTTGAGCTTTCTTGTCATTCATGCCTTCACGGGAATAGCACTTTTAATGTCCTTCAAGAACTTTTCCTTTGCATTCACAATTTGGCTGTTTGGTGCAAGAGGCCTGTTTTGGCTTTCAGCATGCCTTCCTCACTAAGCTTGATCATGTCTAGTTTTTGATTTAAAGTGAGAGACATGGGACTCGGCCTTCACTGGAACCCTTCGAGGTCATTGTAGGGTTTTTATTTGGCCTAATTTCAATATGCTTGTGTCTCAGGGTGTAGGGAGGGTAGGCAGTGGGAGAGGGACAGGAAATGACTGGTCAGAGGAGCAGTCAGAACACATGCATTTATGGATTAAATTTGCAGTCCCTTATGGATGTGGTTTGTGGTGCCCCAAAACAATTACAATAGTAATGTCAATGATCACTGATCACCATAACAAATATGATAATAATGAAAAAGTTTCAAATATTGGGAGAATTACCAAAATGTGACACAGATTAACGAAGTGAGCACATGCTTTTGGAAAATTGGCACTGATAGACTTGCTCAACAAAGGGTTGCCACATACCTTTAATCTGTAAAAATCATAATTATCTGTGAAGTACAATAAAGCAAGGCATGATAAAGGCATGGGATATGCCTATATCATATAAACAAACCCTCATTGGAGTTCTAGTAAATTTTAAAAGCATAAAAGAGCCCTGAGACCAAAAAGTTTGAGTCATTTTCCTAAGTCTTCTCTTTTCTGAGTTAAACATCCCCAGGGCTTTTATTTATTTTACTGAGTTCCAGGTAATTAATTATCTTAATTACTCTCCAATTTGACTGAATCTCTTTTAAAATGTTGTTGCCAGAATTTTTCATACTACAGATGTGGTGCAGGTTGTGATGAGGATTATTGCCTTTATTCCTTTTAATTACAGCAGTTCTAGTAAGGCAACTTTAAATTTTAAATCTCATGCTTCTTATGTGGTTTTCATGGAGAGCTAAAACCTCAGATTCTTTTTTATTTGTACTGTTATCAAGTCATGTTTCTTTTTTTCCATCTTGAGTATATTATCTTTATTATCTTTAACTTACTCTCAGAATCACTCAAAGAACATGTTACCAAGTAAAGCTTATTTTTTTTAACTATTATATGTTATAAGCAGAATTTAATATATAGGATAAAATAAATTAAAGGAATTTTCATAGTACTTTGTGGATGTTAGTACCAATGTAAGTTCAAAGAAAAATTTTTTTCTCAACATCAATTGTATATTGACAGCATGTATGCTATCTTTTTTTAGCCATAGAATGTATAGGGGGACAGTCTGTCTAATATTTTCTAATTCAAAGAATCCCATTCTCTCATTTTGGAGCTGTATACAGTGTTGACATTGTTAGACAATGAATGTTCAGAAAATAAAGTTGTGATAATCCTTTGTTATTGTTAATTTAGAATTTAACATTAGAGTACATGGTAATTTTCTAACTAGTCAATGTTAAGAATGTCTTCTCTTCGTTGTGCACGAACTGCTAACTAATCTTTTTGTTTACTCTTGGATCTAATAAGAGTTTAAATATCGAAAAGGTAGATGATAGCATCTTAAAAGAATTGTGTAAACTTATATTTAATGTTTAAAAAAAACTTTTTGTGGGTTGTACCATCATTATTTCCAAATATGTGGTACTTCCTACGGATAACAAGGAAAACTTACAAATGGTTGTTTGCTTGGCCCTTGGTTTTTGTTGCAGGAGGAGCTGTGCCATGGAGGTTGGGTGAAGAATGTCTTTGCCTTTGTGCTTTATTAAGAGGGCAACTTTTTTTCCTTTATGCCTCCCCCCCACCACAATCTCCTTTCAGTACATTTGATGAATACCCAAGTTTAATGAACATGTTGTCTTTTTTATATACTCTTAGACTATACAAAGGAGAGAAGTTAAATTTGCAGTGCTCTTTAAAGATTTTGAGTATGTATTCCCCTACAAAACAACCAAAGCATAAATTAGACCTACATAGGTATACTTTTAATCATTTTATTACCTGTTTTTTACGTACTGATTCCTTGTTTGTCACAATTGCCTTATGTTAACTATTTACTACTACAGTTAAGATATTAATACAAAAAATAGAAAAATACTCTCAGAAAACGTAAGAATAATTTCAATTTATTAATAAAAGTAATATAAAGTAAGCTTTAATAGTTTGGAGATTAGTATATTACTTTTGTATAAATTGTGTTGGCACCATCTTTCCTTCATTCTTTATTTTATTCCCTAAGTACTTACTGAACAATTATGTATGCCAGACACTATGCTTCAGTGTTTATATTGACACTTTAAATTGTTTGTTTTCATTTATGTCCTTAGTTATTTTGTTTAAAAACCATTAAGTACCACCTGTTTTAACTTTTACAAAGGTATTATGATTAGTTACCTAGGCATCCTCAATTTAAATGTATGTGAGAATGGAAACTTTTTATTTAGCAATCTGTAAAACTTAAGTCTTTCAGAGTGTTGTAGAGTAGGGAAGAATAGCTATTATTACAAAGCTTGTTTGAAAAAATTACTTCGTAGTACACTGCTGTTAATGTAAAATCCTACTATGTTAGACATTTTTAGTATTCTCTATTAATATCTTCATTTAAAAATTAGGTGTACATGTAAAACAAATAGAATCTGAATGTTGCCAGTTTGTTGTATTTCACTACTTGACAGTTTCTTCCAAATAACAATAAAACAGCAATTAAAGCCTCTGTACTTGCAGATACTTGCAATAAGTAATTACTCCTTGATTAATAAGCACATGGTACTGGTAGCAGGTTAGCTGATGAGGTTTTAATATTGCTGTTTTAGAATGTCCCTACAGCAGGAATGGTTATTTAATAGAAAACTTTTTGTCACTGTAATAGTTTTTAAAATTTTTTCATTACTGGAAATTGTTCTAAGAAATTTGTAAAATTGAATAATTTTTGCAAACCTTCAAAAATAGAACAATTATATTTGCTATATAAGTATTTATTTTATGTTTTTTCTTCCTATGGTACTAAAAGTTTACCTAAAAGTTTAGTAAAAGTTTAACTAAAAGTTAAAAGATGAAAGCTTTTTATAAGTCTGCAAATTTGAATTAAAAATTGGTTATTAAAAGGTGACCTGTGCAAAAAGATAAACCTAAGTTAAAGACTTACATTTGCTTTGACTGTTTGCTTTTTTTTTTTTTTT
>VBSM01002608.1:4854155-4873962 GCA_008086735.1 Cheirogaleus medius
TGGAGAGAGAAGCGACCTGGAATTATTATTCTTAATTGATTCTGAATTAATTGTGAAGACTATTTTTCTGAGTCACATCTGCTATGCAGATAGTGAGTTGTAGGGGATCTTGGAGCAAAATGTCCTCAGTAACAGTGGGTCTTATTTCAGTCTTGTGTGTTCATTTGTATATGTATGTGTATATATAATTGGTAATGATTTTTGTCATATAACTTGCCTTTTCTAGCAGACTAGCATTAATATCATTTAATATCTGTAATATCACTATCTCTCATTACATAGTTTCTGACAATCAATTGTGTAATTCTTTAATTGATGTATTGATATATAATTATTCCTTCAATGAGAAATTTGTTTAGTCATTTATAATCTATTTTTAATGGTGGAAATTTAAAACTGTATTACTCCAAGGACGTTTCTGAAGGCCGTATTCATATTATCATATTTGGTCATTAAAGTCTGTGTAATTTTTAAAAAATTTTATTGATTTTAATAGTAATGAATACACATTAAAAATTCCATTGTACATCATAAATATATATAATTTTACTTGCCAATAAAAAATAAAGACATATATTTAAAAAAATAGTAATACACGTACATTGTAGAAACATTAATTTGGAAATGATAAAGTATAATGAAGAAAATTAACCTTACAGTTTTGGTGAATTTACTTCTTTTTGGAATATTTAAACACACTAATATCCAACATATTTATAATACAAATCATGTTTTATAATTTTATATCCTGTTTTTCATTTGTGTGCATTATATCGTGAATATCTTTCTGTCATTAAAATTATTCAAAAACATAATTGTAAATGAATATATAATCTCCCACTGTATGGCTATACCGTAAAATATCAACCAACATGTATTTGTATACCACAGGTTTATAATTTTTCAAAATTATAGAATGCTGGAATGAACATCTTTATAACTAAGTCTAATCTTTGATAACATCTTTATTTTAGGATTGATTCTTTGAAGTAAGATTGCTAAATCCAAAGGCTTACTATCAACATTTTAAGTATTTTTTTATTCCTAGAAGTAACATACAGAATACTTCTGGAGAAATTATAACCAATTGATTCTGTGTAATTTTATAAATATGGTTCTTGATAGCCTGTGCTTTATTTTTAATATATATGGTTCCAAGAACAAAAGACATTCGCCTTCCCTTCCCAACCACTGGCCTGAGACAGGCAGGGATGGATGTCTTAGTTCTCCAAAAGGAGCAGGGATGTTTTAAAAAGACAAAATATTTTTGCCATTTTTTCAAGCCTTTTCTTCTGTTACAATATCATTTGGCATAATGTTTTCAAGATTCATCCATGTTATAGCATGTGTCAGAATTTCATTTTTTTTTGAAGGCTATATATAATATTCCATTGTTTTTGTTTATCCATTCATCTATCTGGATGGAAAGTTGGGTTGCTTCTGCCTTTTGGTTATTGTAAATAATGCTGCTATGCACATGGATGTCCAAATGTCTGTTCAAGTCCCTGCTTCTAATGTTTTGGATTAGAATTGTTGGATCATGTGGTTATTCTATGTTTAACTTTTTGAAGAACAGACATGTTTTCCACACTGGCTGTACTATTTTATATTCCCACAGCAATGCACAAGAGTTCCACTTTCTCACCAACCTTTCTTATTTTCCATTGTTTTAATAATAGCCATCCTAATTGGTATAAAGTGGTATCTCAGTGTGTTTTTTATGTGCATGTTCTTAATGACTAGTGATGTTGGACATCTTTTCATGTGCTTGTTGGCCATTTATATATCTGCTTTGGAGAAATGTCTCTTCAAGTTCTTTGTCCAGTTTGAATTGGGTTGTTTGGGTTTTCTGTTGTGTTATAAGAATTTCCTGTATATTTTGCATATTAATCCTCTATCAGATGTCCTTTGATGCTCAAAATTTTTAATTTTGATGAGGTCTACTTTATCTGTATTTTAATTTTGTTGCATATGCTTTTGTTATTTCTTGGTGAGGAGCCAAGAAATCTTCACCAAATTCATTGTCAAGAAAATTTCTCCTTATGTTTTATTCTAAAAGTTTTATACTTTTAGCTGTTACGTTTAGGTCTTTGATCTATTTTAGTTAACTATCACATATGGTGTGTAGTAAGGATTCAACTCCATTCTTTGCATTGGGATATCCAGTTTTCCCATCACCATTTGTTCGTGCTTTCCCCATTGAATGGTCTTGGCACTTTTATTAGAAACCTATTGACTGTATAGGTGAGGGTTTATTTCTGGGTTCTCTATTCTATTCCATTGGTTTTTCTATTATTCTATGACAGTACCATGCTGTTTTAATTACTGTAACTTTATAGTAAGTTTTGATATTAGGATGTGCAAGTCCTCTAACTTTGTTATTTTTCAAGATTGTTTTGAAACAAAAATTTTGTACGAATTTTAGGATGGATTTTTTTATTTCTGTTAAACATGTCATTGGAATTTTTTGATAGGGATTACACTGAATCTGTAGATTGTTCTGAGTAATGTTATCTCAACAATATTAAGACTTCTAGTTCATGAACTCAGGATGTCTTCCCATTTATCTCTTTAATTTTTTTCAACAGTGTTTTGTAGTTTTCCACATACAAATTATTTTTTTTACAAATTACTTTGTAAAAATGTCTTCCTTAATGAATCTTTACTTTTTTAACCAACCTTTAACAACTTGCTCAGTTATTGATGCTCTCAATTCTCCTTTTTGGTTAAATTTATTCCTAAGTATTTTTTTCTTTTCTACACTATTGTAAATGGAATTATTTTTGCAATTTCCTTTTGCAGATTGTTGATTGTTCTGGTATCAAAGCCAACTGATTTTTGTGTATTGATTTTTTATCCTGCCACTTTTCTAAATTTGTTTATTTGCTCTAACAGGTTTTTTTTGTGGATTCTTTAGGGTATTCTACATATTAGATCATGTCATCTGGAAATGGAGATAATTGTACTACTACTTCTCATTTTGGATGCCTTTTATTCTTTTTCTTGCCTGATTGCTCTGGCTAGAATTTCCAATACTGCATTAAATAGAAGTAGCAAAAGTAGACATCATTGTCTTGTTCCTTAGAGGAAAAGCTTTCAGTCTTTTCAATTTTCTTTTATCATCATTACGTACGTATGTAACGTGTCTTTCTTAAGACTGCTTTTAAAATTTTAATTTTATCTTTAAATTTTAGAAACTCAATTATTCTGTGTTCCTATGTGATTTGCTTTACATTTATCTTGGTTGATTCATTAAGATTCTTGTTTCAGTAAGATTTGGGGGTTTTTTTTTGGTTGGTCTTTTTCATCAAATTTGGAAATTTTTTAGTTGTTTTTTTTTTTTTTTTTAATTCTGCTTCAGTCTCTCTTCTCCTTCTGGAACTCTCACACTTATATTGTACTGTTTATTATTGCCCAACCAGTCATTGAGGCCAAATTTATCTTATTTCCAGTCTTTTTCTTCTGTATGGTTCAATTTGGTTATTTTCTATTGCTCTGTCCTCAAGTTTAATGATCCTCTGTAGTGTTCAATTTTCTATTAATCCCATATACTGTTTATCATTTTAGATATTATATATTGTCTTTTATAAAAACTGTCAATATATTTCTCAGTTTTAACATTTCTATTTGGTTCTTTTCTATAGTTTCCATTTCTCTGCTGAAATTCCCCATCTGTTCATTTTGTCCATTTTTTTTCTTTAAATCTTTAAACATATTTATAGTAGCTATTTAAAACCTTCACTAATTTCCACATCAGTATTGTTTCAGGGTCTATTTCTATTGAAATAGTTATTGTAGTTGTGTTGAGGTCAGATTTTCCTGTGTATGTTTGCATTTAGTGTATAATTGATATTCTGATTGCTTTGCTATTAAGAGTCTAGATTTTGTTGTCTTTTTTTTTCTGCTTAATGTTGTCTTTTTTTATAGAACATTTAGTGTTATTTCAGCAGTTATTGCCTGATCAACTTGATCCTTTTAGTGATTATTATTACATATTGTATATGTGATTGTACAATTGCTATGCTTCTAAGATTTGACATTTCTTGTGTCTCAGTTGAATGCTTGGAGTGTTGAGCAAAGTCTCTCCACTGTGGCTTGTTAGAATTTACCATTACCTGTCCTACTTCACAGAGTCTCATTTTACACAAAGACCATGCAGATTTTTGAAGCTTCTTTTTTGCTTAATGCCTTCTCTTCAAAACTCTGCCTCACAAATGCCAGTTACCTCAGCACCTCTGAACTGCAGTCTCTACCTTTTCTGTTCAGTGATGCTGTTGTGTTTTGCTTGGGCTTCACCTATCTACACCATAGTCTGAGATGTGCCCCCAAGCATAAAGCTGAGACAATTGTAGGAGTACATTTTGAGTTTTCCTTTCAGGGAACACAGTACAACATTGTGACAATTCTTTTGTAAAATTATTTTGTAAAAATGGCTTCCTTAATGAATTTTTACTTTTTTAACCAACCTTTAACAACTTGCTCAGTTATTGATGCTCTCAATTCTCTTTATAAAACATACTGACATCCTTTACATACTACATATATGACTTATGTAAGGCTTCATTTTAGTATACTGCCAAACTTTAGCTCTCAGTTATTGAGTTATGTTTTACCAAGACTCAGTGTGCTTATTTCCATACCTGTCTCTGCCATTATGCTTGACATTATAATTACATAATTGAATCAGTTGAATTAATTGAATATTATAATCTGATGCTATATGAGGACAAAAGAGTTCTTCTATAACAGTTCTGTTGAATACTTTGAGAAAATGATGAAGGTGAATTTCTAATGTTGGGGTTCAAGACACAACCCCAGAGTATGGCACCTTGGCATACTAAATTTTATGAAAAAGGCAAAAGCAAGAAAGTCACTCTGATCTTCCCTCTGCCTGTCTCTCATGAAGTAGGTTATAAAACCTAAGAAGGATTTTTTACTTTTGCGTGAAGCAGGTCATAAGATCTTTATGTGAAAGGTGTCCTCCCTCTGACTGGAGAAAAGGAATATCCTTATCTCTGAAGGTGAAAGGTCACAGAGAAGAATCTGAACAAACAGGCCTTGTTAAATTTCCCCAGTTTATTATCATTAAATCATACCCTTTTTGCCCTATTTTATCTCTCCACAGGTTTAAATGTTTCTTTGGGTCTTCTTTTCCTTATGAAGGCTCTTATGTCACATAAAACTTACATTAAATATATTTGTATGCTTTTCTCATGTTTATCTTTCTTTTATTATAGGGGCCTCAGCCATGAACCTAAGATGGATAGAGGAAAAAATATTTTTTTCTCTCCCTATACTAATAATTTCTGTTAAAGTAGGTAGAGGTAAGACCTTATAAAAGATTGTGATATTAAAGGAAATCATAAAATCCTAGACATATTTTGAACTCAGATTATTTTATAAACATTTTTATATTCTCACTTCACATTTATAAAACAAACTATAGGCTAGGCATGGTGACTCATGCCTATACTCCTAGCACTTTGAGAGGTTGAGGCAGGAGGAATGCTTGAGGCCAGGAGTTCAAGACCAGCCTGAGCAAGAGTGAGACCCCATCTCTACAAAAAATAGAAGAATTAGCTGGGCAGGATGGTGCGTGCCTGTAGTCTCAGCTGTTTGTGAGGCTGAGGCAGGAGGATTGCTCAAGCACAGGAGTTTGAGGTTGCAGTGAGCTATGATGGTGCCACTGCACTCTTGCTTGGGCAACAGAGAAAGACCTTGTCTCAAAAAAAAAAACCAAAAAAAAAAACAACGTTGAAACCGTAAATTGTAGATGGTGTATTTCTTGCTAGTTTATAGAAGAAACAACACTTAAGATTCTAATCATTGGAACTATACTCAAAGAAAAGGAATTGCCCTAAATCAGAAGATTATTAAGAGAATGCACATATATACTTTTTGCATTATAATGTTTAAGGTGTGTTTATATGTGCACACATGCATGTTTTTATTACTTAGTGTTTCCCTTTTTTCTCAAATATATTCAAGTAACTGACCTGCTACCAGTTCCTAATAACAGAAAACTTCTATTGCGTAGTTTAACTTTTATTCCTATGCTAAATTAACAAGGAATTAACTTATACTTTTTAAATATGTCTTCTTGTAGTCTAGTTTTATTTGTATACCATTGCCTCATGAATATTTCTTGATTAGATCAGAAGCATTCAGCTTTTATTTTTTCAGTTTCCTTTTCAGATGTAATTAATTTCATTTATTAAACTATCACTTGATTTTAAGAAGTTTATTTATGTTCGCCTCCTTTGGCCTGATGTTTATTCAACAATTATTTCATATTTAGTTCCCTGCTGCCAAGCCTTTCATTTTTATAACTCTTTATATATGTTGTGTGTTTGTCAGCATTTTAATTTATTACCAGATGATGAAGAGTAATATTTGGTTAAGAAATAACAGATTGGTTCTTTTGAAAATGTAATGTTATATAAGTTCCCAATAACTGTGGCCAAACTTTTTCCCCTCTTTTATTACAGCTTCTGAAAATCTACCAGGTGTCCTGAGATAGCCACATGACTTAATGATTTAAAAATCAAAAAAATCCTGGGTTAAAAAGCAAAGAAATAAGCCATTTTAGCTATTAAAAAGTTATTTTAAATAAGTTATTAAATGTTATATTTTTGTAAATATTAAAGATGTATTACTTTACTGTTCAAAATACCTCAGTTAAGCATACTGGTTATCATTGAGGCAGTATTGATCATTCATTTATTTGTTAAGAATAATGTTTTTTTAACAACTTCACTTTCAGTTGTTACAAAGTTTATAGAAAACAAATTGTTTTAACTGTTTCTTTATAAAAATGAAAAAAGTATTCCAGTAGATTTTCCTGATTTTGGGGGGGGCAGTTTATTTTTATATCATTTTTCTAAAATTGCATTTGTCATAAAGTAGCTTCTTGTTAGACTTGATTTGGCTATGGCATATGTCAAATCAGGTGCTACTATAGGGGAAAAAAAGTAGTATCTTTTCCTTACCTAAAAATTACAAGGTTCATGGCTGACAACCATATAACAAAAGACAGATTAACATGAGAAAAACATGACAATTTTTTTTTAACCAAAGTTTTACATGACATGAGAGTCTTCAGAAATAAAGACCCAAAGACCCAGGGAAAACTGTGTGTTTTTATGCTTAGGTTTGATGAAGAATGGATAGTCCTGTAGAAATGTGACTAGACAAAAAGTGGGTATGATCTAATGGTAATAAACTGGGCAAAACTTAGCAAACCTATTTGTTCAGATTCTTCTTGGTCTCTGGGTGTAGAGCTGGACCTCTCTGGAATGAGAGTCTTATGATCTCTTATGACCACCTTTCTGGTGAGGTACTGTGTTTCCCTGAAAATAAGACAGGGTCTTATATTTATTTTTCCTCAAGAAGACACCCTAGGGCTTATTTTCAGGGGATGTGTTATTTTTTTTAAGTATGGTACAATCTACATTTATTCAAATATAGTTAAGTCATCTTCTTCTGGAATGTCATCATAACTCTCCAAACCCCGCATTCCATCCTGAATTTCTTGCAACTGTATTTCCTTTAGAACCATTGGCCCCAATCTCTCATGTCGAGCAATAGAGCTCTCAGGGGGCAGATGAGAAGGGCTGCTCGTTGTCTTTACTGCTCTGTGACAAAACGCATGGGTTGTGCAGATCCGCTGCGTAACCACGCCCATCACTGGGTCTTATTTTCGGGGAAGGGCTTATATTGCGCAAATGCTTAGAAATCCTGCTAGGGCTTATTTTATGGGTAGGTCTTATTTTCGGGGAAACACGGTAGGTCATAGAAATTTTTTACGACCATGCTCCATGGGAGAGAGGCAGGAAAAGGTCAGAGAGTGACTTCCAAGGTGCCATATTTTGAGCCCCAATCCTACAAACTATAATGAACTAATACTTAATGAACTAAACTTAATGAACTATAACTTCATTAAGTGCAAATCTGAAAATATTTGCCATTCCTATATAATTACAAAGAGATTGCACATCTGTGCAATTGAGATTGAGCAGTTCATTAGATTTTAGATGACTGTTTTGTTTGTATGCCTTTTTCTTCTGGTAATAGCAGCTCTTACAAAGCAGTGTACCAGTTGGATCAATTTTGAGAAAATTTTGATAATTTTTGTTTTTACATGTCAAAAATCAAATTCATCCTCTCCTTTATAGTTTTGTGTGGAGTAACACACACTAAGTAAAGTCAAGCCAATTAATATATACCTGTTTCTCTGTGCCTTGAGAGTATAAAGGGAAATTAGCCTACTTATATATAGTATTAACACATTGTTGGTAGCAATGTAAAATTTTACCTCTCTTTTGGAAAATAATTAGATAACATTGCAGAGACTGTAGAAATTCCTTCAACCTTTGACTCCCTTGATTCTAGTCTCAGTGATGAACTTTAAAAGAATTAGGTAACAGAGGGCTGGGTGCAGTGGCTCATGCCTATAATCCTAGCAATTTGGGAGACTGAGGTGAGAGGATCATCGAACCCAGGAGTTGGACACCAGACTGGGCAATAGCGAGACCTCATCTTTATAAAAACTTTTAAAATGAGCTGGGTGTGGTGGTGCACACCTGCAGTCCTAGCTACTCAAGAGGTTAAGCCAGGAGGATCTCTTGAGCCCAGGAGTCAGAGGTTGTATTGAGCTATAATGATGCCACTATATCCTAGCTCAGGCAACAGAGTGAGACCCTGTCTCAAAAAAAAAAAAAAAAAAAAAAAAAAATTACTGAGAATTTCATTATAGTAATAATCTATACTTAAAAAGCAATAATAATAAAACAATTTACTTTTTCAACATAAAGGAACAAGCTAAGAAATTATGGCACATTAACTTAATAAATTATTAATGAGGATCATTAAAACAAGAAATATGAAGACTTGGTAACTACATAGAAAAAAGGGATGTTATGTTACATAAAAATAATGCAAAATAACTGTTGTATAAAATGGATATGTATATGGATAGTTGTTCGTAGGTAATACAAATTAAAAAACGGTTGCTATGGTGTTGAACATATGGATATATGTTTTTAAATTTCATTTTAATATTATCATAATGTTTTAACAGTGTCATTTTAAAATTTTAAGTATCCTGAAGGAATCATTTTCTGCCTCCATGGTCAGGTATTTTCTGATAACCAATGTTATATTTGACAGTATAATTATTTCATTATATCCACCCCTTCCTCCCCTATGGGTACACAGATTATAGATTTCTTAAATTAAGGAATAAAATCTAATCTTTATATCCTTTGCCAACCCTAGGATAGTTAATTTGGCATAGTAGAATCTTTGCATTTGAATTGAAACAAAGGTAAATAATATCTTATTTCTTTACTTTCATGAATGTCATAGGTGTTTCGGTATGTGGCTACATAAAGTTATTTAACATATTTTGTACTCAAGTGTTTTTGACATACACAAGAAATGGAGTATTCAGCCCTTATTAAAAGAAAAGTTAGGTTTTTCTCTCCTTCATACTTAAAGCAACTTATTGACTCTAGTTATAAAACTCTCTTTGTAGAATATTTTAATTACTAACTCATATTTTTCAAAGAAGATATTAATAGGATATTTTTCTGCATCCTAACACCAACTTCGCATTAGTTGTTCACTCAGTCCTTTTAAAAAATGTTCAATGGTAATTTTCATGAGAAAAGAGATGTCTGCTCTGTTGAACATTGTGTCCAGTGTCTAATACATAGTAGATGCTAAAAAATATTTTGAATGAATGAGAAACACTCTTTTTGTTGCCCAAAGTAAGAACTTTACATAAATTATTTAGTCCTCATTTTATAGTAAGCTAATTTTATAGATGGTGAAACAGGAGAAGTCTATTAATTTGCCCAAAATTGAGAGTTGGGATTCCAACCGAGTTTTGACTCACCCCTTTGCTTTTAGCCATTGCTCTACTCAATCCAGGATCTAGGAGTAATAAAAATAGTTTGAGATTGAAAAATGTGCCTCTAATTCTTAGTTTTTTACTTTTTATATGATTAGCAGCATCATTTGCATGATCTATTCCTATCATGTTGCCCAAGGCATTTCATTTAGAACTGCACTTTGGAGCCAGGCATGGTGGTACACACCTGTAGTCCCAGCTACTGGGGAGGCTGAGCCAGAAGGGTCTCTTGAACCCAGGGGTTTGCAGTTGCAGTGAGGTATGATCATGCTGGTGCACTCTAGCCCAGGTGACAGTGTGAGACCCTGTCTCAAAAATAAAAATAAACTACACTTTGGTTCCATGATACCTTTGCCCAGTATGCAAAATGTATAATAACATATGTTACATTCCAACACTTGATTCATTACTTGGTTGGACTCTTACATCAATTCATTGCATTAATGTTTGTTAACAAAAATTGTCTTTACTGGCACAACTCATATTTTTACATTTTTTATTATATCTGAATCCCTATCGGCACTGACTTTTTAGAAGTCTTTAAAGTTCTCCCATGGACAGTGAATGGATATGATTGTGCTATTTGCCAACTCTGTTTTTTAACCTGTAAAATTTATTTTGTAAATGTCCTTAATTATTTATGAGACCTTTAATGAGTTTCTTGTTTTAAGACTCTGTGGGTTACTTGAAAGGAAGTTTTTATTAACAGATTTAAGACTTTTAATATCTTTCATGGTTGAAGTAGAATATAAACACAATCATCAAATTTAGATCAGTTTTAGCTCTAAAATATATTTAAACATATGATTGGTAACAGCCTGGAATAGAACAAGTTTCTGTATGCAGTATTTTTACTTAATGTTCTGATATGTGCGCTATTAAAGCTTTTCAACATTGATCCATAATAACAAGCAATATAGCGAAGTCACTACCAGAAAGCCTGTAAAAATTTTGGCTTTTCTGCATATACTGAGAGATCTAGCAAAAATTCATCCAAAAGTAGAAAAACCTTCCATTTAATTCTCTTTATGACAAGTATAAACTGTTAAGGTTAAGTGGGTGGGGCAACCGGAAGTAATTACTAAGGCCAGTGGCATTTTTGTGGTTTAATAAAGGCAGAAGCTAATTATTCAGTTTTTATTTAAGTGAAATGGTGCCAAAAAGGAGGTTCCTGCAGAGCAGCTGCACTCCTTCACTGTTACCCTAATTTACCAAAGACACAACTGTCACAAACAAAACTTTTAAACTTGATATATAGCCACAAAAGTAAGGAGGCTTTTGTTTGGAGTGCATGCAGAAGAACTCCTTTATACAAATCAACCGGCAGATGACGGACAATGATGAAAATTTGATTCTTTGAAGTCATAATAGTCATTGAAATGTGTGAAATTCTGGTATTGAAAAGAGAGCGGCCAGCAAGACTCTAAATCCTGGGTGGTTGCAAGAAGCTTGCTGGGAGGTTTTTCTGCATTTTGACACTAACTTCCCATTGCTTGTTCCCTGCTTCCTTTGTTTAAAAAAAAAAAGTTGAAAAAAAAAAAGTTGAATTCACAAAAGATAAATGGGGACAGTTGATAACCGAATCATACAGTTTTTATATGAAAAACTAATATTTTATAATGGAAATTGATATTTGAAAGAATAAAGTACATATACATATATAGGCATATACCTTCATAATGATTTTTAAAATTCTTCCTTTAACTAGACTTGTGAAATGGAAGGTCTGCTATCATGTCCTCCAAAATATAAAATTGTGAAAGAAATGGTGTTTAAAGAATGAACTTTGGAATTATGACATGCATCTTTTCAGTACAAATTTTGATTTGAATGGCCTTAATCTGTGAATTATGATTGATTTTTAAATTACCATTTCTTAAAATAGCATTTGTACATGAAGTTGTGTTTCTAAAACTATTGGGATAGTGACGTTATTCCTAATAGGAATATAGGTTTTATGCTTTACCCAACTGTTTAAAAATTTAATGTTTTACAATTCAGCAAATCTGTATTTACTTATAGGGTAACTTGTTTTATTAGAATTTATAGATAGTTATTAACTGGTGAGTGTTGAGGTTCTTCAGGTGCCAACTGGAAGGCTTTTCATAACTTACATGATTTTGCTTTTTTTGTAATCATAGAAAACTTATGAATCATTACTTATAAATTATCTTTTACCAATAAAATGAGAAACCTGTAAAAGGTAATATTGACATCTTCAAAGCATTTCTATCTTTTATAAGTAGGTTTAAAAAGTCATAGGTGATGTATATTGTAATACAGAAGTAGACATCTATAGAGAATATCATTAGTTCAAAGTAGTTTAAATGGTTTGCAAATGTTTTTATTTTTTGTGAAAGTTGAGTTAGGTAGCTCAGTGAGAACTTAGAGGGAAAGCAAAGCATTGAAGATACAAGTAGAGTTCAACATAGTGCCTCATAGTTCTTTTCAAGTGTTACTTGTTTTAATGGAATCTTAAAGTGAGAGCTTTAGCCCATTGAAATGTGGCTTAAAGAACAGGTTCTTCTGTCACTAGCTGAAGCTGTGTGGATGAAATGATAATAGAGTGTCGTGATGCATTTTAAAAGTGTGAGAAATCAGTTTGTCTAGACTGTGAGAGTATGCCTACAAGGACCAGAAATTTTAGAGCTTCTGTGCCCTTTAGGTGTCGAGTATGTGAGAGGTGCCAAGCCTCTCTATTCTGTCTTAGGCAGCAGCTCAACTGGGCACAGTACCTTATGTGTCTTCTGCAGGCAAAACAGTGAGTCTATGTCAGGACAACTTAGGCTTCTAAATTCAGAACTTTGAGGGAAGATAGCAAAAAATAATTGCCATAATTTGAAAAGACATGGAAGATTGGTAGTTACTCGTTCAAAATATAACAAGCTTAGCAACATTTTGTAGCTACTTATTTTAAGGAATTTTCCATCCTAAAATTCATTCTGAGCCGAGTCACTTCAAGTTCTTAAGTAGAGGCATATGCTTTAGAAAGTCATTAAAACTTAAATTCACACCTTTAAAATTAGGTGCCAATTGCACTCACTTTGTTTTTACTTTAACTTAGATGTAAAGAAACTTAAAAAAAATAAATGTAGGCACATATTAAAAGTGCATATTTGTGTAAATATTTATATGGATGATTTTGATTGTTTCTCAAAACAAACTGTGACAGAGCAGCCACACCTAATTACTGGTGCAGGTGGAAAAGCATTGTGTTAAAAAGAGGAATGGTTTCCAACTAAAATAACTTTAAAGAATTGGGTTTTTTTATCTTGTGGGTAGAGGGACTAGTTGAATCAAAAATATGCTTAGTGTTTTTCCCAGTACATATTGCAGCACTAAGTAGTTATACTAATTTTTTGGTTTGTAGCATTGCTAGACCACAAATAAACATTAGCCTTCACTACGAGATGTATTATAATGAAGTGAAAATTCAAAAAATGGATTAAATTTTCTAGTTTTCACAAGTTTGCTATAATCATTTTCATGTTAACTCTTTGTTGTTTTTAACCAGTTATTCAAATTTTTCTTTAGTGAACCATGATTTTAAAATGCTTCGTTAATAAGAATGTTATGGTTGACCCTAATATCATTTTACTTGATGGGATAAAGTATTTTACCATTACTAAATGCAGACTTAAACTTTAAATTACTTTATTTTTTGTGTCCTGACTGCCATTATATTTTGATAAATATATCTAATCTGGGACATAAGAATTCTATGCATTTGCCAATTGAGCATCTGTTACTGGATAAAAGCATAGTAAAAGAGTTAAGGAAGTTACCATTGTTTTCATCTGACATTTCTGCAAAAATTATGTAACTTTTATGGCTTACCTTTGCAGAATAGATTTGATTACATCATTCTCTCTTCAGTAGGTTTCACCAAAGGGAGATAAATCAAAATGCCAGTTAAAGTTGTTAATTGATTTTAGTTTATAAAAAGTTTCAGGCCTCCTTCTGAAGGGAATGCCTTGTGGTAAGCAGTTTGACACAGTAACCACTGGTAATAGATTTTTTCTATTTAAAATTTAGTTTCTTTTTATATCCTCATTATTTCCCTTACATTTTTTCCCCTCTGGTTAGTTACATCTGCTCACAAAATATGAATGTATTAACTACATGCTCTTCTACCAGCAAAAAAAACTCTTCAGAAATTACCAATACTTTGTTGGACAAAGGGGCCTAGAAGTTTTTTTATAACTCCTGTTCCACTGTCCTCTAACACCAATTCCCAAATATACCATTTATAGATATCTAATAGTAGTTTATGTGGTAAAATATCAGAGTAGTAGTGAAATAAGCCAAAAAACTTATTTCAATTTATAAACAAATCTGAACAGAGTTGCATGAATATAGGGAACAACAAAAGCACATTAGTGAGTATGTAGGCGGTTTGAAACATGTTTGTTTCTTTTTCTGTAGGATATCACTACTTTAACTGGCGTTCCAGAAGAACATATCAAAACTAGAAAAGTCAGGATCTTTGTTCCTGCTCGCAATAACATGCAGTCTGGAGTAAACAACACAAAGAAATGGAAGATGGAATTTGATACCAGGGAGCGATGGGAAAATCCTTTGATGGGTTGGGCATCAACGTGAGTACTTTGGTTTAACATGACTATTGTTTTCAACTCTTTTTCTGTGTAGATTTTTCTTTTAAATATATTCATTTTCAAACTCTTTCCTGTATAATATGGTTTTGACAGTACTTTTTGAGAGTGTTAGGTATCACTATGCTCAAAGACATAGATTCTACATATTATATTTATATATATCTTTATGTACATATAAGTGTGACTCACAACAATAAACCATAGAAACAATCTTTTTCAAAGTACTATTTGTTGGATAAAAATGACTGGCATTGTTAGCACTATTAGCATACATAGCATACCCAAGCTGTGTATACAGTGACTCCCTCTTTATCCATAGTTTCACTTTCTGCAGTTTCAATTATCCCAGGTATAGTGAAAGATATTTTGAGAGAGAGAGAGAGACCACACTCACATAACTCTTATTACAGTATGTTGTTATAATTCTGTTATTAGTTATTCTTAATCTCTTACTGTGCCTAATTTATAAATTAAACTTTATCATAGGCATATATGTATAGGAAAAAAATAGTATATATAGAGTTCGATACTATTCATGGTTTTAGGCATCCACTGCAGGTCTTGGAACTTACCCCTGCAGATAAGGGGGACTACCCTGTTAGTCTAAGATACTGTGTAAATGGTGTTAAGAATTTAATTACCCTTTGTTTTTAAATTGAAATAAAACTTTACAATATATATATTTTGATTGTAAGGGAGGGTGGTAACTAGGTGAGTTTAGAAATTAGCTGATTTGAGGGAAACTTATAAGTTTCTGAGATCTTGTGATTAATAAGTTACTTTTTACAGTGCATTGGATTAAATTTTTATGGCACCAGTAAAGTCAGTGACCTAAATCTCCATGATGGAATAAGTCCCAAATGTTAAGTAGCAGGGCTGTCTCTAGTTAAATAAAAGAAGCTGCCACTAGAGAAAACATTAGCCAGATAAGGTAGAAAATTGTCATTCTTATTGAGACTCTTAGGACATTATATATGTCCAGTCTCCAGTTTAAAGTAGTTATCAGTTTAAATCATCTGTCTGTCTGTCTGTAGAAAACTATATTTTAGATTCCTATAAATTACCTGAGAGTTTTTGTTAAAAACATCTATGTTACAATTTAAATAGAATTATATTTTATTAGGCAAATGATGTATAGGTACAGTTTTTTAGGTATTTTGATGTCCTTTAGATTTTGTGTTTCATGTAATATATGGAATATTTTATAAATCACATGCTTTAGAGACTAAAGGAATTTATAAGGAAAAACTTTATCAATATCCTATGATTGAAATATTATTCTTTAGAGTCACATGAAATTTTAACTTGTTTATCTGTACCCCAGACTCACTGTAATAATACATTCCCAGGAACATTCAGTAATAAATCATTTTTTGAGTATTTGTGCCTTGTATATTCTAGATTGTTTCTGAGTAAAACACTTTATATAAGAATATAAATTTGAGTGGTACAGAGGAGAAAAAGTAGTATCTTTTCCTCAATCCATCAAAAGACTTGTGGCTGAGGCACCTATAACCAAAGATAGATTAACAAGAGAATAATATACAAATTCATTTATAAGTTTTACATGTCAGAATGAAGACCCAAACAAATAGGGAAACCTGTGTATTTTTATGCTTAGGTTTGATGAATAGTGGATAGTTATGCAGAAGGATGATTGGACAAAGGGAGTATAAGATCTAATGATAATAAACTGGGGGGTGGGAAGATTAGCTAGGCCCATTTGTTCAGATTCTTGTTTGTGTCCCAGTGTCTTCAGACATAAGGACATTCCTTTCCTCTGGGAATAGGGTGAGTACCTCTGGAATGAGGGTTCTTAGAACCTACCTCATAAGAAAGAGAATTCTGTTATGTCCTGCTTCAGGGGAGAAGGACAGGAGAAGGACAAAAAGACCTTCCTGCTTCTGCTGTTTTCTCAAATGCCCAGGGGCCATATTTTGGGGTAGGGTGATCTAAACCCCATTGTTTAGATTAAAAAGTTTTACTTTTCTGTGCATGACAGAGGTTCACTCAGTCATCATTATAGCACTGCTTAGTCTAGAAATAGCAGAAACAATTTTCAAAATACTTAGTGATTATTTAATACCCTGCTGCTTTTAAAGCAAACTACAACCTACTATTGTGCATGAATATGGAAATGCTTTTATTACATATTGATCAAAAATGAGATATGCTACATGTTTGGGAGGTAAAGATCTTTTCAAAATCTAGTTTTTCTGAAGTAAAAAGTTTTTTTGAAATGGTAGACTCTGTAATTGGTTTGTCTGAGGCATGGCTTTGGATCTTTAGTAAAATATATATATATATATATTTCTCTTTGTTCTGATATTAAGAAACATCCACTAGCATGAAAAAATACAATAAGAAAAATATTATTACTTTAAAAATTTGATTATTTGATTAGTACAGGGACTCCATTTGCCATGTTTACTGATACTAGAATCAGGGTTATATTTTATTTTTTCTCCTTTAGCATTTTAATGACATAAAAAGTATATAATATTAATTATTGATTGGACATGTTGAATTCTGAGTTTTTTGTAAAATATTTTAAACCTTTTATAAACTTGTTGGAATTATAAGCTGAAGGTGTCTCATGATCATCTAAGAAAAGTTTATCATTTAACTAAGAAATAAACCTGTGTCAAAGATAAATTAATGGCTTGGCCATAGTTTGGGTTCTCAGTCTGTTTATATTTCATTTTATGATTATGTATCTAATATTAATATGGATAGTGTAGGAAAAATATTTAAAACCTGGCTAGATATATCTGTATGGATTTGTATTTTTAATTGGGAGAACTGTATTTAATGGGAAAAAGAAAATGTTAATATTTTAATGTGAATTTTACTGTTGGTCATGATTTTGAGACATGCTAAAAGAGAAATGACTGTCCATCCTATACCTAAAATACATTTTTTCCAAAACTACAAAGTTTCCCAATATAGGGGATATAGAGCTTGACTATATACATTTCTTCTGATAGATTCCCTTTGGCTAGAATTACCACATAGATGGAATGGCTTGGAGGATTTAAGACACCTAACCCTCATAATCTAAGTGTATTATAGAGGGTTAGAAGTGTGTAACATAAGAAATATGACAAATATAACAGAGATAATCTTTGTATACCTTTGGAGGTTTTTTCACAGACTTGAAATACACTAAAGGGATACTTATTTCATTGAGCAAAAAGGCAGTGCTTATGGAGAAGATAATTTTACAAAGTTACTCTGATATTTTTGTGACAGAAATTTGAAATCTTAAATGTTTTCCCATAAGTTTTTCAGTGGTAGTTAAGAGGGGGGGTTGTCGTTGCTTCATGACTGTGAATGTGGTTTTATTTTTAAAATGTACTGAATAAATTTCATTGTTATCTGTTTTTATTTTGAAAGGCCACTTTTGTTCTAATGTAGGATTTTAAGATAAAAAATCTAAAAACAAAGATCAAGCACATTTAATTTGTATTTTTAAATATTATATTTACATTTCTTTTCTCATCCAAAGTGGAGCTTTTCTTATGCTCTTTCAATTACCTGAATCCTTAAATGTTAGAACTCAAAGGTAGAAGGTTTATCTTTGTATAAATATGAAAAATATGTTATGATGCAAAGTCATCCTTGGGTTTGACCAAAGATTTTTACTGTTTAAATCTCTGTGATCCAGTTGGGGGAAGGAGAGAATGACTCATCCTTGTTTTAATATTATAGCTAGTTGCCAAAGATGACTATTGGTTCTAAATTTCATATATTTCTTGACAGTCTTTTATCTGTTAGGTTAGTAAATTCTTGTCATTATTTCTATAAGCAGGACTTAAATTTTGATAAAACCTAAAAAGACTTTTTTTCCTTAGTTATATTAATGTACATTGGCCATTGAAACTCAATGGCCATTGGACTCAATACTTTTTTGTGTTAATTTCATCATACTCTAAAAATACGACTTCCATGTTTAATTTTTCATTAGAGAGTTAAGAATCTGTCATTCAGCTTCTGGAAATAAGGATTTGTTCCATGTCATCATGGACATAAAAGATCAACTAATTTAAGCAGAGATGCACACTAATTTAGATGTTGCAAATTCTCTCATCACCTGATCCTTAGTATACTTGATCCTCAAGCCTTAGTAAGTCATCAAAGTGGACATCGTACTGAGGCTTGCAGATAGTCCTTTTGCTTATAAGTAAATAATAAATGGAAGTATTGTCTGTACTATCTTTCCCCCTTACAGTGCTCTCCCCATTGCAAAGGCAATTTATTTGCTTTAATCAAGTGGAGGTTCAGTTTTTAAACATTTTAAAACACAGATTCTGTCTGCCTTTCTTCTCATTACTGACTTTATTGAACAAGTAAATGAGTGTGTTTGTGTTGTAGATGTAAACAATGTAGATATATGTAGAATAAGCCATGAAAGTTACAAGTTACACCTCTCCTTCCCCTTTTACTGCCCATGTACCCACTCCCTCCATAGAAGTAAACCCTGATAACAATTTTCTATATACCCTTCCAGCCTTTTTTCAGTGCATTTTTGTTTATATGTAACTTTATATGTCTTTTGATAAGATTTGATTTTCTTAATACAAGTTTTTTACATTTTTCATTAAAATTACTCCGATATTTTACTTTTTATTGCTATTTTTGATGAGGTTTTTTAAAAGTTGATTTTGCATATAGGCACCTTATGCACTGTCTCTAGTTCTCATAGCTTTTCAAGGGATTCACTTTGATTAGTTATATAATCTAAAAATAATGGCAGTTTGTTTTCTCTTATGCTTATAATTTCTTTTCCTTTGTTGCATTGGCTAGAATTTGCAAATAATATTGAATATTAGCGGTGATATCCAGCATCCTTATTGCTTCTTTCCTTCTGTAGCAGAAATGTTTCTGATGTAATAAAATGGACAAAGTTCTTTTCTAATCTGGACTTAGCAATATATATATATTTTTAAATCAGGAATGGCTATTGAATTTTATTAAATACTTTTTTCAACATCTATTGAAGGGCATTTTCTCCTTTAATTTGAGTTGTAGTGAATTTCAATAATATATTTCTAATCCAATTAGATGTTTTTTAATTGGACATGGATTTACTATTTTTTTTTCCTTTTATTTCCTCATATAATGGGGGTACAAATATTGTTAGGGTTACATACATTGCCCCTACCACCCCTCCCCACCCACATGCCAGAGCTTCAAGCAAGTCCAATTCCCAGTTGGTGTGCATGGCACACATTATGTAACTCTACACTTCCTCCCGCCTCCCACCTGCCCTCCATCC
>VBSM01002608.1:4874062-4918461 GCA_008086735.1 Cheirogaleus medius
CTGGAATCCCAATTAATCTGAGATTCGGTTTTTTAACATAATCCCACTCTTCCTATAAACTTTGGTCTTATCTCTTGTTTCTGTGTTTCCTTTCTTCCTCGGATTTGTTTAGAGTATAGGCATAATCTTCAAGTTCTGAGATTCTTTCCTCTGCCTGGTCCATCCTGGTCTTTAGGTTTTCCACTGTATTATGGATATCCTTGATTGTTTCCTTCATTTCCAGAATTTCTGTTTGGTTTTTCTGGATAATCTCAATTTCCTTGGAGAATCTTTCATTCATTTCCTGTATAGTTTTTGTGGTGTCTCTATGTTGTGATTCTATTTTCTCTTCAATTCCATTTAGTTTTGTAGCAATCCATATTCAGAAATCTTCCTCCGTCCGTTTACACAAATCATGTAAGTTGGTGTCAGACGATGGAGAATTATTATTTTGCTTTGGAGGTGACTTTTCTCTCAGCTCCTTCATGTTTCCTGTTCTCTCCAACCGTTGGGGAGCCCGCCAGCAGTCCGAGATGCAAGGGAGGGGGAAGTTAACTGCTCCACCTACCCTTGCCGCTGGTCTCCAGACTGCTCGCTCCGGAGGTCTCTCCTTCCAGTTCTCCTCCGCAACCTCCTCCCGTGGAGTCTCCCGTAGTCTCCGGCACTCCTCCTTCCAACCCCCGTCCGATGTATGGTCGTTGGCTTGCTTCTTTCTTCTAATATCTTCTAGAAGCTGTCTTTTCTGCAGAGACACTCTATCTGCCGGTGTTTCTCGTCCGCCATCTTGCTCCGCCCTCCTACTTTTGTGGATTTACTATTTTTAAGTGGATTGCTTAAATATGATTTGTTAATATGTCTTTAATATTTTTGCATTTAATCAACCAATGGAATTGTCCTATGGTGGGTGGTGCATGCAGGCACACACTATCCTAAAGCAGAACATAGTTTTTTGTCATTGCTAAGATCTTTGACATTTTTTACCTCAGAAATATTTTAAAACAAATCAATATTTTAATAAATGTTTGTTAGACATACTTTTCTTTTCTATAGTCTTCATTATATACTTTTCTTTTCTATAGTCTTCATTATATATCTCTATCTCTTAGTCAGTTCTGTTTGCAAAAAGATGACCTTCAGACATTTCTAAATGGTGCTAATCAAAGTAACATTTAGGGCCATTTATTAATATAACAGCTAGTGCTACTGAAACTGAACAAAATAAGCTAAGCCTCCCAAGTAGAAACTCGTTCACTTTCCATTTTCTTTCTTTCAGAAGGCATCTATTAATAGTAAAAATTCTCAGTGCCAGAATGTTTCATAAATATCTTTCATGCAGTCATAGTTCTATTAGGTGAAGTCTAGAGTCAGTTGATAAGTAGGCTCTGTTCATAAGCAGAAAATCATAAAAATCTGTTTCATGGTATATAGAACAAAAGGCAATATGCTAACCAATGTTAGATATTATAATTGATGAAATAATTTGCTGTATTCATTTTATTGGTTTAGTGGTGTTTATTAATGAAACAGTTTATTGATGTCTAGTAAAGTACATTAAAATGGTATCACTGGAAGAAAAATCAACTTTAGAACTTTGAACAAACACAATATATTATTTTGCCAGAGTTAATATTGCTTTTTAAGAAAAACTTTTTATTGAAATTTTACATACATTCAGAAAAGTATAGTTTTGTGAATTTTTACAACTTGGACATACCCACGTGACTAGCACCCAGATGGAGAAACATAGCATTTGTAGTACTTTACCCATCCCATCCTTTGTTCCTTTCCAAAGGTAAACACTATCCTGACTTCTAACAACATAGATTAGTTTTGCCTATTTTTTTACTTAAAGAGATCATTCTTTATGTGCTGTCCTGTGACTGGCTTTTTTGCTTAACTTTATGTTTGTGAGATTCATTCATTCCACATTATTTATTGATGAGCATTTGTGTAGTTTTCATTTGGGGCTATTATGTATAAGAATCTTGTACATATCTTCTAGTGAATGTGTTACTTTCTAATATGCTAATTAGCCCCTGAACTTTAGTCAGTTAATAATCAAAACAATTTTTAAAAATATCAGTAATCTATTAATTCTGTGATCCCTTACGTTTCTCAAGTTAATGACAATAGCAATGTGATGAATTTTGTTCTAGCAGACAGTTAAATTACTGATAGATCATCTTGAACCTGTGGAGGATTAATTTTATGCATTGTTAGCATGGTTCTGTTTCAATTTTACCCTTAGTCTTAGTCCTAGAACATAGTGTTAATAAAAAGGCATGGTCTTTTGTTTACCAAGTTCTCACTTCAGACTTAGTCTCTTCTGTAGCAAACAAGTGCTCAGTCTCTGCTCAGGTCTTTCAGCCTTCCCAGCTATTGGTTTAGATCTTGCTCATTCATGTGCAGTTCAAAAGCTTCCTCCTCTGTGGATTCCTCCTTTTCACTATTTTCCACCTAAATTTTCCAGTTGCTTGGCAATCCTAAACTCCATCTCCGGACTCCCTGTGCTAATAAGACTATGGCTTTCTCTTTGAGTTCTCCAAGATCCTAGCTGTCTGGACTGGAGAATACCTTTAAAGGACACGCTATAAACTTGGGTGGAATCCAGTGTGGTTCCTCTTTTTTAAAGATTAAATTCTCTCGAGTTTCTTTCCTGCTTTTGGTCACTCTCTGGTCTCTTCAAAAAAATTTCTTCTGTTTTTGTCTAGAGTTTATAATTATTAGGTAAATCTGATATACTACTACCCTGCCATTATCTAAATTGGAACTTCAGTAATTGAGCAAATAAAGTCTAAAATTAAAAGCACAAATTATATTAGTGGAGATTGAAAGAAAATTATATACTGTTGGAGGAGGATAGGGTATGAAAGACTTCATGAAAAAGGTTGGTACGCAAGGTGAACCATGAGGGATGGTTGGGATGGACTTCCATACACAGAGATAGTTGAGAGAGTATTCCTAGTGGAAGGAACCAATTGAACTGATGAGAAAGTATAGGCTGTGTTTGTAAGAACAGTTGGCAATCTGATTTCACTAGCTGGTTACTTCTCAGGGGTAATTAAGAAGGCGGCCAGAAAGTGGTTTTGTCTATATTATATTATAGAAGTGCTTAAATGCCAGGTCAGGAGATTGAAGTTAATGTGGTAGACAGTGGAAACTACTTGAAGTTTTTGAGCTGGGCAGTATGTGTTTGGGAGTTGAACATTAGATAGATTAATCTGGCAACATGGCAAAAGGTGGACTGGTCAAGAAAGGAGGCAGAAAGATTAGTTAGGAAGATGTTATGGTAGTTCAGAGAATTAAAAAGGGTATATAAACTGGTGCTGGCAACATACCTAGAAAAGAACTACAAAATATAGGAGATGAATGAGAAGGGTGGAAACCAAGTGGCTGGAAGAATGGTGGCTTACTGATGCCAGTTGTTGCTATTTAACTTATGTATTTCTTCATAAATAAAGTGAGGGTAATAATAAAGACTTCACCACTTTTGCAAGAAATAGAGCTCTGGTCTCCTGGCTTCTGAGTGTTTCCTACAATTTTTTCTGTATTGTTTTTTGTTTTTAACTAAGCCAATGTGCCTGTCAAAACTCAAATTACTAGATCATATTTATGTTGACACTTCTGTTCTCAGTATAGTTTATTTAACTATCAATTGAGAAATCATGTGTGTTTTGAAAAGGAGGAACCAATGTAAAATAATCATTTGTTATTAGTACTAGCCAGCCATGTGAAGCTCTCTTGCTTGCGGGAAGCGGGTATGATACGTAAGATTATAGGGATCTCATAGGAATCCTGGAATAACAACCATGGTTTATGACCAGAACTTCAGCAGCAGCAATTTGTCGGTCTTCATGTCAATGAGAGCTACTTACCACATTCTCTTCTGTGTATATCTCATATCTTTCTACTATCCACATTACTTCCAGAATTTTCCTTTCTATATTTTCTAGTTCTATAATACATTTCTAAGTGATGATTCACAGAATGTTATATTTACCTCTGAGAAATGTACAACAAACATTTGCAACAGTGTTCTACCTTTTATAAACATAAAAATAAAAGTGACATTCCTGAAATGGTATTTTGTAAAGAGCCTATGTAGATTTGTAAATATTAACAGTATCCTAAAATGAAGAACTCAATTGAGTGTCAGATCTTGTAGCTTTATTTTTTTTATGCTTTAAAAGAATATTGTTAATGATGAAAGGTTCGTTAGGAAGAGTGGGTGTCATTGCCATCTTTTTGGGGGGATAATCATAGTACTGACAATTGTACTCATCAGTAATCTTGATATTGAATTTTAAGGTCAGTTTAAGAATCCTCTTAGGTTTTTTTAATTCAGCACTAGTTTTTTTTTTTTTTTAGAATTGAATACAATGGTTTTATTAAAGATTAGCTGAATGTCTTTGTAATTATAAATTTTATTATTTGATATATTTAAAAATCTCCCAAATTTAACACAGAAAGATATTCAAATTATTAATGGTTTTAAAGAGATTATTACAAATAAAACATTCCACTAATAGTGAACTTATTTATTTTCTAAACATTTTATTTTAATTTAAATTTTGTCTTTTTCTAGCCAAAGCTTAATTTAAATCCTGGGAAAAAATTATTTCTTACAGGGCTGATCCCTTGTCCAACATGGTTCTAACCTTCAGTACTAAAGAAGATGCAGCTGCCTTTGCAGAAAAAAATGGTATGTTGGTCTGTTTTTATTTTTACAAATAAAGTCAAGATAGGATTTTATGTTCTTAAGCTTAAAACCATTCAGAGTATAGAATTTGAGTTGAAATAAGCCTTTAATGTATGTAATCAAGTGGTTTTTAGACTTTTTACTACATCAGAACACTCCATCCAAAAAAAAAAATTGGAAAAGGGAATGCCCATGTAACATGTAAAAAGACAAACTGTGCTCTAATTTGAAGTAGGGGCAGGGTGTAAAACTACTTGGCTAACACTGACCTTGTTTATGAATTTCTCTGCAAAATCGCTAATATTGGGTTATTTAAACTTCAGTTGAACATTAAATATAAGGCAGCCTATTCCAATTTAGACACTTCTTTTTCTTAATTTCTTTCTTCCATTGAGCCAAAATCTAATGCCTATTATTCCATCTAATAAGTCTTCAGTTACTTGAAAATAGCTATCATTATCATATTCCCTCCAAAGTTTCCTTTAAGCCAAATGTGTATATTTGCCACTATTCTAGATATGGTGGGCCTAATACCAAGCACAAATCTCAACTGTACAATTATATTAATGCACTCTAAGAGTATATTAGCTTTTGGAGCAAACAGCTAACACCACTGGTTTATGTTGATCTTGCTGTCAACAAAAATGCAAAATATCTTTTTTTCCCCTCAGCTTTTGCTGTTAAGCCAACACAGTGTAGTGAAAGGAAGCTTTGTAGCCAGACCAGTCAGGATTCTAATCTTTATTATGCCATTTTGAAGCTATATGATTTTGGATTAATTTTATAATGGACTTAATGTTTCCTCCATAGTTGAAATAAGGATACTTTTCTCATGAAGTGGGTGATACCTGATACATAATAGATAATTGGTAACTATTAGTTCTGACCCTCACCTCTTGCCAGCTGGCATTTGTGCTGTTTGTCTCCCTTAGATTTAAATTCACTATTGTACATTTGTACCTAATGCATTCTCTCGTTCTACTTGGTCAAATTGAATTTGGATCTAATTTAGCTTCAATTCAAATGAGATGATGTCTCTTTTAGTGCATTGTTAACTATAAGGCAGTATATAAATGTAAAAGATTGTTAGTGTTATCTGACATATTTGCTTTTCTTCCCAGCTTAGTATTATATAGTTTATGATTAAAAGTCTGAAGCCAAACTACCTGGATTTGAATTCTTGTTCGGTCACCTACTATCTATATGACTTTGTACTTCTATTGCCTTATATGTATAGTGGGAATTGCTATGAAGATTAAATGAGTTAAATAAAAGAAAAATGCTTAGAATAAGGTCTAACATATATAAGTATATAATAATATATAAGAATATCTTATTATGTTATTAGTAATAGACTTTTAGGAAACCTTTCTTAGAAAAAGTTTTTAAGTATAATTCCTTATTAACACTTTCTTGGCCAATTACATAACTGTTCTCAAAGTACCCTTTTAAAATATTATTTTGACTTAAAATAACATTGCTCTCTTTCTAATTAAACTGTAACATAGTTATCAAAAACAGTTCTATTGATGTTTTTCATCTTTTCAGCCTACCATATTTCATGTCTGACACCTTGAAAATTATTCATTTGAGGTCTGTAACATGAGTTTAATAACAGGAAATCTAATTAAACTATTTAATCCCTGGTTAGTCTCTAAGCGGTCACAAGGACTTCATGACTACAGTTGCCATGTGAATTGCAGGTGTGAAGTAGCCACTGCTGCTATTGAAATCAGATGCCTTTCCAATCTTATTTCTATCTCCCCAGGAAAGAAAACTGAGGAACACTATCAGTGTCAACAGAAAGTACATCTGGAAAAAGCTTAG
Organism: Cheirogaleus medius; assembly: GCA_008086735.1. Lineage (NCBI taxonomy): Eukaryota > Metazoa > Chordata > Mammalia > Primates > Cheirogaleidae > Cheirogaleus > Cheirogaleus medius. The sequence continues at coordinate 4,880,568 of VBSM01002608.1, forward strand.
AGAATAGTGACTTATAAAACTATAGGCTAATAGTGAATCGGGAATTTGAACTTACAGGACATGTCTATCTTGGTCACAGTTTTTTCCCCAGCACCTAGCACAAAACCTGACATATAATGGACCCTCAATATCTGGTGAAAGTAATGGCTTTCTAGACTATATTTCCCTATTCAATAATATGAAGCCACTCTCATCTCCTAGGAAAGTCCTCAATCATTATTCCACCTTTGAATTCACTATAGTACTTATGATCTGCCTCATGTATTTAACATTTAGCATTATGTATCATTAAATAGGTAAGTCCTATTTCTTCAGCTATAGTGGAAGTGCTATCTAAATAAATACTTCCATTTAAGTGTTTACAGAGTGGTGGGGTGGGGGATCTTTTCCAAATTCTGCAGCATCCCCTCCATTCTGATTTGTCCCTCTTGGATTAGATAAGTAGTGGTAAGGAACATACAAATGGATTCCCCTTCCTTTCACAGCTAACATCATTTTGTTGTGAGCTGGTGTTGTTGAAGGTTGGATAAACCAATGTTCTGGTAAGTTAATGCATTAAAAAAAATGGTTCAGAAGCACTACTAAGACTACTGGATTAGGAGGCTGGTAATTAGGATTCTGGTTCTACAGTTGTCTGCCTCATAGGAGAGCTTGAACAGGCCATGCTTCACTACACTTAGCCTTTGATAAACATGTTTCTTCATCTTTTGAATGAGAAGTTGGATTGAGTAATGTTCAAAAACTGTAGATGTAAGGATGTTAAAGCCCCTGGACGAGCTTATATATGTCTGTCTTTGCTAGCCCACTGCCCTACTCATTATATGCTCTAAAGCTGTGGTCCCCAACCTCCAGCACCGGTCCACAGCCCACCTGGAAAGTGCTGCACAGCAGTAGGCAAACAAAGCCCCATCTGCACACAGAGCGGCTCCCCATAGCTTGCATAACCGCCGGAGCCCTCACACCCGTCAGATCAGCATCAGACCCTCATAGAAGCATGAACCCAACTGCAAACTGTGCATGCAAGGGATCTAGGTTGTGCACTCCCAATGAGAATCCAAAGCCTGATGCTCTGAGGTGGAGCCTAGGCAGCAACTTCTGCTCTATGCCTCACGTCCATGGAAAAACTGTCTTCCCCAAAACCCGTCCTTGGTGTCAAAAAGGTTGGGGACTGCTGTTCTAGAGGGAAAGATTGTGTTTGTTGATAAGAGATGTTTCTGTGTTGATAGTAAAATCTGGCATAGTTTATGCATTTATGAGCATTAAATGCTTACCTTCCAATAGTATCTAGAAATAGGAGATTAGAGTAAAACTGCCACACACAAAAAAAGAACTTGTATACTCAAGGACTATTCTGAAAATTAACAACTTGCCTTTCATTTCCTTCTTAGTTTTCTTGTTTCCCTTACTTTTAAATATTAAAAAGAAAAGAGAAGTTATAACCATTTTTCCCTTGACATCAAAGATTGCATTTTAGAGAATCAATATAATGAGGAATAATATTTTCAGATTCTACTGCTTTCTGTAAAGCATATTTAATGTCTTCTAATTATATTTTGTGACTCAGGTAATAAGTATCATCACAAAAGCTAAATTCATAAACACTAAATCATGAGCTATTGGACATTAAGTAACATTAAGTAACAAGGTCACATACCTACAAATGGGGAAGCAAATTTTATTTGAACACAGTCATGTTTATTCATTTATGTATTGTCCATGACTGCTTTTTAGCTACAGTGGTAGAAAAGTAGTTATAATAGAGACCATATGTCCCCCAAAGCCTAAAAATTTTTACTGCTTGGCTCTTCACAGAATATGTTAGCTGACCTCTGCCCTAAACCATTATATATACTACCGCAATACTCTGATATCTTTATAAATCAAAAATACCCTTTATTCAAACATCTTCAGGGGTCTGTGCTTAATAGACAAACTCCTCAACTGATAAAAGTTCTTCATAATATAAGCACTGACTTATCATCAGAGCATTAATCTAGCTTTATCATATGCCCCAACTCTCCCTTATACCCTTGTACTCCAAACCTGCTATATACTTTCCTCCATCTACGAGCTCACTCATACTGTTACCTTCCTCATCCTTATTCCTGCCTATGAAGCTCCAACGTAGTCTTCAAAATCTGTTTTATATGCCATCTCCTTTCCCTTTTTTTATTCCCCCTCCCCCCCACTAGATGAGTTCTCCTTTTTAACTTCCACAATAATTTGTTCCTTTTTTACAGCTCTTATAATATGGTTTTATATTTTACCTTTTTTGTACTGCATTCAGTCAGAAATATGTTGAGCATCCTGTTGTATGCTAGTGCTCTGTGACTGGGTTCTGGGGATAGTTACATAATGCATAGTCTTCATTCTAAAATTATATTTTATCCTGCGTACTGGATCATAAGAATTTACTGTGGGGAACACCAAGTCTCATTCATCTTTTAATGCACTTAATAAATATTGGCAAATTTGAATAAATTTAATGTTCTAAATTCTCTAGATTGTTTTAAACTTTAAATCACTATAATTTAGCTACTTATTCTGTCTTTTTAGAAAAACTGTCAATTCCTTGTAATTAGACATCTGAAGAATTAGCAATTTCTTATATTTGAGTATGCAAATTACAGCTAATAAGTGTTTATGTCAAATTAATTTGGAGTTTATCCTGAGTTTAAGGGGGTTAGCACCCTGAAGAGTATTGCAATGTACTTAAGATGATCATTTTATAACATTAGAGTTGTTTCCAAACCGTATGTTATTTGTTCTCTCTCCCTTTGACAAGGGTACTGAGAGCTTATAAAGCAATACTGACAAAACAAGCCCTAGAGCAATCACAGCTCCTGATAGAGCCCAAGTCCAATGTTGGTTTTGTGTGTGTGTGTGTGTGTGTGTGTGTGTGAGATACTATTATGCTGGTAGATCTTAAAAATAAATCATTTAGTTCAATACTGCCCAATATTATAGCCACTAGCTATGTGACTTTAGCTCTTAAAATGCATCTAGTTAGAATTGAGATGTGTTGTAAGTATATTTAATAATTTTTATTACATGTTGAAATGATAATATTCTGGTTATATTGGGCTAAGTAAAATGTGTGATTAAAACTAATTTTACTTGTTTCTTTTTATTTATTTCTATAATGTGGCTACTAGAAACTTCTAAATTATATATGTAGTTCACATTATATTTCTATTGGACAGTACTGAGCTAGAGTATTTAGCAATAATAGGATATATATTATATGCATATTTTATTTATATTCTATAGTGAGTATGAGAAATAGGATATACTCTTATCCAACTTGGAAAATGTCAAATTTTATACTACTTAAGAAATACAGCTCTATTCTTCAGAAACTCTTACCAACTATAAATCAAGGATAAGTAGAAACTCATATTAATGAAAAATCCCATTAATGAAAAATCCCAAAATAGGAATCACCTATTTCATTTGTACAGGCTTATCTTTTTATATAAGAATACCCTCATCTCTGAGACTAAAGGAATTTCTCTTCCTCCTGCTGTTGATATTTTTACAACTAACTCCTCAGCTTCTATCTTTTTTTGCATAGCTCTCTTCTCACCATACCTCACTTCCTATGGAAGGCTGGTTCTCTGAAATTAGAGAATGTGAAGGAAGAAAAGACTTGGATGCTCCCTATGATTCCCTTTTTTCTCTGCTTCCAATCCCCCAACTCCTCCCTGCCAACATTTCACACAAAAAACAGAAAATATAAACACCCCTGTGTCTTTTGGTCTTAACCCCTGGGCCTCATCTTAAACGTCTCCCTTTAAGCTCAACATCTTTTCCAGAGGACTCTTTAAAGATAACCTTTCTTTGTAAAGGGGGAAAAAGAATATCTGGGGTTTCCTCTGAAATGTAGATGAACCTTTCTTCAGTTCTTTTTGTACTGAAAAGACCCACCTTTCTCACCCAAGTGGCTTTTGTCTCCCCTTGTGTTATGTGATGGAGTTGAAGGATGGGGAGGATGGGGATGCTACATCTTAGAGAAAGGAGGTGGAAGACAGCTGTAGAAAATTTGGATAGTGGAAAGAGTAGGATCTACTATCATTTACATGCTAGCAGAAAAACAGAAATGACTCCCCATTTGATCTGATTTGAAACTTTGTGGCTTATCTCTGGTATGTCATTTTACACTCCCCCTCCCCTGCCGTGTTTTTCTCGTTGTTAGCTGTAAAAACTCTTTGAAATTTGCGAAATAAAGGAGGGTTTTTTCCAGGAATTAGAAAGGCAGTGAGGAGCTGTGAAACTGCATTGTGTCCACAGGGGGCTATTGGGGTGGAAGAACCGCCTCTGAAGTAATAATAAGTAGAAGCAGGAAAGGAAGCTGACAGGTCTGACCCTGGGTGTAGGAAAATTTTAGAATTTTAGATTTTAGATGTAGAATTTTAGGTGATCCTACTGGATCATCCAAGAAATGGACACCATCAGTAAGGTCTAGACTTCCACCTCATGTAACCACATCCATGTATCTGTTAAAAGGTAGCTTTTAAGGGGTGAGGAGCCTGTGGGGCCTTCTGATTTCAAGATTGTTCCTTTTTAAGCACCAAAGGAGGCAAGAAAAGCTTCATCTTTGCCTGCTGCACCCCTTTTGATAAAAGGATTTGTTCTGTAAAATTTGGATTCAGTCAAAAGGCTGCATTTAAGGACCTAGAAGGCCACATGTGGCCTTAAGGCTGAAAGGTTGCCTACCCCTTGTAGGCAGATGTTATAACCAGTTCAAAGTAAAAGTCAAAACAGGATAAATACTTGTGGAATGAAGGAATGTTGTGATGAATTGCAAATGGGGACAAAAGTGGGGGAGTTTTGGGGGGAGTCAAGTAAGTAGGATACGGGACAGGATATATACACACACACATACCAGTTATGTACAATTTAAAAAGAGTTGCCAAACATCTGAAAGACAAGGAACTGAGCTAAAATCTGATAACCTGAAAGGGGAAGGGTGTGCTAGAGACAATGCACAGTTTTCCATTGAAACACAATTTTTTTCTACTTCTCTCTTTTTGATAAGGAAGTGTGATTATTCATGATCAAAAATTAAAATTAGTCTGATTATTTACATAGGTATAGCAATAGTGTTAATTTGCCATATAAGCTTTCTTGTTTGAGTTGCTGAAAGTTTTTGTATAGAATCTCAGATGGGACTTTTAAAAGTCTCTTGAATCTAGGATGCCAAGCCAAAAACTTGCCACAATATTTCTTCAGTACCTATTAATTTGGGCAAGTTCCTCCCTTAAGATTCCAAAAATATCCTAAGGGTCCTTACTCCTTGTAAGGCTGGGAACCCCATAAGCCAGATGCCAGGCCACTTTTCTAGAAAGACTTTGTAAATACTGGCTCCATAAAGTCAACCTTAGGTTCCTTAAAAGTGTCTGTTCATATCAGATTAAATGAGCATCACTCTGAAATGTGTCATTCCAGGTAAGGCCTAGATTATATAACCAATGTTTTCAATTATGTCCTAGTATTCAGAATTATGAACATAATCAAATAGCTATATTGTGACAAAAATAAGAATATTCAATAGAGTTTCCAAATTCTGGAGGTGTCACACAGGGAAAATGAGATATCATTCACAAATATTTCAGTTTGCAAAGGATACACTACTAAATTGTAATGAGTTATAGATACCTTAAGAGGAAAAAGAAAGGCTTCCTTATATATCCAAAAAATAGAACAGTAGAATGGTATCAACCATATTCCAAACATACAATTATAATCATTCCTCATCAGTTCATTCACTCTTATATATAATTGTTTCTTATCCTACTAGATCATAAATGTACCTGTTTCTCTACTGGAGTTCTGGAAATCGTGACTCAGGCCACTGGTATGGTCTTAAAATTGTTTAAGTGATAGCATCAAAAACCTGTACCTCAAAGTACCTGGCATGGTGCTTTTCCATGGGACTCTGAGATAGCCCTTCTTTATTGAAGATGAAGCACTCTGGCCTATAGCTGGTTACAAGAGCTTGCAGGGAAACATCAGAGTAAAACAAAAAAATAAAACTATTTGTAGATGATAAAAGACTTAACATGGCTATAGGTGATATTACTAATAAAGTGAAATATAACAAGAATACAACTGAAAGTCAATCTAAAAATATTGTGGACAAAATATCTATAAATATAATCATTTAAGCTTATTTTGACAGTGGACATTCATCTAATTTATAAAAATGGATGAACACAGTCTTTATAGAGGAAAAAGTCTTGAGATGACATAATAATCCTGAGATATAATATACCATGAATAAGCCAAACATATAGTAAGAATATCAAATAAAAAGATTCAGTAAGTCTGGAGTATGTCCTAAATATCTGTGTATTAATGAAACTCAGATAAATGACACAGATTCCAAATTGACATTACGGGCGTAGAAGATGCAAGATTTAAGCTACAGAGGTAAAGATGTGACCAAGTTAGTATTTTAAAAAAGAACCAAAATGATGACTGGTAAAAGCATACTGTTATAGTCTATTATCAGACAAAGCAGTACAAGGGCTCTGATAAATAGACTATATCATGGACAATGAGGGCATTGATAAATCTCTAGGAACTCATCATATAGCACACGATTTTGGAATTACTTATATTAATAACATTTTACCCATTTAATTTAACCTCAGGATGGCTAAGCATCTCCTCTGACTTGATAATTTTTCCCATACTTGACAACTCTTCTCAAGTAGCTCAATAATAGCATATCAAACAAACCTAATTATGTCTAGCACCTCTCTTTTTACAAAGTGAAAGAATATGTCTTTGTGATTTTCCAAAAGCCCTCTGGGGAATCTCAAAGATAATTCTAGGTGCAAAGATGTCCTGAAAGTTTTATTTTACATTTAAGATTCAATTTTGGGAAGGTAAAAATCAAAAGTTCTCAGGAGATGTACACACTTAGGGTAGGTATTGGATCACAGCTGCCTGAGAAATCATCTTTGGCTGCTCATTTCAAAGTCACAATAAAACTTGCAAAAATGAACAGAGAAGGTTATATGACTATAAAGAACCTTAGTGATCAAGGACTTATAATACTTTTAAGATTATTCTGATTAGCCACAGAACCTTTGCATTTTAGGCAGGTTAGACATACAAAAGAATCATCCTTCATATTATAGGCAAAGACGGTAAACAAATTAATGAAACAAGCACATCAAAATTGAGCAACCATTACTAAGATTTTAACACATTTCATAGCTTTTCAGATTTTTTTGCACATACAGTAATCTAAAGCAAATAAAATTTCTTTCTGCAAATATTATATTAATATAACTTTCTATATCCACTCATGTTTTGCCTTTTACCATTCTTTCTCAGTCAGTCATTTTACTTTAGGACACAACTCTTTCTCCCTTAATAAACAAAAACACATCGTGTTACCTTAACTACCTTACATACAGTTATACCTCTCTGCTGCTATTCCTCCTAGTAGAGTTTCATTCATGTATATTAATTATATCTTTTAACCAAAGTTACTTTGATTTCATAGAGAAACTGGGAAATGAATAATTGAAAACTGTTAAACCAGCATTTTAGTAGACTAGCAGAGCTCATAAGTACATATAACACAACTTTCTACAGCCATATGCATTCCTTATACTCCAGCCCCTCCAAATGACAAACATGTTGACTAAAATTCAAAGATACAACCTCTCTGTAGCATATAAAAATAAGAAGGATATATAAACTTAAAATTTTGCTTAGTAATTGTAGGAGAGAAAAGATTTCTTACCCATTGCTAGGTTCATGACTGAGACGCCTATAATAAAAGACAGTTAAAAATAGAAGAGCACACAGATTAATTTAATGTAAGTTTTATCTGACACAGAGCCTTTAGAGATATGAAGACCCAAAGAAACAGGAAAACTTGTGTATTTTATGCTAAATTTGAAGAAAAAGTACACAGTTGTGCAGAATTATGATTGGGCAAACAGGGTATGATCTAATGTGTGGTAATAAACTGGAGGGAACTTAGGCAGGCCTGTTCCAATTCTTCTGTGTCCCTCTGTGACATTCCTTTCCTCTGGGTATAAGTCACATGAGGATCTTATGACAGAAAAGGACAGAGAATTCTTGCTTGCTTCAAGGGACAGGGGTGGTTGAAGGTTAGAGTAGCCTTCCTGCTTCTGCTGTTTCCTCAAATGCCAAGGAGACATATTTCGGGGTGGCATGTCCTGAATCCCATCATAATTAATGGTTTAGTGTTATATCTTACTTAGAAAAGATCTAGGTATCTAATAAATATCCATTAATATGATCTAAAGTTTTAAGTTACCTAACGATCTTGGAAATTAATTTTCAAGGTAACATACTATAAAACATAATTACTGTTGAAATAAAACTGTCAGAATAATGAATCAATTTGGTTAAACACAAATTTACATTTTTCATGACTGTAAATATTAAACAGAAATAATGCTAGCTTATTTGATCAGTAAACATATATAACTAAGAACTTATCTAAGTATAATAGAATAAAAATCTATCCTTGTAATTATATTTAACACTGATAAATCAGAAAACACAACTGTTTTTATTAAACCAAAATTATTAACGTTGTTTGTCAAAGGTTTACCTATATTATATAAACTTCTCAAAATGTTTCAGTTTGTTCCCCTAAGAATACTTTTTAAATTTAGCACTTTGAAAGTATTAGAAGTTCAATTTTTTGGTTTTCTGAGAATTTTAGGATTATGCAGTTTATATAATCACTTACTTTTCTCTATAAGCTAATCAGAACAGAGTTCCTTAAAGAGACTTTATAATTCATTAATGCCATCTGGAGGTAGTAAAATATTACCTATACACACAATGAAAAGAAAAGGTTTTCTGAATACAAATATGTTGATAGACATACAGTCATATAGAGAACTTATATCTTCAATTCTAAACTTTAGCCATGGGTTAATAATAAGCACAAAATTATGGAATTTATGGTTCTATATGTAAGAGCTGTTCTCAATACAAATTCTCAATTGATTTGAGCTCAAAATAGAAAAGACTAACAAACTAGACCTCTGTCTTTTCTCACCCAACAGAGAATAGTCCTCTATAAACCATTAATCTGTTTATGCGATCATCAAATAATCAGATTCCAAAACTAATTCCCAAAATTAGTAGAGAGCAAAATTAAAATTAGTAAAACAGTCGGCAAAGTTCTCTTGCTGCTTTGGATTCACCACTTGGAGCCAAGAAAAGAAGCATATGAGCTTAAGCATAAGGTACCATTTCTTTGGTGAAGAAGTTTGCCTACTTTTGGTTGGTGAATCTATTGGATGTCTCAGTTGTTAAAAGAAAATTTCCAGAAAAAGATACAGTGACTCTAACACAGACATACAATAAACACGTATTGAAGAATTTATGTTACTCATATAAGGGAGCCAGGCAGACATTCAAAGGACAAGTCAAAACAGCACAAATTTGTATGGGGTAAAGAAATGTTGAGATGAGTTGCAAATGGAGACAAAACTGGTTTTTCTGGGACTGGGTTGGAGGAGTCAATTAAAACACTACAAGACAGGACAGTATTTATGTATCTGTCAATTACAATCAATTCTCCTTATTCATAGTTCTTTAAAGTCACCTGAACGCTAATTTAGCAAATACTAAACTATTACTCCTAGGAGGGCATATACATGGTTAGATTTCTGCGAGCCTCTGGTGGCATCATTTTGTTAGCCAATACATAACTTTGTTTTATGTGTATTTCTGTTTAAAGATACCTTATTTAATATATACTATTGATTTATCAACACTGAACTCAGGCCAACAGCACTATATCTCATGCCTGAACAAAGCCTATCTAACACACACACTGGCACATTACAGCCTTCTTGCGCTTAGGGACATTGCAGCACTTCACTACTCTTGGGGGCCATTTTAAAGAATGAAATCACCAAGCAGCACAAAAGTGCAAAAAATGTGGCACTAAATAGACCACAGAAAGTATACTTGTTTATTGTATGAGTGTTCAGTGACTCAAATTTTTTGCCATTCTGCACATGTCACAAATGACCACAGAAGCACCGTGAGTATTGATTTTGTGATTATGAATAAATTTTAGTGAGTAGGCACATTCGCAAATACAGAATCTGCAAATAATGACAATTATTTGTACCTACAACTTACACAGATTTTTTTTTCCCCCTACACAGCTCTTTCTTCCCAATATCCAATCTCAGGTCTTAGCGCTGTCTTGTGGCTAGGAAAATGTTCGACTTGACTGCTAAGGCTCCTGGGGCAGGGTAATTATAGTTTTTCTCATAGTGGTAGTGTTATATATTGTGGCTTAGTGAGGTTCCTAGAACATTATGGGTTAAGTAGGATTCTGGGAATCCCTATAAGTAGCCTACATCCCAGAGGAGTTAGGCAAAAATCACTCCTAGAGATTTTGATGTATTTGTGTATAGTTTCTTTCTCCAGAAAAATGTGTTCTTAATTTTTTTTTTTAATTATTTATTTAATTTTTTGAGACAGAGTCTCGTTCTGTTGCCTGGGCTAGAGTGCCGTGGCATCAGCCTAGCTCACAGCAACCTCCAACTCCTGGGCTTAAGCAATCCTTCTGCCTCAGCCTCCTGAGTAGCTGGGACTATAGGCATGTGCCACCATGCCCGGCTAATTTTTTCTATATCGATTTTTAGTTGTCCAGCTAATTTCTTTATATTTTTTTTTTTTTTAGTAGAGACAGGGTCTCACTCTTGCTCAGGCTCCTCTCGAACTCCTATGCTCAAATGATCTGCCCGCCTCAGCCTCCCAGAGTGCTAGGATTACAGGCGTGAGCCACCTTGCTTGGCCTGTGTTCTAAATTTCTAATGACTGATTTTCATATGTACTTTTGGAACACAAAAGCTGGAGTAATTGATTAATATCCTGGTTTGTTTTGTGGCAAATTCTGAATAGTGTGGTTCCAATTACTACTTTGGAAATACTACTATATAGCAAGTATATTATTTGATAAGATAAAATTTAAGGGGGTCATTGTCAAAAAGTGGAGTTTCTCTTGAGTGGTGGTACAACTGCAACAGGTGTAGGGTTTACTAATCTAATGAGATCTAATCAGATTCAGGTGCCTCATGTTTTCACCTTAATTTTATATGATTTTCATGGAGGGAATTGCTTTGCCAGTATATCCAAAACCCTACTATTTCTCCTCCATAGTATTTTCTAAAAGAAGGTCTAGGATACTTTTAAATTATTCTGAACCTTACCCCCTACCTCTACCGCACCATATTAAATATGTACTTGGTACTTTCAAAATAGAGGGACTTTAAAGTGAAAGTCCTCAAAAGCTATTTTTCTCCCACCCCTTAATTTATGTTAAATTTATGCTTTACTTTCCAGCCAGGTATAATGTGGGTACCTAGCCTATTGAGGAATCACTTTGGCCTCCCAAAGCTTTGCTATTCTGATCCCAGGCCTCAGTTAGCAGTGACTGTCAGTTATGTTTTTGCCAAATGACGTGGTGGTTCTTGTTCTGTGCACAAATTAGGAGTAGGAAAAATCATTAAACTGTTCACTTCCAAATTAATGTCAGGATTTGAGATTAGGGTATTAGAAGAGAAAGGCATTAATGAAGGTTACTAGAGGTAAAACATTCACAAGCAATAAAAGAACTGGTGAGTGTTTCTCTGTATTTTTGCATTACTGAACCATAAATGAAATTGTTCTGTAAATAAAAATGAATAGAGTTCATTTTCTTTTTCTGTCTCATACATGGAATTCATAAGTTAATTGTTGTGTTCTGGTTTTGTTCAGAGGCTTTTTTGGCATTTGAGAAGATTACACTAAATATTCATATCATAGGAAATAGAATATCCTAACCATTGTGGAGACCTATAAAATAAGCTGGTATATTCCAAAAAAAAAAAAGAAAGAAATTAGGCATAGGGTATTAAAGCTCACATTTTAAGTTTATTAGAGCATTTGCCAAAGGCACTTCTGTGATACTAGGGCTTAAAGTTCAAAATATTTTTGTGAAAGCATTCCAGTGTGTGATATAGCAAAAGGAGTCAGCTTATCATTTAGGTGCTGGTAGTTGGATTTGTGGCTAATCCATGCCATATGGCTACTCTCCTCTGGGAAGTGAGGGCAGCCCTGGGAGCTTTAGTCCATCTCTAGGGCAGCTGCCTTGGACTCAGTTGCTTTGATCTTCTTCTGTTACACAGCTGGGAAGAGAAAGGGATGGTTTTCAGTGTCCTAATAGGACTACATATGGGACCACTGTCATTGTAGACTACACCTTCATTTTATATAAGCATTCTTCAGAGAGTGCAAATGTTTTCACTTCCATTATCCTATTCAGAAAGACAAGTTTGGCTTCTTTGTTTTACCAAAAAAATAAATAAAAAAAAAAATTTAGGGTTGAAAAAAATTCTTATGGAAATTTAAACATTTCACTTGTAAGATTCTATTCTTAAATTTCTACATTCTGTTTCTCGTAAGATACATTGCATTCTTTTTAGGAACATGTTTCGAATAGAAGTAGAAAAATGAGTATAATACATCTAAATTGTTAAGTACACTTTTAATGTCCTTTCAAGTATTGTTCAAATTATTTTGTCTTTTTAGCTAAAGCTCACTGCTTGCTCAGGTAACCTTTATATTCAAGTATAGGGGGACCAGTAAATTCGTTCTTCCAGGCACTGTAAGATAAACACTTTGGAGGAGGATGCTTGGAAGTGTAATCAGATTCTTAAAAGTATTCCAAAAAGGAACAAATTTTTATTATAATGACAGCCCTACATAGTAGAAAAGTTTTCTGGATGATGGATAGAAAATCCAAAGGGAAATTTATGTAGATTCTGACTTTAGTTTCAGTCTCTTAGTAAATTATCATCAGACTTCCTCATACTCTTGTTTTTACTTAATTTTAGAAGCACAGTTGCTTGTGCAACTTTGGGAACAAAGTTGTTTTCCACAAAAATGGAGGGAAAGAAAATGTTTGCCCTATACATCCTAACAGTCATGAGTGGTTGTGGTAGAGTAATTACATAGAGATGGATCCTATTAGCAAACACAGGTTTCTTCCATGTGTATTTTTGTTTGTTTTTCACAGGGTGCTTTGCCCATCTACATTCCAATCCCTGTCATGATACTTCTATTTATTGTTGTTATCACCATCAACAGCAACTATAATCTGGCTCACAATTCCCAAGAGCTAGCTCACTCCTTAGTTAGCAGGAGAAAACCTAAACCAGTTGTTTTCTGTGTATAAAACTTCAGTCTTCTCACATTGCAGTGACCCTGACAGCATTTTGAAACTCCATAACCAGAACATAATAGATCTGTGTCTGAGTTCTGATGTAGTATAATGAATTCTTTTTCTCCCTGTTGAAAAACTGAGTGAATGAGGGAGTGATTATCAGGTATGTGTTTGTGTATAGCACTAGTTCCTACATATTTCCAAGTGCTTTCTCATTTCTTCTGCAGTTTCATTCATAGTGTCTTTATTGAGCTGGAGAGTATGTGTTGGGAACATAGGTTGTCTCACCCATCATCTGGCAAGAAAAGGTCATGGAGGTCTTGGGTAACTTGCCAATGGTCATTATAACCAAACAGAATCTACACTAGACACCATTTCCTCCCTTACAATTGACGGGGGAGCTTTTGGGAGACAGACTTATTTCCCAAGGATTCTTAAAAGTCTTTTCAACGTATTTTTTTAAATAAAAAGGAAAAAGTTACAAGATCACACAGAATGAAAGGAAATGTGTGAAATAGATAAAAATTGCAATTACAGGATATTTTTAAAGAAATGCAGTTTTATTTATGAAGTAGTTAGATGCATAGCTTTAAAGCCAACTTGGGTTAAAGCCCTGGCTTTGCCACTCAGCCCTGTCACTTCAGGCTTATTTTCTCTGTTTTATTTTTCCTTATAAGTTAATATAAAATTAAGGTATATATAATGCCTACTTCTTAAGCCAGGCAACCTATAAACACAATAAAGTCTCAATAAAAGTACATTTAAAGCACTTAGCATGGCCTAGAACATAGAACACCAGGCATGCTCTTGCCTCAAGACCTTTGCTGTTGCTGTTCTTTGCCTGGAAGCTCTTTTTCGAGACATTTACATGGCTTACTCCCAGACCTCATTAAGGTCTTTACTCAAATGTTACCTTCTGGTGAAAGGAGGGCTCCCCCATCTACTCCATCTAAAATGTTTTCTCCTTAGTGCTCATTAGCATATGATATGCATTCTTAATTTAGATATGATATTAGCACCTAATATACTATGTATTTACTTATTAATTTCTCTTCCACTGCTAATGTCAAGAAGTTTGAGAAATTTTTCTGGTTTATTCACTAGTTTACCTCCTGTGTCTAAAAACAGTCCTCGACGTAGAGTAGGCAATCAATAATATTTATTAAATAAATAGCAAATACTTGGTAAATTTTAATTATTGTTATATCTGCCTTATTGAATATTTTTGTAATTATCAACATCATTTGCTGATAAATATGGAAAGTGCTTGAGATTTTTATATTAAAGTTACCATGCTCATATCACAGGATTAATTTGCTTACCAAAATCCCCTTTTTATAGTTAATAACTAAGTTAAATTATAGCTAGCCCAAAACATCACAAATTCAGTGAGTTCCAATATGATGGAAATTTATTTATATCCATATTTCACTTAATGTAGAAGGTGTGTTGCTAGGTGATTATGAATCAAATTTGAAGAAATAATAGCTTAAAGTTTATTGAGTGCTTATTACTGTAAACTACCAAAGCCAATATAGCATCATCATCAAGTCATAGCCTCCAGAATCAGGCTGTATTCAAATTCTGATTCTCCTACCTTGCTGAGTGACCTTGTGCTAATTGCCTAACCTCTCTGAGCCTCAGCTTAGCTTTACAAAGGGAATAATACTAATTCTTATAAACATTTTAGAAAAAAGGACCTTTCTCATAGAACTCAGTAAATGAGTAAGTGCCAGTGCTTTCTAAGCATTTTAGATGAATTAACTTTGTTTAATCCTCATAACAACCATATGAAGGAGACACTATTCTTATGCCCTTTAGGAAATTTTTTGAAATAGAAACGTACATTCTTAATGTACTTATTTTGTAAGTTCAGATTCTCTTAAAGTAAGATACAGCTTTGTAACTTTTTTTAATGGGTAAGTACTCAAAACATTTTCTCTGCTGTGAAAGTATGGTTGTGTTGAGCAAATAAATTGAATTAGTATTTTGTCTCTTGGATTCTGATGTTTCATTTGCTTTCCTGCTTCCCATTTCCTTATAGTTATTGGACTTTTCTTTGAAGGTGAATGGAGTTCTAACAGTGGGAGTGTAGTTTTCTCTTATGGATAAAGTCATTTAAAAGTTAATTCGAAGTACTCTGTTAAATGTTATGATTTTCTCTTTTGGACAAGAGCAGCAGTATACTTTGATGACTTGAGTTTCAAAGGCTTCACTTTTGTGGCACAAACTGAATTCTAAGACTATTGAGATGTAAATTTTGTGGCAGCAAATATTATACTGATCAATATGAAGAAGTTTACTTAATTAGACTATATAATATTCAATATGGTCATTTTATACATAAATACATGATCCAGCTATGAATCACATGTTTCAAGATGAGTTACTTAAAGTCTTGAGAGAGAAAAATGATAAGTTATAGGGATGATGTCTTAGTTTTGCATTGCTATAAAGGAATACATGAGACTGGGTAATTTATAAAGAGGTTTATCTGGCTCACAGTTCTACCGGCTGTACAAGAAGAGGAGCAGACATGTCAAATGGTGAGAAGGAGTAAGAGAGAGAGGAGGGGCTACCCAGTCTCTTTCAACAAACTGTATTAGTTTATGCAACAGGTCTTGCATAAACTAATAAAATGAGGAGAACTCACTCATTACTGCAGGGAGGGCATGAAGCCATTTCATGAGGGATCTGCCTGCCGTGTCCCAAACACCTCCCACTTGGCCCCACCTCCAACATTGGAAATCAAATTTCAACATGAGATTTGGAGGGGACAAATATCCAAACCACACCTGATAGGAAAATTGATCTTAATGAAGAAAAGTGAAATTTATGGGGGTTAAAAAGGAATAGAAGGGTATTGATTTGCTTATTTCCCATATCTTGGGAGAACCAAAGAACAGGAGGACTTAAAGCAGAAGATGTAGGCATAAATAAACCCAGTTTTCAAAATTATAAAACACTGAAAAGGCTTTGGAGAGAAGATGCAAACACTCAGAAGAAAGTTTTAACCAGTCCTCACTTTTCTATGCATAAAAATCTCCTGGAATTGATACTTAAGTGCAGCTTCCCCTACCCCCACCAGAGAGTCTGATCCATTGGGCCTTTGATCAGGCTTAAGAATTTGCATTTATCAAGTATTTCTATGTGATTCTAACTAATGCAGATACCCCTTGAAACAAAGTTGACAAACTTTTTGAGTTTAATCAGTAGCCTGTCAACGTCCAGGGGGCTAAATCAGATTATTTCTAATTATCCACTCCAACTACGTAATATTTATACACAGTTTTCTGTATCCCTTCAGATGACTTCCCAAACAGTTGTAACCCCACCATCTTTTAGAATAACAGTGAGATGGGTTATATTGTTCAGTGCTCCTCACTGTAGTTTCTAAAGAAGTCACATGTTAAACCACATAGAGGAATGGAAATTTTTATGTAATGTATAGAAATCAGTGAACAAGGAATAAGGAGCAAGGAGAAATTGAATTATGGGTTACGCCTCTATTTGAGATATAGTAAATCATCTTCAGGCAATCTTTTGGGCCCTCTTCTCACACAGGATTATAAGGGAACAAATTACTAAGTATATTTCAGATGTGTTGACATATACTCTTGATGATAAACATTAAATTATAAAATTTAACCTCTAGCTTGTTGTGTTCTTCAGGTTATCCTCTTTAATTCTGTTCCTGTGGGTTTGTTTTTGTTCTTCTCCCCCTAGGATGGAGCTATTACATTGAAGAGAGGAAGGTTCCAAAACCCAAGTCCAAGTCTTATGGTGCAAACTTTTCTTGGAACAAAAGAACAAGAGTGTCCACAAAATAGGTTGGCACTGACTATATCTCTGTTCTTGACTGTGAATAAAGTCAGCTGTGCAGTATTTATAGTCCATGTATAATACATCTCTTAATCTCCTAATAAATTTGATCTTTAAACTACAAATACATTTTGTGGTGTCTATTTTAAATATTTTTTGATGTCTTAAATTGAACATGTTAAAATTTTCTGTATAGAGAGGAGATTTGAGGTGGTCATACCTCTAGGAAATCTTGATACTTAGAATCTATTAAAAGGAATTATTGAAACTGTATGCAACATTGATGTTTTATGTTTGCTTTTTATAGCCATTTCCCAAGTTAATAGTGGTTATAAACTACCAGCCATCATTATGAAAACACTGTCTTAGAAATTCTTATGTTTTATCATAGGTAAAGTACATGATCACATTGAAATCTTATAAACCTAAACCTAAATCTCATTATTGAAGTTCTTTTCTTTAACTAGAATTTTATATTCACAAAGCTTCTTTGAGCCTGAATGAATTGTTTCATACTAATCTTTTTTTTTATTTATTTTTTTATTATGGGGGTACAAATATTCATTTCATACTAATCTTTGCCCAGAAATAAACACTTTACAATTTCAAGGGGTTCAGGTGAAGATTTTATATTCTTAGGAATTGAAAAAGTCTGAGAAAATAAAATAAAGTTCATTGATGGGGATTTTTAGTGTTCACTATTGGTTTTTGGAAATATAACTAGATGTAAGCTTTTGTTGTTAATCATAGGTCTTATAGTACAAGTTATCAAACACATGCTATCTTGTTAGACTATTCAATAATAAACACTTTGTATACTAACCTTCATAATAACTATTAGTAGGCACTATAGTTTTCCCCATTCTGCAAAGAAAAGACATAAATCAAGGCTTAAAAGGAATAAATAATCTGCTCAAGATCATACAGGTTCTAAGTGCCAGAGCTGGGACTTGAACCAATGTCTATCTTCAAAGCCCATACTCTTAGTTACTTTTAGTTATAAAGAAATAGAATTGATTAATGACAGGTGATTTCTTAGGATTGTTAATATGTTGTTTGATTTACTAAATACATTTTCTCACAACTGCATTTCATAAAACCACTAATAGCACATTGACCAACCTCAACAACAAAACACATCATAGTATAAATTTGTACACTCTCATTTTGGAGAGCATATTGGCAATGCTTTTTCAACATGTTACTGCATATTCCATTTAATTTGAAAAATCCACTTCTAGGCAAATAACCTAGGGATATATATGTGTATATATATATATATATATAAAGGTAAACGCACAAAGATATTTATTGTAGAATTGTTTCTAATAGCTAATAAGTTGAAACAATTTAAATATCTACTAAAAGGGGAATAGAGTATGGTACAGTTATTAAAACAACAAGAAATATCTGTATTAGCATTTGGAATAATGTTCAAAATGTATTACTAAGTGAAAAAAACAAGAATAGTGGATAATACATGTGGAGGTGAGATGAGGCAGCTAATACTTTACATATATGTACCTAGAATATTTTAGAAGAGATATGTAAGAAATTCTTAATGGTGATTTTTAATAGATGCCATTGTATTGGTTGTGAGAAAGGGGGAGGTTTTTCACATTTATTTTAATTTTTAACACACTAAATATATTACTATACAGATGTATTATTTTTATAATTATATATATTCATACACACACACAAAGAAGGCCTATTACATTTTATATGTTGACCATTTTAGCTTTACTTGAAAAAAATATACATTTTTGGCAACTACTATTTTAGAATTTGAGATAAAAGGTAAACTTTGAGGAATGATAAATTATACCTGTTAAGAGTCCCCAGTTTTGGAAAATTTACAAATTCATGGAAATTAAACAACATGCTCCTGAACAACCAATGAGTCAAAAAAGAAATTAAAAGGAAAATCAAAAAATATCTTTAGACAAATGAAAATGGACATATAACGTACCAAACTTAGGGGCTGCAGCAAAAGCAGTTCTAAGAGGGAATGGTATAGCAATAAATGCCTACATCCAAAGAGAAGAAAAATCTCAAAGAAATTTAAGACACTTCAGAGACTACAAAAATAAGCCCAAAGTCAGTAGAAAGAAGGAAATAATAAAGACCAGAAAAGGAATAAATGAAATAGAGATTAGAAAAAAATAGAAAAGATTAGTGAAACTAAGAGTTGGATTTTTAAAAGATAGTCTAGCTAAGGATTTGTCAATTCTAAGAAAAAAAGACAGCTCTAATAAATATAAATTAATGGGAAGACATAATTGATATCACATAAATACAAAGGATCATAAGAGACTATGATTATACAACAAATTGGATAACTTAGAAGAAATAGATAAATTCCTAGACACATACAACCTACCAAGATTGAATCATGAAGAAACAGTAAATCTGAACAAATTAACAATACAGTAAGGAGATTAAATCACTAAAAAAGTCTCCCATCAAAGGAAATCCTAGTATCTGATGGCTTCCCTGCTGAGTTCTACCACCAGAACTAATACAGATTCTTCTCATACTCTTCCAAAAATTTGAAAGAGGAAATACTTCCCAACTCACGACAAAGCCAGCAGCATTACCCTAATACCAAAGCCAGACCAAAGACTATTATTAAGAAAATTAATAGGCCAATACCCCTGATGAACATAGATGAAAATCCTAGCAAACTGAATTCAAAAGCACCTTAAAAAAAACCAACTATAATCAAGTGGGATTTATATCCCTAGGGTTCAAGGGTAGTTCAACATAATGCAAATCTATAAATGTGATACACCACATTTATGTATAGCTTACACACTGCAGAATGAAGGACCAAAACCATGTGATCAACTCCATAGATGCAGAAAAAAATTTAACATCTGTTCAAGATAAAAACTCTTAAATTAGATATAGAAGGAATGTATCTCAGCATCATAAAGGCTATCTATGACAAGCCCACAGCTAACATCATACTCAGTGGGGAAGAGCTGAAACCTTTCCTCTGATCAGGAATGAGACAAGGATGCCAACTCTCGCTACTTCTATTCAACATAGTATTGGAAATTCTAACCAGACCAGTTAGACAAGAGAAAGAATTAAAAGGCATTCAAATTGGAAAGGAAGTTAAATTATCCATTTGCAGAATAATATATATATGTGTGCATATATAATTTATGTGGCACAAAATACTAGCAAGTCACTGGGATAGCCCTTAAGGTATAGCCTATTTCTTCTAGGCTACAACCCTATACAGCATGTTACTGTACTGAATACTGTTGGCAGTTGTAACAATCATAAGTATTTATATATTTAAATATATCTACATGTAGAAAAAGTACAGTAAAAAATTGTGTAAAAGATAAAAAATGGCATACCTGTATAGAATACTTAACCATGAATGGAGCTTGCATGACTGGAAGTTGCTCTGGGTAAGTCAATGAGTGGTGAGTGAATGCGAAGGCCTAGGACATTACTTACACTTTATAGACTTTATAAAACACTGTACACGTAGACTACACTACACTTAAAAAAGATTTTTCTTTCTTCAATAATAAATGAACCCTGTAACATTTTTACTTTATAAACTTCAATTTTTTTAAACTTGACTCTTTTAAACTGATTCTTTTATAACACTTAGCTTAAAACACAAACATATTGTACAAGTGTACAAAAATATTTTCTTTATATCATTATTTCATAAGCTTTTTTATTTTTAAATTTTTTCTTTTTAAAGTTTTTTGTTAAAATTGAGGATACAAACACAGCTTTGTGTTAGCCTAGCTTTACACAGGATCATCAATATTACTGTCTTCCACCTCCACATCTTATCCCACTGGAAGGTCTTCAGGGGCAATGACACACATGGAACTGTCATCTCTTATGATAACGATGCCTTCTGAAATACCTCCTGAAGGACCTGCCTAAGGCTGTTTTATAGTTAACTTTAAATACACAAACTCACACATATTTTTAAATACACACACACACACATATAAATAATATGTAGAAGGAGTATACTCTTAACAAGTAAGTATATAAACCAGTAAAATAGTTACATATTATCAAGTCTTGTGTACTATACATAATTGTGTGTGCTCTACTTTTATACAACTAGCAGCACAGGCTAGTTTACACCAGCATCACCACAAACATGTGAATAATGTATTGCATGACAGTTCTGTGGCTAAGCAATAGGAATTTATCAGCAAAATTATAATCTTATAGGACCACTGTTGTATATGTGGTCCATCATTGCCTGAAATACTAAGGAATAAATTTAACCAAGGAGATGAAAGATTGTTTTCTACCAGCAGTGTATTTACTCACTTGTTCTATCCCACAATACACACAAAATAGTTTTAAAATTACTGTTATGATACACCATCAGCAACAAACTACAGGTAAAGTTAAGGATTTTTTTCACAGTTCTTTTTGTCTTCAGAAAAAAAAATTTATAGAGGAGATAAAGTCAGTACTGTGTCCCAAGTTACTTGAATTAATTGGCTACTCAGTTGAGAAGATGATATTGTTAGAATTCATATACAGAGTAGTCTAAAAGTCAGATTTTCCATTCCTGCAGTAATTTATTTGCATCATGACTAGGATGGCCCATGTGAAGCAAGGCAAAGTGAAGAAATATTGGAAGAAATATTACTCAAATTGACATCTGCAAAAACCAAAGAATAAGATACTTTTCAGTTTTCCATTATTGTGTAAAACAAAAATTCTTAACATACCTTATTTGATGAAGTATTTGTTTACTGGTGTGATTTGGTTTTCCATTTATAAATCAATGCATGGGAAGATGAATTCATTTCTAGTTATACTGAATGCAAGATACCAGTGAGCTATCCAACTGAAGATGCATAGCAAACAATAGGAAATGTGAGTCTGGAGCTTAAATTGGCCAAGAGCATTGGCTGTATGGTAATAATTAAAGCTATGGCAGTGAATAGGGTAATAAGGGCAAGATTATGAGAAAGAGAGAAGGGAGGCCAGGGACAGTCCCTTGGGGAAAATACTTCCGGTAAATGAAGAAGAAAAAGAAGTGGTAAATAAGGAATAGAGATGGCCAATAAAGGATTTTTTTAAGTGAAAAGAGTGTGTTTAAACTCAAAGGCTACACACCTCTTTAGGATTGCTTGATGTTGCCAGGACGTAGAGAATGCTACCCCAAAGTATAGTACATTGGCATGCTAAGTGCTTTGAACCAAAGGAAATTGGAAGGACCTCAGAAATAAGGTTTATTTGACCTTCTCCCATCATCTTTGCTCCCCTCAAAGCAAGTCATAAAAACCGTGGGTCATAGAAACTAGAATTCCTTTCCCCCAAAGCAAGCCATGAAACCTAGAAAGGTCACTCTGACCTACCTGCCCTGAAAGTCAGTCATAAGACCCTTTTTGTGCTAGGTGTCCTGTCTCATACCCACAGGAAAGGAATGCTGCCCAGAGAGGCCAAGAAGAATCTGAACAAACAGGCCTTACTAAGTTCCCTTCAGAACCATTAGATGCAGAACTGGTACCACTACATCATACCTTTTTTGTTCAATCACATTTCTTCACAACTATCCCCTTCTTTCATCAGATTTAACATAAAAATACAGTTTTCCATAGGTATTTGGGTCTTCAGAAGTTCCCTGTGTCCTATAAAACTTTTTTAAATAAAGCTGTTATACATTTCTCTTGTTAATATGTTTTTTGTTGTGGGGCATCAACCTTGACCCTTGTAATGGATAAGGAAAAGATATTACCTTTTTGCCCCTACAGTGCTTAGGATCAAGATTACTAGAATGTTAGAAATTGAAACTGAGTAAAATGAGATGCAACTTCATAAAAGTGCAACATAGTTCTGCTAGTAAGTATAAGGTTTGTTTAGTCTTTGTATTAGCTTCTTTTGGCTGCTGTAACAAATTACTACAAACTTAGTGGCTTAAAACAACACTTATTCTAAGTTTTAGAGGTCTGAAGTCCAAAATCATTCATTAGCCAAAATCAAGGTGTCAACAGAGCTTTGCTCCCTCCAGAGACCCTAGGAGAGAATCCATTTTCTTGTCTCCTGGAGCTGCATTCCTTGGCTTGTGGCCCCTTCCTTCATTTTCAAAGCCAGTAGCATCTTGATTCAGTTTCCCCATTACCTTTCTCTCCTCAGGTCAAACTTCACACTCTAATAAGGAGACTTGTGATATATTTAGGACCCATTCAGATAATCAATAATGTTGGGAAATAAAACCATCTTAAATAAATTCACAGTGAGCTATAAGAAAACAGACAACTACAGAAATCAGAAAAAGAATACATGAAAAAAAATCTGTTCAACAGAGATAGAAACCATAAAGAACCCAACAGAAATTCTGGAACTGAAGAATGAAGAATACAATGACTGAAATAGAAATTACAGGAGAGTTGTAACAGCAGACTCAATCAAGCAGAAGAAAGAATCAGTGGATTCAAAGACATGATTTCAAATTATCCAGTCATAGGAACAACAACAAAAAGAATGAAAAGCAGTAAAGAAAGCCTATGGGATTTATGTGACACCATCAATTGAACCAATGTATACATTAGGAGATTCTTAGAAGGAGCAGAGAAAGAGAAAAGGATAGAAAACTCATTTAAAGAAATAATCACCAAGAAGATTCCTAAATCTGGAGAGGGAAATGAATATTCAGATCCATGAAACCCAAAGAACTCCAAGTAGACTGTACATAAGTTTTTGCCAAGACACATTATAAACAAATTGTCAAAAGTCAAATACAAAAAAAAATGTGAAAGCAAAAACAGAAAAGCAACTTATTACATACAAGGGAAATCCTTACATGACAAAAAGCAGATTTCTCAACAGAAACCTTGCAGACCAGCAGAGTGGGATGATATATTCAAAGTGCTGAAAAAAGAAAAAGAAAATCATGACATACAAAAATACTTTACCCAGCAATGCTGACTTTCAGAAATGGAGAGAAAAGACTTTCTCAGACAAACAAAAGGAAGTTCATCATCACTAGTCCTATCTTTTAAGAAGCAGGGAGTTCTTCAAGATGAAATAAAGGAATGCTAAAGAGCAACATGAAAATATAAAACTTACTGGTAATGGCCAGCTTATAGTCAAAATCAGAATATTGTAATACTATAATGATGATATGTAATCACTTTAACTCTACAAGTTAAAAGACAAAAGCATTAAAAATAACTATAGCTACAATGATTTGTTAATGGAACATAATATAAAAAGATGTAAACTGTGATGTCAAAAACATAAGATGGAAAAGTGTAGAGTTTTTGTAAGTGGTCAAAGTTATTATCAGCTTAAAATAGGCTGTTATAAATATATGATGTTTTATATAAACCTCATGATAATCACAAGAAGAAAACCTGTGGTAGATACATAAAATATAAAGAAATAGAACCATACCACTACCAAAAAAGAAAAAAAAATCACAAAGCAAGACAGCATGAGAACAAGAAACAAAGGAACTAAAAATAGTCAGAAAAAAGTTAACAAAATGGAAATAGTAAGTCCTTACCTAAAAATGACTATTTTAAATGTAAATGCATTAATTTCTCTGATCAAAAGACATAGAATGGCTGAATGGATAAAAAATACTTTAGCATTAAGGACAGAGAGATTGAAAGTGAAGACATGGGAAAAGACATTCTATACAGATAGTAAACAAAAGAGAGGAGGGTGGCTATACTTATTTCAGATAAAATAGGCTTTAAGTCAAAAACTCTCACAAGAGATAAAGAAAGTAATACTATAGAAGAATACATTCATTAAGAGTACAATTATAAATATATATGAAGCCAATATCAGAGCACCTAAATATATAAAGCAAATAAACAAGTGAAAGAAGAAATAAACAGCAATTCACTAATAATAAGTGACTTCAACACTCTACCGTCAATAATGAGTAGATCCAGGTGAAAAATATTAATATGGAAAGAATAGACTTGAACACTAATAACCAAATAGACCTAACAGAAATATATAGAACATTCCATTAAATAACAGCAGAACACACATTCTTCTCAAGCATACATAAAACATTCTCCAGGATAGATCATACATCACAGCACAAAACTAGTCTTAACAAATTTAAGAAGATTGAAATCATATTAAGTATCTTTTTCAACCAAAATAGGAAACTAGAAATTAATAACAGGAGGAAAATTGGAAAATTCACAAATATGTAAAATTAAACAACACATTCTTGAATAACAAATGGGTCAAAAGGGAAATAAAATATCTTGAGACAAAAAGGAATGGAAACACAATACACCAAAACTTATGGGATGAAGCAAAAGCAGTTATAAAAAGGAACATTTATAGCAATAAATGCCAATAATAATAAAGATCTCGAAAGAAACCCCTAACTTTACACTTGAAGGAGGTAGAAAAAGAACAAACTAAGCTCTAAGTTTAAAAAAAAAAAAAAAAGGAAATAAAGATTAGATTAGAGCATAAATAAAATAGAAACTAGAAAAAAAAATCAACAAGTTTTTTTAAAAGATAAAAACAAAATCGGCAAACCCTTAGCTAGACTAAGAAAAAAAGAGAGAAGGCTCAAAATTATATATAAAAGAGAGACATTCAAACTGATACTACAGGAATACAAAGGATCATAAGAGACTACTATGAATACTCATACACCAGGAATTTGGATAACCTAGACAAAAGGATAAATTCCTAGACACATAACCTAGGAATTTTATGACTGAATCATAAAAAATAGTAAATATGAACAGACCAATAATGATTAAGGATATTTAATCAGTAATCAAAAACCTCCCTACAAAGAATAGCCCAGGAACAGATGGCTTCACTATTGAGTTCTACCAAACACTCAAAGAAGAATTAATGCCAGTCTTTCTCAAACTGTCCCAAAAAATTAAAGGGGGGGGAATACTTCCAAACTCATTTTACAAAGCCAGCAATACCCTGATACCAAAACCAGACAAGGACACTATAAGAAAATTATAAGCCAATATCTCTGATGAACACAGATGCAAAAATCCTCAACAAAATACTAGCAAACCAAATTCAACAGTACATTAAAAGGATTATAAATCATGATCAAGTAGAATTTATCCCTGGGATGCAAGGAGGGTCCAAAGTACACAAATCTATAAATGTGATACCCCTACATTAAAAAAATGAAGGATAAAAATCATATTATCTATACAGATGCAAAAAAACATTTGACAAAATTTAACATCTGTTCAAGATTGAAAAAGAAAACTCAACAAATTAGGTATAGAAGGAATATACCTCAACATAATAATAAAGGCCATATATGACAAGACCACAACTTACATAATACTCAAAGGTGGAAAGCTGAGGGTTTTTTTTCTAAGATCAGGAACAAGACAAAGATGCTCACTTTTGCCACTTCTATTCAACATAGTACTGAAGTTCTAGCTAGAGCAATTAGGCGATAGAAAGAAATAATAGTCATCTAAATCAGAAAGGTAGAAGCATAATTGTTTCTCTTTGCAACTGACATGATTTTATATATTAAAAACACTAATGATTCCACCAAAAGAAATGGTTAGAATAAACAAATCCAGTAAAGTTGCAGGATACAAAAAACAGTTGCATTCCTATACACTAACAAACTACCCAAAAAAGAAATGAAGAAAACAATCTCATTTACAGAATTTCAAAAGTCAAAACAAAATTCTAAGGAATAAATTTAACCAAGGAGGTAAAGGATCTGTAAACTGAAAACTATAAAAAATTGACAACATGAATTGAAGAAGACACAAATGAATGGAAAGATATTACATGTTCATGGATTGGAAAAATTAATAGTGTTAAAATGTCTATACTACTCAAAGCAATCTGCAGATTTAATGCAATCCTTACCAAAATTCCAAAGACATTTTATACAGAATTAGAAAAAAATAAGGCCAAAATTCATATGGAACCACAAGAGACTCTGAATAGCCAAAGCAATCTTGAGCAAAAAGAGCAAAGCCAGTTGCAACACAATTCCTTATTTCAAATTATATTGCAAAACTGTATTCACCCAAACAGCATGGTACTGGCATAAAAACAGAGTCTAATGAAACATAATAAAGAACACAGAAATAAACCCACACATATATATGGTCAACTAATACCAAGAATACAAATCATGAAAGGACATTCTCTTAAAAAAATGGTGCTGGGAAAATTGAATATCAACATCCAAAAGGATGAAAAATGGACTTCACTATATAGAAAAATAAACTAAAAATGACTTAAAGACTTATATGTAAGATTTGAAACTATAAATCTCCAAAAGAAAACATTGGGGGAAATTTCCTTAACATTGGTCTTGGCAATGTGTACACACACACACATATACATACACATACAGTTTCAGCACATCTCCTATATATATCTATGTCTCATATATATAGGTATCTGTATATATACACCTATGAGATATATATATATAAAATGCACTAAAAGCACAGCCAGTAAAAGCAAAAACAAACAAGTTCAATACTTTAAAAAGCTTATACATAGCAAAAAAAAATCAACAAAATAAAAAGGCAACCTAAGAAATGGGAGAAAATATTTGAAAACCATCTATCTGAGAAAGGATTCTTATCCAATATATATAAGAAACTTCTACAACTCACTAGCAAAGAAAACCAACCAAACAAAAAACCCTAAATAACCCGATTTTAAAATGGGCAAAGGACCTGAATAGACATTTTCTTAAGAAGACACACCCTGAGCTATATGAAAAGTTTCTCAACATCACTAGCCATAAGGGAAATCGAAATCAAAACCACAATGAGATATCATTTCACACCTGTTAGAATGGATATTAAAGGAAAAAAAAGAGAGAGGAGAAAGGAGTCGTATTGGTTCCTATGTATGCCATAACAAATTTCCACAAACTTAGTAGCTTACAACACCGCTAATTAACTAATTAATTAATTTACAGTTCTAAAGGATAGAAGCGTAACATGGGTCTCAGTAGGCTAAAATCAACGTGTTGGCAGGCCTGCATTCCTTTCTGGAGGCTCTAGGGGGAATTCTGTCTTTTTTTCCAGCTTCTAGAAGATGCCTACATTTCTTAATGCATGGCTCCTCTTTCCTCGTCTTTAAAGCCAGCAATGTTGCATCTCTATGATCATTCTTTTATAGTCATTTCTCCCTCTGACTCTGACATCAGCCAGGAAAAATTCTTTTAAAGACTCAAAATTAGGGTAGGCCCACCCAGATAATTTCCCCATCTTAAAGACTTTAATTTTAATGAATTAAAATTCTGAATTAAAAAGGGACATCTGCAAAGTCGCTTTTTCCATGTAAGGTAGCATATTCATAGGTTCCAGAGATTAGGGCACTGACATGGAGTGGAGGTGAGGGTCATTATTCTGCCTACTACAAGAGCAGGAAAACATATTCAAAGTAATAATGTCTGATCACTTGCCAAATTTAATGAAAAACATTAGTCTACCCAACAAGAACACAAACTTCAAGTAGAATAAGCATTTAAAAATCCATATTTAGACACACTGTAGGCAAACTGTTGAAAGACAGAGATAAACCACGAAAGCAACAAGAGAAAAATAATTCATCAGGTTCAAGGGAAGCACCAAAAGATAAACAGCTCATCTCTTATCAAAAACCACAGAGGCCAGAATACAGTGGAATGACATATGTAAAGTGCTGAAAGATAAAAAGAAGGAAAAAAATCCTGTGCAACAAAATCATCTTTCAAAAATGAAAACAAAACAAAAAAAGACATCCCCAGATAAATAACGACTGATAGAATTCATATTATCAGACATGCCTTAAAAGAAATTTTAAAGATATTTCTTTAGGCTGAAAGAAAGTGACATTAAACAGTAATACAAATTTACACAAAGAAACAAAGGGTACTAATAATGGTAATTTTGAAGGTAATTACAAAAGACAATATGATTACATATTTTCCCTTTCTTTTCTTAGCCATTTTTTTAAAATTACAAAAAAAACTGTAAAATGGTACTGGACTTCTTAAAGATGTAACATATATGACAATAATAGCATAGAGAAGCAGGGAATGAAGCTATGTTAAAGCAAGTTAATGACACCAGCCAGTAACTTGAATCTATGGAAAGAAGAGTAGCAGAAATAAATAGATTGATATCAAAGACTTTATAAGTATATTATTTCTTCTCTTAGCATTCTTTTTTTTAGGCAGGGTCTCACTGTTGCCTGGGGTGGTTATTTTTTATTTTGTAGAGATAGGGTCTCATAATGTTGCCCAGGCTAGTATCGAACTTCTGGACTCAAGTGATAACACCCGCCTCCAGCTCCCAAAGTGCTGGGATTACAGGAACGAGCCACTGTGCCTGGACTTTTCTTAGCTTCATTAAAAGATATTATATGCAGCAACATTTATAATCCTGTATTGTTGTGTGTATAGTATATATTGATGTAACCTATATGATTATACCACAGGAGCATGGGGAGGCAATGGAACTATATTGGAGTAAAGTTTCTATATCTTACTGTAATTAAGTTACTATTAATCTGAAACACATTCTGATAAAATGCATATTGTAAGCCCTAGAGGAACTATCAAGAAATGATTCAAAATATATTTAAAATTTTAAAAAGAAAATAACTACATAATATAAAAGAAGGTAATAGACAAAGAATAAAGGAACAAAAAGATATAACACCTATAGAAAAAAATAGCACCATACTACCCAAAGCAATCTACAGATTCAATGCAATTCCTATCAAAATACCAATGAAATTCTTCATAGAAATAGAAAAAAAATTGAAAAATCTTTATGAAACCACAAAAGACTCCAAATAGCCAAAATATTTCTGAGCAAAAAGAACAAAGCTGATGGCATTACACTACCAGACTTCAAATATACTACAAAGCTGTAGTAACAAAAATAGTATGGTACTAACATAAAAATATGCATAAACCAATGGAACACAACAGAGAACCCAGAAATTACTTCACTTATCTACAGCCAACTGATTTTTGACAAAGGTGCCAAGAATACTCATTTGGGAAAGGATAATCTCTTCAATAAATGGTGCTAGAAAAACTGGACATCCACATGCAGAAGAATGAAATTAGATCCTCTCTTCTTACCCTATACAAAAACCAACTCAAAATGGAACAAGGACCTAAATGTAAGACCTGAAACTATAAAATTAGTAGAAGAAAACATAGGTGAAATGCTTGAGGGCATTGGTCTGTGAAAAGATTTAAAGTTTAAGATCTCAAAACTATCGGCAACAAAATAAAAAATAAACTATTGGGATTATATCAAACTATTTAATAAAACCTTCTGCACAGCAAAGGAAACAATCAATAGAGTGAAAAAGACAATGTATAGAATGGCAGAAAATATTTGCAAATTATTCATCTGATAGGGGATTAATATCCGGAATATACAAGAAATTCACACATCTCAGCAGTAAAAAATAAAATAATCCAATTTTAAAAATGGGCAAATGACCTATCTGAGCAGACATTTCTCAGAAGAAGACATACAAATGGCCAAATATATATATATGAAAAAATGCTCAACATCACTAATCATAAGGGAAACGTAATCAAAAATGACAGCGAGGTATTATCTCACCCCAGTTAGAGTGGCTATCATTAAAAAGACAAAAAAAAAAAATGCTGGTGACGATGCAGAAGAAAGAATTTTTATTCTCAAATGTACTCAAGTATACATGGAACATTTTCCAGAATAGACCATATGCTAAGCAATAAAAACAAGCCTCAGTTTAAAAGGACTAAAGCCTAAGAAGGAATGTTGGTAGGAATGTAAACTAGTACAGCCACTGTGGAGAACAGTACGGAGGTTCCACCAAAAAACTACAAACAGAACTACCATATGATCCAGCAATACCACTACTGGGCATTTACCCAAAGGAAAGGAAATCATTATATTGAAGAGACACCTGCACCCTTATGTTTATTGTAACACTATTCACAATAGCCAAATGTGGAATCAACCCAGATGTCCAACAACAGATGAATAAAGAAAATGTGGTATATATGTGTGTGTATATATATATTTGAATACTATTCAGCTATAAAAAAGAATGAAATCCTGTCATTCACAGCAACATGGATGGAACTGCACATAGTGTCAAGTGAAATAAGCCAGGGACAGAAAGTTAGACACTACATATTCTCACTCATATGTGGAAGCTAAAAAAAAGTTGATGTCATAGAGGTAAAGAGTCGAACAGAGGATTCTAGAGGCTAAGAAGGGTAGGGAAAAGGGAGAGCTAGGGAGTGATTTGCTAAAGGATACAAAATTACAGCTAGATAAGAGTAAGTTTTAGTATTCTATGCCACTGTCGATTGACTATAGCTAACATGATATAGTTTCAAATAGCTAGGATACTGAATGTTCCCAACACAAAGAAATAATAAATGTTTAAAATGATGGGGATATGCTAATTATCCTGATCTGACCACTATATATCATATGTATCAAAACATCACTATGTACCCCATAAATATGTACAATTATGTCAGTTAAAAAATGTAAAACTAAAATTTAAAAAAGCAGCACACTTTAGATAAAAAAAATAAACATGTAGATTGAAAGCAGAGGATTGTAAAAAGATATACCAAGCAAACAGCAGGCAGAAGTAAACTGGAGTGGCTATATTAATATCAGACCGAATAGGCATTAAGACAAAAACTGTTACTAGAGACAAATAGGGGCACCTTATAAAAGAGCCAATGCATCAGGAAGATATTCCAGTAAACATATATTTGTCTGACAACAGAGATCCAAAATACATGAAGCAAAAACTGACAGAGTTGAATGAAGAAATTGACAACTCAACAGTAATAGCTGGAAATTTCAATACCCCATTCTTGATAATGGGTAGAACAACTAGACAGAAAATCAGCAAGTATATAAAAGACTTAAACAACACTATCAACCAACTAGACCTAAATGACATTTGTAGAACATTCTACCCACAACTTCTCAAGTGTACATGGAACATTTTCCAGAATAGACGATATGCTAAGCCATAAAAACAAGCCTCAGTTGAAAAGGACTAAAGCCTTAGAAAGAATGTTCTCTGACCACATGGAATTAAATTACAAATAAACAACACAAGGAAATGTGGGGAATCCACAAATATGTAGAAATTTAAAAGCACATGTCTAAATAAACCATGGATCAAAAAGAAATAACAGGGAAGTTAGAAAATATTTTGAGATGAATTAAAACAAACACAACATACCAAATTTCTGGGATATAGCTAACATAGTGTTCAGAGGGAAATTTATAGCTATAAGTATCTACATTACAAAGAATAAAGATTGCAAATCAATATCCTAACTTTTTACTTTTAAAAAAATCAGAAAAATGTGAAAAATATAGTGTGAAAATGGGCTCAAGATTTCTTTTTGGGGTGATGAAAATGTTCTAGAATTAGATTGTGATGATAGTCGCACAACTCTAAGTGTACAAAATTAATTGAATTCGGCATGTAAAAAAAGTAAATTCTATGGCATGTGGATTATACCTCAAGAAAGCCATTAATTTTGTGTGAGCCACTGGATCAGGCAAGATTCATTATTGATGGATATTAAATCTAGGAGGAAGTTTTGATGAGTAGGATATTTGCATGATCTTAGAGTGTCTCCCTACTGGTTGTTTTTGTACCATCCGTGCAAACGTCAACACAGTAAAAACACAAATGACATTTCCTCTAATTATCAATATAGTTTTGGCCTCATAGATTTCCTGAAAGGGTCTCAGGGTAACTCAGGGGTTCATGGACCACTTGTTTCAAAAACACAAACTATAATCCTACTTGTTCTGTATCTTCATGAAGAGCAGAATAAAAGGAAATGAGCATGAAATTTATGTTATCTATACAAACACATCCTGACTATAAGTAGTATAAAGGAATTAAAGCATGTCTCTGAAAGTTGTAGAATTTCCTTCTTTCATCTTTCTTGTGTTTTTTGTTTTTATTATGAAAATTTTCAAACCACCATAAAATAAGACTAATATTGTAACTCCCCATATGCTCTATTTAGATTAAACTGGTATTAATATTTTGTCATATTTGCTACAATATCAAATAGTTTAAAGCAAATTCCAGACATCATAACATTCTACTGGTATTATACTCTAATATCTAGTTCATATTCAGATTTCCCCAATGGTTCCCTGCCACCACTATCAAATGTCTTTCGACAGTTAATTTGAATTTTTTTGGGATTTGAATCCAAAAAACAAGGTTTGTACATTGATTTAGCTATTATGAATTATTAAAGAGACCAGGTCAGTTTTCAAATAGACTGTCCCACATTCTAGATTTGTCTAATTGATTCCAAATGGTGTCATTTATCTCTTTTCTTGGTCCTTCATATTTTATATAAACTGAAAGTTCAAACTTAAGGTTTGGTAAGACTCAGATTCAACATTTTTGGCAAGAATACATCAAGGTGGTACTGCCATAAAAACTTTTATAAAACAAGGTAAAGGTCCATCTTTCTTGAAGGGTTTAGTGGCAGTTCTAACTATAAGTAGATTTATACATCTTTGCTTTTTCTTCTTCAAAATCTGTACAACCCAATCCTAGAGTTGGAAATATATAAATGAACACCTTAGCTACGTGGTTGCCTGACAGAACTGGAAGACACCTTCATGATAGAGATCTAAGCTAACTGGCTTACCCATGCAATTGTTTAGAAGAATTTCGTTAGCAGATTTGCTTAGTTGTGGTCCTTTAAAAAATCAAATGTTTTTCAAAATCAGAGTTACTGTTTTCTTCCATCGTTAGCCTGCCCAAGTACCCCTAAAAAATGGTGATTGTTTTCTACTTCATTAGGAAATATCTTTCAGTGATGGATAAACTGAGGAAATCCTGTAGGCAATTAAGAGTTTTTTATTTATTTATAGAGCATTTTAAAATCATCAAATGATAGATTCTCCACCTATGTTATAACTATGATTTCTTGCAGGTTGGTGTTCATAAGTTTCTGAATTAATGACCTTGGTTAAAATAAATGTAAATCAAAACTAAGGAAGTCACAAACAGAAAAGGGGACCAAAGACTACTCTAAGCAGTTCCCAGTAGCATTAGTATAATTAAGATTCTATTAGGTTTCTCAGAGGTTAATAAGTTCACAGTACAGATAATGCTCAAGGATGATACTTGGCACACAAATATTTAGCCCAGAGCAATACTTTTTAAGAAAAAATCTAATTAAGCTAGTCAGTGAAGAGGGTTAAAAATGGCTGATCTGAAACCACAGAAAGAATTTTTTCCATTTCAAAAGTCTTGTCATGTCTGGCAGTGGTGAGAAGGTGAGTAAATTCTTTGGAATGTACTAAAAAGAATAGAAAATCCTCCTTTTGGTCTCTTCCTATACCAACCCTTAGTCCCCAGGTAGAATAATAACCATTCAGTGGTGATAGCACTTTTCATGGCTTTTTGTTGTTGTTGTTAAATCTGAAAGACTCCAGCAAATGGCTGGGATCTAGGTGGCAAAAGTGTAGCTTTAGATTGTGGTGCATGTGTAAATTGAAACATCTGCTACTATGGTGTTTACCAATTACTCAACTTGAGAACTGCATTTTTGTAAGGAAAAAAGATTTTCATCACATAAATATCAGATTGAGAAGAAATGCCTTCTCCATGAGACTGAAACTATGTCCAATGCTTACATGCCCCTCGGTTTAGCTTGTAGCTTCCCAGAGCTCTGGTTGGCAGCTGAACTATTCTGCTCTTGCTAAGTTTTGATTCTAGAATCAGTGATTTGCTTCAGTGGCTATATGAGTCATAGCCCAGATACAACTCTAGGATCGGGAGGAGGGCAAACCTCTGCCTGCAATCTTCAAAATCATGCAGAGTTTCCTGGGCTGTCGGGAAGATGAGTGAGTTCATGGAAATTCACTCCATTTCATTTTGGTATTGTTTAATCTGGATTCACTTGGGAGACATATGGTTTACGTACAAGGCAAGTCCTCCAAGCCCCTGTTTTGCTTAACTTTTTCTAGTGACCCATATAGGCTAAAATTAGTGGCAGAAATACAGTTTATCTTTCAGGGAAATAGTAATTCCCTTTCTGAAAAATTCAGTCTGCTTTTTTTTTTTTTAAACATAATCTTATCAGTAAGTAGGATGACATTCCACTTTTACAGATGGGGAGCCAGTCAAGCACGGAAGCGGATGGGAAGGGGGGTTACCAAACACTACACCTGCAGCAGGACTGGAGGACACGTGGCTGGAATGAGAACAGTGCCCTCTGCCAAATCACCACCTGTCTGTTTCACACCAGCCCCACCCCCACACAGAAACAAGCAAATAAAACAAGTTAGTTAGCACAATTCCTGGGATAATGAAAATTGACACCTGTTGAGTACTATGTGCCAGGCAGTATTCTAAGTGCCTAGAATGTAATAAATTATTTCATCCTCCCAACAACTCTATGACTTACAGATGGGAAAACAGACACAAAGAGGTTGATTGATTTGCTCAAGATCATAGTGCATTAGCAGCAGGCGGGGCTCGTGAACTTAAGCTGCAGTACTGTTCTCTCTTAACCACAATACCGTGGCCTGCTTGGCACCTGTATTCCTCTTCAATGCTCTCTCCTCTAACCTCACAGTTGTGTACTGTACCAAAAATATGGGCTTTAGCTAAGATGTAAGAACTGGCATTAGTACCACTCTACAATCCTTTATCCTAAAATGCCAAAAGTCAAAAAGTTCTGAAATCTGTAATATTTTTGGAGTTTTAGAGACATCTCATTTGGCAGCAAAACCTGACTTAAGGCTATTCATAGTTTTATTTATCGCAATAGTATAAATATTCACAGTTTTGCTATAAAAATAATTATCACATTTGGTTTATTTGGTTACAGATTCTGGTCAGACCCTGAAGGTACTATGTAAGATATGATATGTGCATTATGTTACATTTCAAAAACCAAATTCTGAGTTTCAAAACACATTTGGCTCCAGGAATTTCTGAGTTGTGGACCTATTGAAGGTACTTTTTTCACCTTCGTAACTTAAAAAGAGATGGTTATATGAAGATCTGGAACATGAATTCTGATTTATAATCTAGTCACACGCACGAGAAAACATACAGAGAAATTTTACAAATGTAATTAGTACCACATAGCTAGTTAGTGGCAAAACTGGAATTGAGGCCCAGATCTTGAAACCCTGTCGTCCAGAACTCCTGGCATAACTCTTTGGCCTGGGATCTATGCTTCCTTGACTTAGGGCAGAATTTGGAATGGCCACAGTGGGCTGACCAGACGCTAGGGCAGGCCATGCCACAACTGACCGCCACAGCAGAAGTTCAGGCCTCTCTGATGTGTAGTTTTCTGAAATTAGGGACAAAGGTGAACAGTAGGTGGCAACTTCACCTAAAAAGGTAGGTAATATGTGTTGCCAGTGTGCTCAGGAGCTCTATTTTAAAATTGAAATTCCAGCTCTCCTATCCTCCCACCCAGTCTCATGCTGTAGGAGTCTGCATTGGAACAAGTACTCTACCGACTCCAGGGCAGAGTCCTCTGACCACACTTTGTTCAGCATAGTTATTCTTAGTCAGAGCCTGAATCCCAGGTCCTCCCAGTTGCAGGCCTCCAGTGGCAGCCGTTCATATCATGGCCTCTTTGTGACTGGGACCCTGGAGATGTGCAGTGCGCTGCCTAGTCCTACACTGTGCCCTGTAGACCAGCACACACACTTCCCTTCATGAATGCCACTAAGCTGACCCAATCTTGGGTTAGAGCATCAGCCAGAGGGGACCATAGAAAATGAGAAAAGTTGGTTCAGCTCTGACGTACTACTTACCTAGAATATTGTGATCAGGATATGTAGAAAAGAGCTATTTTAATTTCAGCATACATGTTTTGTTTTACAGTTAAACATTAGTTTTACTTTTATTGCCAGCATTTAAGACTTTGAAGGATCTTACTCTAGCCCTGTTGACACCTTTCTTTCTTCTCGTTTGTGTCTTCCCTTAGTCTGTACCACTTACCTACCAACTTCCTTCCCAAATTAAGCCCACCTTCATCTACTCCCCCCTCCAAAAAAGCAGAACGCATCTGCTCGCTACTTTCTGACCAGTCTTAACTATCTAAAACACCCTCGCCTGAACTGGCTTCCGATTATCCAGCCTGCTTCCTAAGCTAATAACTCACAGTAAAAATCTCAGGCACTGGGGCAGTGGGGCAGTCAGGGATTAGATTTTTTTAGTTTTTGTTTGTTTTTGTTTTTTTAACACTTTTAAAATCATACCACATATCTGCCTCATTATTCATGGATGTTGATAAAGAATCTAGTTTTTACTTATTATGCAGGCCTGGTTGTCTGAGTTTATTTAGGACATGTGTTCAAACCTCCTCACCCATAGGAAAGGTGCCAAAAAATCCAAAAAAGGTCTTTTTCAGAATGAAAGATAGCCACCTCCAAGCTAGATTTGGCTCTATCACCAAACCCTGGCACTGCATTATGAACTATTCAGAGAAGAAAGATGTATACCACGTCAGTGATCTAGTCAATGCCCTGGAGAGTATAAACACTCCAGAAAAACCCAAGTGTCATTCTTTCTCCAATTGACTCAGGCCTCGGAGGCCATTAGGCAGAAGCCATTAGCCCTTGGCGTCAAGGGCTATGTCATTTGGCCTGTCTTGTAAATTCTTGGCCCAGGAGCACCTTGTAGGTGTCCCATAGGCAATAAAGAAAAACATGACATTCTTACTGGAGACACTGCTGGTGGGACTGCAAACTAGTTCAACCTCTGTGGAAAGCAATATGGAGCAATATTAAAGCGATACAAGTAGATCTACCATTTGATCCAGCAATCCCATTACTGGGC
>VBSM01002608.1:4918561-5081107 GCA_008086735.1 Cheirogaleus medius
AAAACAAAAAAACCATGACAGAGCTACTGAGAACCAGTAACTAGGGAGAAAACCAAGGGGAGCAGCCAGGGGAATTGGGAGGTAGAATGCAAATGAGGAGTGGTAAGAGAGTGTTCAAGATGGACCGAAGTTTACTCAGGAGCCTTCTGCGACAGAGCACCAGGAAGCACAGAGAGCAAAGGGCGAAAAGCAAACTCAAGCCTAAGACAATTTCTAATTAAGATGCAATCTGTCCATTCTTTGCAAAAGGAAAAACATTTCCTCCTCTGTGAAAACATCTTGTTTCCACCCAGAAGAGCATCTTCGCTAAAGACAAGTTACTAATGTGAGCTACTGGCATGTGTTCCGTTCTAAGCTACACAGTCCCGGCATTCAAATCCCGCTCAAATCCCATTCTGGTCTTAGAACTAAGAAACTAGAGGCGTTTTTGTTTTGTTTTGTTTATTTTGCTTTTTAAATCTTTCTAACTACCTTTAATGAAAAGCAAATCACACTCTCTGGGGGGAAAATGTTCATCCTTCTCTGAAGAACATACAAGTGTTGATCTATGATGAAAAAAGTTCCTTAGTGTTAAATTGAATTGATAGAATCTAAGTGACTGATTTGAGGGAGAAATATAAATGTCTCTACATGTGTTAGGCTTGATGTTCATGACCAAAGACTGGTTAGAAGTCAGATTCCTGCATACACAGTTACTATTCAAAATACATGCACTTAAAGGCAGCAGTCTTCATTGACACACTGGACTAGTCCCTAAGTGAAAAAGAGAACGCCCCCTCGTTCTTAAGAGACTTTAAATTTGTTAAACAATTCTCAGTGACTTATTAAATTATTTTATTATTATTGTCTACAAATGTAGAATATTGTTCAAGTTTCTGGTTCTCATCCCTTCAGAATACATGCTATGTGAAGACGACTTTCCATGCAACTTTAAAAATAGAGAAATAATTTAGGTGCTTTTAAACATATCTGGTTATACTATTGACATGTTCTATGTCACAGTAAAGTAAATTTCCTCACAGTATGTATAGTTTAGGCCGATTGATGGTAGTTTGTTTTCAGTGTTTACTTGGTAGAATTGTATTTTACTTGTTTAGATAGAATATTATGCATTAATTGATCGAATACTTTGCAATAGAAAGGAAAGGAGCTTGTATCACTCAGCCAGAGCTGCCATAACAAAATACCCTAGATTAGGTGGCATGAGAGAAATTTATTTTCCCACAGTTCTGGACGCTGGACTTACAAGACCAAGGTGTCAGGAGGGTTGTTTCTGGTGAGGCTTCTCTCCCTGGGCTGCAGTTGACCACTTTTCTCACTGTGTCCTCACATGGCCTTTTCTCTGTGTATGTACTCCTAGTGTCTCTTTCTGTTCTTATAAGAACACCAGGCTTGTTGTATTACGATCCCACCCTTATGACCTCATTTAACCTTAATTACCTTCCTAAAGGCCCAGTCTCTAAATATAATCATATTAAGAGTTAGGGCTTCAACATATGAATTTGGGGGAGGACACAATTCAGGCCCTAACAGATCTATAAAAACCAGAGAATATTTGGGGTTTAGAACATACATAAAATTCAATCTAAATACTTAATGCTCTGCCTGCAGGGCTTTTATAAAACTAAATCTTGATCTTAATTATAATGTCTTAGAAATGGGCTAAAGCAAAGAAGAAAGAATTATGTCTATTATTTAGAGAAAAGAAAAGAAAAAGTTCCTTAGTGGTAGAAGAGGACAATGCCCATGGTGTTGAAGATAGTAATGTTTATTACCTCAGTTCCATAGTAATATTTTTGTGGTATTTAATTTGCTACATGTTCTCATCACTATAGGCTGATACACACAGAAAGTTTTTCTTGTTTTCTATTGTCTATGTACACTGTTAATTTAAGACTGAAGCTCACAAAGTGGATAGCTATACATGCTTTATTTATTTCCCCAAAACATTTCATACTGAATGGCCAAAATTATAATTCAATTGAATAAAAAAACTGTATTTATTGTCTAGTTGACAGGTAGCATGATTAATACTTTTTTTAAATTTCCAAATTATTTTTCCCACAAATCTATTGGGTCCCAAGAATTTCTAAGCTGTGTTCTCTATTATGCCTAAAACACTTACATACTGGGAATAAGTGCTTAGACAAGGGTATAAATTCTTTAAGGTTTCTTTTACTACCATCCTTAATCCCACCCATAGAGAGTATTTGGCCTTGCTTAGAACTTCTCAATGGAGATCATGAAATCAGTCTTTGTGTGAAGCAAGGATGAGAGAGAGAAAGGGGGAAAAAAAAAAGCTATGGCCAATCTAGCAAAGTAGGGACAGGGCACCAGGCAATATGGCCTCATGGTTAAGATTATAGACTCTGGCATCAGACAGACCTGGATTTGAATCCCAGCTCCCATCATTCAATAGCTGTGTGACCCTGGAAAATTATACCTCCTCAATGATTCACTGTTTTCATCTGAAAATCAAGATAATAAAAGTATTAATTAACATATAAAATTGTGTAAGGATTAAGTGTAGTATGTAGAATGCTTATACTAGGGCCTAATAAATGTTAGCTATTAATCTCTCCTTTGAACAACCTGGAAAGGCTTCACAGAGATTTAGAGATTTGGGGAATAGTTTGAATAGACACAAAGAAGAGGTAAGACTCATATAAATGCAATTTATGGAACTTCCCATTTCCACAACACACAGATTGAGATAATAGAGATCCCTCTTCAGCTGAAAACATATAAACAAGCCAGAAGAAAACATACAAAAAATTAACTATATAGTTGAGTGAGGAAAAGGAAAGTACCCAGCCAGAAACAGAGGAGGAACTTATAGCCGGAGTTGTCAGCAGTGGCTGGGATGCTCTCACATAGGGTGCTGGAAGGGAGAGAGTGTTAATGCCCATATGGGAATAAATGGGGTCATGGGCCTGTGGGTTATGGAAATCTAGCACTGAAGCCCTTAACCTTGGAAAGACTGCTTGTCCATGAAAGAATGACCAGAAGGTCTCCACCTACTAATCTAAAACACTGATAAATTTGCCTAAGGCTCTAGGGGAGAGATTCTATGAGAAATTATTTTTTGAAGGAATACTGAACAACTAATACTCCTACTGTAGCAATATTTCTGTAACTCAGGCATGTTGAATTACTACAGACACATACTGCCACCACCCCCACCCACAGATCACTGGTAAAGATGTACTCATAATGAAAAGAAATCAAACTATATGAGGGTACAGTTCACTGTGAGGCAAACAGTACAAGATGACAAAATAAACACAAGTATTAGTATTAAAATTTCTGAAGATAATCAGAGATTCTGAAAGAAAATATAAAATAACTATGTTTAGAATTATTGTGATTTAAAAAAAAAGAAAGAAACCCCAAGAAGTATACTATGCACAAAGAAAAGGAATATGTATGTATGAACCAAATATAACTTTTTAAATAATAAAGACTATGAAACCAACAAAAAACATTTTAGGAAGATTAAACAGCATATTAGACAAAATGAAGAAAAAATTGGTGAGCTGGCTGCTAAATCTGAAAAAGTTATCAAAAATGAAGTAGAGAGATAAAGAGACTGAAAATATAAAAGAATATTAGAAGAAATGGAATATAGACTTAATAAAGACACAACATATGTAGGAAGAGTTGCAGAAATAGAGAATATTCGAAAAGAATATGTTTGAAAGTTTTTCAAAATAATTAAAGAGATATATTCTCAGTTTTAAGAAGCATAGGTGAAGCGGCAAAGAATATCTTAAACAACCAGAAGGAAAAGATGGATGATCTTACCTAAAAATCATTAAAAGATTTCCTATCAGCAACATCAAAGATCAGGAGATCTTCAAATATCTTCAAAACACTGATGAAATATAACTATCAAAAATTCTGTACTTATTCAAGACTGAAGAATAATGAATACATTTTCAAGCAAAATTTGAGAATCATTTTCTGAAGACATACTAATGGATGACCTCCTCTAAGAAGGAAATTGAACCAAGAAGGAAGAAGCAGAAATCAATGAAGAGTTAATAACTTTATAAACATAAGTATATATAAACAAGGATTGATTATTTAATAAAAAGGACTAATTTGAGAGGGTTGAAAACAAGATGCAACTACCACATTAGACAATAACAACATGGAAGATGGGGATTTGTGAAGAGAGTTTCACTCTCAGGGGAAAGGTAGCAATATTGATTAACCTTATACTTTATTAAGACAAGTATACATTTTAAAAACTGAATATTGTAATAATGGAAAGAGATAACTTCAAAAGCAACAGAGAGAGAAAAGGTATAAAAAGAAAAACTTAATGAATCCATTCAACAGCATAAAGGAAAAATAATGCCTCAAGTTAATACTGAAAAATATATCAAACTATATCAGTAATTTCAACAACTGTACAGAATAGGAGTCTGGACATCAGCAAGGTGGCAAAATAGGACTTTCCAGCACTCATCCCCTCTCCCACAGAACCATTCATTTGAATGTATATCAATGCATAAAAATACCTTTACAAATACATAAGAGCTAAGGAAAACAGATTATAACACCTGGGTGTAGCACAGAAATAAGAAAAGATGCACTGAAAAGGGTGAGACAGTTATGCATTACCTACATCATCCCTCCTCTCACCCCAGGCAGCACAGTATGAAGAGAGATACCCTCTGCTTAGGGGAAGGAGAGGGAAGCAAGCACTGGACTTTGCCTCAGACCCCAACACTGAGCCTGCCTCAGTAAAATCCAACGCCGGACAGGCCCTTATAGCCCCAGACACTAGGCTAGCATCCAAAGACTGAGCCTCTAGGCCTGCGCCACTACTAGGCCAACCCCAGTGGCCCCAGACTCCAGACTGGCCCCAGCAATGGGCCAGCCCCAACGTTCCTGGGCCCACCTCAGCAGCCCCACCCCGGGCCCACTCTAGCACCAGGCTAGCCCCTACAGACTCAGGCTCCGACCACCTCAAACTGTTGACTGCGTGGGGTGAGGAGTGAGAGGCAGCTCTGGTGTCTTCTCACTTCAAGTCTCACTTTGCAAACAACAGAAACTATGGCTGACTTAAGCAGAAAAGAAACTATTTTCAAAGAATAGGAGGTAGCTCACAAACTCTGCAAAAACATTGAGCTCAGAGAACAGGCAGGAGCACAGACCCAGCCCAGGGAGGCTCTCCAGTCCCCCTACAACACGGGGTCTGCGTGTTGGTGCTACTGCAAACCAAATGGCTTCTTCCCTTTTGTGCTTCTCGGTGCCACTGTCTCCCTGTTCAAAGACTGGGCTGAGGCACCCGAGGGATCCACCCTAGGGCGCATGCCTAAACGTCAGCAGCAACGAGGGCTAGAAAAGGGGCTTTTCTGGCCTTTAGGGGAGAAATCTCTCAAACACAGAAAGGTAGTTATATACTAGTACATTGACTGCCATACTAGAAAAAAATTTTTTTGCTCCTGGGGCCCTGGTGTTTTATTACAAAAATAGAATAAAACCTTCAAAAACAAAGTGATCCTAATTAAAAATGTTATTTTTTACTGCTTTGTGTGTGTGAATTATGTGCAACTTGAAAAATAGTTCATAAGGGCAAAGGTAAAGAGATGCGTGAGTTACATACGCTTCATGAGGCACCGAGCTCACAACTAGCGTGAGTTAAAATACAACTCACATAGCAGTTAATGTGCTAGGTAGCCAAAAATGACAAATGTTAATTGCATTTGTCTCTCCAATCTCCATCCTGTTCCTCATTCCTGTTTCCTGAAAACAGGCCCTTTCATTATGTTCTCTCCACCTGCCACAGCAGAATATCCCAGGAGTCCAGGCTCTGAGCTCCTACTTCAGGTGCAGCGAGTGGTTTCTCAGCTTGGAGTCTGTGACACGGCTTCCCATTTCTTCTCCAAAGTTTTCCTTGTGCCAGTTTTGAAAAGAAAGAAATGTCATCACTCTCAGCTCATCCTGACAGACAGGCTAGGAGGGTGTAAGCTGGCGTTTTTCTTCTCCACTTTGCACTTTCCTTACTCTAAAGTTTA
This sequence comes from Cheirogaleus medius, assembly GCA_008086735.1. Taxonomy (NCBI): domain Eukaryota; kingdom Metazoa; phylum Chordata; class Mammalia; order Primates; family Cheirogaleidae; genus Cheirogaleus; species Cheirogaleus medius. The sequence continues at coordinate 4,924,591 of VBSM01002608.1, forward strand.
ACACACGCTTACAAACCGTATGCGCCGTCAGATCAGATTCTTTGCTTACCTAATTCTACGATCACTGCTCTTGGAATATACAGGCGCTGGGTCCAGCTTGCTGGGAAGCCATAAGCTTATTAGGGCTAGTAGAAACCTTTCTGAGTTGGCGAACAAGCCCTTGAAGAAAACACGTGCCTTTAGAGGATACTGTCCCACAAAGGTTCCCTGGGTCTCAAAGCTCGTACAGAGACTGAACACTGAAAGGTTATCAACTGAGAGGGAAGATGTTCCTGCAGCCCCTCCTTGATGATCACTAGCAAAAGCCTTTGTGTTCACGCCATCCCCTTGCCAACATTCAGTTCCCAAGCTTGTTCTCTTGTATCTGTCTACCCATGTCCTGGATAGCAGCCAGCCTACCAACACTGAAAGGATGGACGCTAGCTGCAGAGACTGTTTGTCTACTGTCTACAGAGAGAAGACAGCAGGACACCAGAACAGCTGTTGGAATGGAGAGGAAGTGGGCAGCTGCAAGCAGGGTGGTCAGAAGAAATGCCTTCAAGATGCCCTGAGATGCAGCAAATCACAAATCACCACATCTCTACACAGCCAAGCAGGCAGAACAGCCTGTTGAGAAGCAACCAGGGACACGGGATTCCTTTCTGAACAGAAGTCTGGGTCAGGAAATAAGTCGGAGCAGCAGAGCGGCCAAAGGAAGTAAAGGCCATTGCATGCTGACAGCAGCTCTCGTGACCAAATCAAAGGCCCTCTTCTGTGTGGGCCTCTGGAATGTTCTCCAGGTACTCCAGAGCACCCAGGAGAAGGTCACGTGGTTTTAAACGCTTTTTGATTTAAAGCAAAAGAAGTGGTTTCAAAAACTTTCCAATCCCGTTCAAGTGCTTCCTACTATGTTACTCTGTATACACCACAGTCAGCATGCAAAGTCTTGATGGCAAGGTCACTACAGGTACTGGAACAGAGATATCAGTACCTTGGCATGACAAAGAGCAAGTTCAAAGGGGGAAAAATCATACTAAGCAGTTCTGGCAAAAGAAACATAACAGGAATGGAGCCCAAATCCTGGCCTTCGATGCTAGCAAGCTCTAATCTAAGGGAAAACCCAGTGGGCTACATAATTCTTCCTGCCTACTCACAGGAAACTATAACTCTTTCTGGCCCCTGAACTGTACATATGTAGGTAAGAGGCAGTAAGCAACTCCACTGAAGCAGTTCCGAATACACAGACACACTTATAAAGAGGGAGTGTGATGGCTTTCTTGTCTCACCCCCCTTCCACTCCCATGGCTTATCTAAAGTTCTTTTAAAGATTGATGATTCTGTAAAGGTGATTCTCTGTGTGTCCAGAGAAATATGACCCAAAAACAAAGCTGTCTGGTGATGTGGGTGCTTAATGTAGGGATTGCATTTGCAGGCTCATAAAGTCACCCCGTGTTTCCTTCAGATTGGGCCTGTTCACTACTCAGTATCCCTTTTGTTAACTTCTCTACATCCAACTGAGTCAGTTATTTTGAAAAACTTTTGCCAACTAAACAAATGTACTTTTAAGTGTTTTTAGTGTTTTTAAATGTTCATGTCTTATCATGAACGAATGTTTCATTTCCGATACACTTTTTGCAATGTTGAAAATCACATCCATTGCATTAAACTAACCCTCAAGTCTATCCCTATCCTCATCCTGACTTTTGGGAGAAGCCATTTTGCCAGAAAATGTAAACTTGAGGCACCTAACAAATATCTGAACACCCTCGAGTTTTTGATCAAAGATCCACTGTTGCAGCAGCCCAGCGTGTGGACTACAAGGCCATGTTTCATGTGAGCAGGAAAGAATCCAACTTGCGTTAGTAGCCTCACAGAGGATCCCAGGCCCTAGCCTCCAGACTGGTTAAGGCCTTTTTTCTGGTTAAGGCCTTTTTCCTGATCTGTTCCTGTTCTAATAAGCCATCACTTGAAACTCCTGATTGTATATGATAAAACATGGAAGTCAAGACCTGGCCTGGAAGATACTGAGGGCAGAGATGGTTTCCAAACACTCTCAATACATTTTATGGTATTAGTTTGTTTGAGATAGGGTCTTGCTATGTTGCCCAGCCTGGTCTCAAACTCCTGGCCTCAAGCCATCCTTCTGCCTCAGCCTCCCGAGTAGCTGGGATTACAGACACATGCCACTACATCCAGTTTCAACATACTTTATTTCAAATGACCTGCTTTATCTGATGAGCCTACCAGGAAAGTTGAGTACAAATAAGTCAACTCAGAATGGAGATTTATTGAGATTATCCAACTGGATGTTATAGCATATCTCAATGTAATTAAGATGTAGATGTTCTTCCTGACAATGACTGTCCTGTGACTATGATTAGGAAAAGGTAAGAAAGGCCATTGGGCTGTGACATACACTTGGAATAACATAAAGTAAAAAGAGTACAGAAAAGGAGCCAGGTGATTCTGAGCCTGGCCAAAATGGGCCCTACCCAAACAAGATACAATATACAAAGAGGGTGGAAGGTGTGATCATGAAAGGTCGAGAAATAGAGTAAGGCAGGATGGAGGGAAAAGAGGGAAGTTCTGGAAAAGTCCAGGTTGTCCACAATTATATCATACAATTTTAAACAAGCGATGCTGGGCTGTTGAATATTCCCCAGCCGCTTTATTTCTAAACTTAAACTGCTTACATTTTTCCCATTCACTATACAAAGTTAAATTATAAATTTGGGATTCACTGAGAAAATGATTACACTGATTTACTGATTTTAAGTGCCCATATGTCCAATGTAGAAAGCCTAGATTGAGTGGTCAAGAAACAATATTTTTTCTTTTGCAAGGTATTCAGTTCTAATCTTGATCGTGTTTATGTTCAGTTATGATTTTGCTCCAGAAGACTCTGGAAAAGCTATCTATTTCATGACAGTAAAATTTCAAGTGAAGCATCTTGTTCTTCCAGTTTCCATCCTCAGGGCCTGATAATGTCCACAGAGCCAGCGGTGGGGGGATGCGTAGCCAGTCCTCAACCTCAGAGGCCCACACACCAATGACTACTCAAAGGGCTGCTGTACCTCACTAACCAACTGCTCAGCCTCTCCAGGGAAGCCTGTGATGAGGACAGAGACTATTGAAGAAAGTCACCCAGTTCCTCTCTTCCCTCTCTACGGTCAGGAGGCCATTCTCCTAACACGCTGTGTGAGGATCTGTGCTGAGAGGTCTGCGCGTGGTGGATTTCAAGCCCTTCATCTTCTCCAGATACCAGCAGCCAAGGAGTTTTTGCTCTCTCCTCCTCACAGAAGGTGGTACTAGCCCAGTTCTGAATGTCTGTTGGAGTACAAGAACGTGCTGACACTTTTAAAGGAAGCAAAACGTGGCAGAGGCTGCTCCAGGGACCTGTCCTGCTGGCCGGCTACCTTCCTAGACTCTCATTCAGTTCCTTTGCCAGTTACCTCTCCGGGATCTCCTGTGCCCTTGGGGTTTGGCAGGTACTAAGGGCTGAGTGTTAAGCAGCATGATCTGCTGGCCCAGCCACCCAGACTGGATTCTAGCAACACAGGTTGATTACAATCTTGAGTGCTGGCCCTTCCTAGAGAGAGACTGATCACACAAAGCCTCTGTTTGTTAAGTTCCTAGACAAAACACCTGCCCTCAGGGGCTTAAGTTCCCTTTGTGGGAGTCCTTATCTTTTTCTTAACTGTAATAGTAGAGGTTGGATCATGCTGATGCTAGAAATTTGCATTCCATACAAATACCTAAATGCTGTGTATACTGAATGCATTAGTCAGGACTTGCACATAATAAATTTAAAAATTAGAGTATCAACTCCATGCATGGTCTTGTGCTAGGCACCCTTTTATTAGTGGGTGTTTCTTTATCAAAGTATTCAATCATGGTCAATTTGGATAAATGAATTTGCATAATACTGACAAAGGTAGTATTCAATATATATGTTATTATGCCTAGATATAATTATGCCTATGATTTGTTTCCTTAGGGGTTAATATTCTTCTGAAAAGAGATATTAATACATACAACAATGGCACATCTGTTCCCTACACGTTAGGTGAGACTGATAACACCACGAGTTTACCTTTGCATAGTTTTATGTTTATTATTAATAACATTTAAATTGAATTAAGCAATGCCTTTAGCTCTGGATGATGGCCTGATTCACCAGGACTGATGCAGAGGGTGACTTCTTTGATGTAACAAAAGTTATTTAAATGAGTCTGGGGACTGCCGAGAGTTGCCCTAAAGCAAGTCATCCAGAGGTCTATTTTATAATCCCTGCACAGGGAGAAGGCTGAGCCATGCTGCCAGCAGCCATCTGGGGTGGGGCGGGAGCTGTGGGAAGCACACATCTAATGGGAACAGGATAGCCCATCCAGAGAGTGATCTATGCTGCTCAAGAATGGGTTTTTTGTAACGAAGACTGTGTGTTAGAACTATATGAGCTGAGAAAGATTTTTAGTGGAAGCCAGAGTTTTGTTTTTGAGCAGAATCAGTCTATACCTGCTGGCATAAATCACTCCCAGCTGAAGGAACCCAGCCCACAGCTTTCTCAGACACCCATTGTTGGGGCCAGACTCAGGCTGACGACAATATAAACACCACAGAAAAGGCTCTTGGGGTAAACCAAAAGGAGGAAAGGACCCCGGCTTCCTCCAGCCAGCAGTGCTCCGAGTTCCACCTTCAAAGGCAAAGCAGGGTCTCTGGAAGCCAGAAGCATCTCCCACCACTGGCCTGGCCTGGTCTTGCACACACAGCCCCCAGCTGACCCTCAGCTGGGAACCCCTGGAAGCCCCGATTCAGCAGATGTGTCTGCTTAAGCATGGCAGACAGGTCCCTTGGCTCCTTATTGGTGACCTCCTGCTCAGGTCGTCACATGCTTCCAAAGGGATTTAAAGTGAGGCATGATAGGAAGGACTGTCACAAATTCAGACTTTATTTCTCTTTATTTGTACCTTCTTTCTTCTCTCTCATCTTTCCCTGTGTTTCTTCCTTCTGGCTTCCCCTCTCTGCCTTCCACGCACTCTGTGTCAAGTAGGTGAAGTTTCCAGGCTATGGGGAATGGACATTTCCTTAGTCCTCCCATGGCTACCCCTAAAGCCACCTCCTTTCGAGGGCAGCTGATCCCCAAGGTCTGTGTGGCACAGCCTCCAGGAAGTAGGCCAGCTAGGGACTCATGAGGAAAGAGGACCCTGCATCTGCTTCCAGCTTCCTCATGTTATAAGGAGATGCAGCCAGCAAAGATTTGTTTCTGGCCCTGAAAATAAACCCCTAAATCCTGAGACCAGCTCAGCAATGAAGGGGTTACTCTCCTGGATGTGGGAGTCAGGGGGTGTAGAAAGTTGCCGGACACTCTTCTCAGCTTGTCTGATGGAGATGCGACCTGGCACCACTGAAAAGCTTTAAGATTAATGGAGAAAAGGCGAAATCTGACAGCTTTTCCGCTGGTTTCAGTCCTCCTGGGTGGGCCGATTGGTCTTGAATGTCACTAGCTACTTAATCTTGTGTATCTGAAACAGACTGGCATGTTTGGGGAGCCCTGCTTGCTCTGTATAGACATCAATTGGAGAGGCAGATAAAAGGAAACTGCATTGAATTTCTTCTTTAAGCCTTTCACCAGGCACTTTCTGGCTGCATTATTTAATTAGTGACCCCAGCAGACACAACCATCCCTCGGTGGACGCTCCCGCCACACCCCTGGTGTGGCTGCGATTTTCCTGGCCGGGCTGCTAGATGCAGACTCATGCCACCTATACGTTGCTCTTGCTCGCCAATTTTTTTAAAAACTACATGGCCTCGGCTTACTATTCGTGAACTGTGGGTACCTGCTTGATCTGATGGCAGAGCAGGATTTCCAGAGACATAGATCTGCTAGCACAAATGTAGATGGGGAAAAGGAAAGGGGAAAAAACATCCCCAAATGTACCAATTTACCTGCACACATGTCCCAAACAAATAGGGCTGAATTATTGATTTATATCCAAAATATCTACACAAGAACAGAAATTTAAAATCAAATGATGCTTTCTACATCCTCTTTTGTCAAACTCAACACATAAAAGAAGTGATTTAAGTGCCAAGCATCAAAGGAGAATGAATAAATAAAATGACAGTGTTTGCAGAGGAGGTTACAATAGGTTGGCTTCTTGTATTTAAAAGATAGGAATGTTTTTGTGATTACTGTGTGAAATAACTGTCTGGTCTGGTGTAAGAAGCATCTGATGTGTCTTAGACACACATAGTGGTTTACGGGGAACCTGCCATAACCCTTAACAATATCTCCAATCAGGACTGAGCTTCCCTTGATGTATTTCAGATCATTTGCCCTATCCCTTTTATCACTTTCCTATTCTTAAAACCCGTGAGCATGGCTGAGTCTATCATCAGGTGATGAACAGCCAGGGATGACTGAAGCTAATAGACTGTATTAATCATTCTTAGCCTGGCATCTGGGAAAAAGTGAAACCCTCTACTTTAAAATATAGGAGAAAGTCACATTCTCTCCTGTCCGAAAGTTGCCACATGAGAAGCACACACAGGTCAATGCAGAGCGTCTTCCTGCAATGTGCTTTTGGCTAGCAGGAAAGGTCTCTTTAATGCAGAATGTTTTCCAGTAGACATACACAAAACTCATTATAGACCAGACTAATTCTTCTATCTGCCTGAGAAAGAGGGACGACATAAACTGAGCCCAACACCACAGCAATGTGTCGTAGGTCTCTATTATGCCTTTGTAAGAGCACCAGATATCTGACTAATTTTAAGTTACCAGCTTCTCCTCCCTGGCCAAGGATGTCTGCTTAAAAGAACATACAGGAAGTTACTGATGGGCCCTAAAATTAAAAACAAAGTAGAAAATTTGTCTTCAGTATATCAAAGCAAACTCATTTGAACCATGCAAGGTTACATACACTTTATTTTGCAAATGTCTTTCTGTTTTAAAGACACGGCCTCACATGTGTCAAAGTGTAAGATAGGAGCTGACTGAAATGATGTCAGGGAGACGGAAGCCAGCCTGCATGGCGGGGAGGAGATGAAAGGCCAGCGCTTCTCTGTTCTTCCCAAGTGTGGCTGCACCTTCAGGGGACTGGGAAGTAGTTGGCCAGAGAGCATAGAAGGGTGCTGGGTACAGATGTCATCAACATCAAGAAGTAAAAGGGAAGGAAGGAAATTCATATACTAATACACAGGACTGAAATGGGAGAGACTACTAGATAGAAGGGGTCATTTCTCCTGGGAATTAGCTGTGGACATTTTTCAACCTTGAGATATCTGGAACAATGCCACCTTTCTTCCAGGTTAAAAAAAAGAAAAAGTTGTGTAGCTATGAACAACAGGTGAACCCACAGAGCAGGAAACCCAAGTTCCAGACCTAAATTTGTTGCCAGAGTCTTCAAAACCCAGGCTGTAAGGCACGTTTTCAATGAAAGGTAGGCATCTCCACACTCATGAAGAACCAAGAGATTCAAACAAACAAAAAATCCCTGAAGTCACTCTGTAATCACTGGAAGACTTTAAGAGTTTCTCCAGAGCCATATTTTTGCCACTGTCATTTAATCTTTAATGGGCTGTGTGGCAGATAAAATGTAAATAAATTATAGGATCCCCCAGAATCTTCAAGAGAATGAATCCAACACTCTTTAGGCAGGTTGATGAGTTTGAGACAAAGATAGGAGATTGGGAAGAGATGAATTTAAAATATGTTCTTGGTGGCCTGCAAAGCTCTTATGTCTTTAACATGATGTAATCTAGTGAGCACATTGAAAGGCTTCTCTGCCCACAAACACCTTACCAACTGGCCTGTGTGGGTGCTTTGGGGTTAGGGTTCTGTATTACCCAGAGTCCCCATTCAAAGACACAACTGAGAAGGTGCCATATACATTCATTGACCTAACAAATAATTTTTAGCTTCTACTGGGTACCAGATACTGTGCTGGGCATACAAAAATGATTGCAATAAACATGTTCTTGCCCTCATGGATATTAACATCCACTGAGAAAGTCAGATGTTGGACTAGGAACTATACATCTGAAGAACATTCAAAGAGGAGTTGTACAGGATGCTATGGGAGTTTAGGTTGGGTGGTCAGGGAAGGGTTCCCTGGGGAAAGCTGAGTGACAATGCTGGTGATATTGCAGAAGGAACAGAAGACCTGGAGACAGAGAAGAGCATAGCATGCACAAGAAACTAAAAGACAACCAAACAGCTAGAACATAAAGAGTGAAGGAAGAGTGTTGAGACACAAAGAAGGCCAAAAGGGTACCCAAGGCCATGTCATAGAGGATACTGACGAAAAGTTTGGTCTCTATTCTAAGCCACTGAAGGATCCACTTTAAAAGAAAAGTGACATGATTAGATGTGTATTATACTTCAGAAAGACCCACTGTGAAAGCTGTGTGAACACTGTGTTGGATTGTGACAGAGAGGTTTCCAGGAAACAGGCAGGAAGTTTGCAGAAGTCTGAGTGGGAGATAATGGTAGAACAAACCAAGGTGGTAGCAGCAAGATTGGAGAGAAGCAGGAATATCCTAACACCTGCAGACAGTCACAGTGAAAATACTTCAGAGCCCAGAGACACAGCAGAGGCAAGCAAGAAAGTCATGTGAAGATCACATCCTATCCCTAGAAGGTGGGTCTTGGCACCTGTATCCCTCACAGGTCTGACCGGAAGGGGCAGTAGGAGGTGAGGCGGGTAGTTAGGAAGAAATGCACCGAAGATAACTGACCACCTGCATGATTTTTATCAGTTATACTAATATTTATGTTAGAAGAAATTTAGTTATAGAAAAGGATTCTGCAAAGCCTTCCTTTAAAAGGGGAGCTTATTATGTATTTCAAATATATATGACTTATATATAAAATTTATATGTAAATTTTAATTTATACATACCCATTCAGAAACCTATACATAATGCCATACCGCAGGTATACATATGTCTAAAGTCAAAGCCCTATATTATATATACATATATATTTTATATACATATACTACAATATATATTCCATTCCATCTCTTAACACCAGCAGCTAATAAGCTTCTTTCTACAATATCTCTCTACTTCTGGGTCTACCAATTGAGCTATAGATTTACTAAGAGTTTTGGTTTTTTAGACTAAGTCTGCATCTTGGCCTCGTTACTGTAATGATATAATTGATTTGAAATTATACAAATAAAACATGAGAGCAAAATGGTGGTTGTTTCTATGAAAGTCAGGTTGGAGGCTTGGAAGGATTTAACAAAGGTGAGTTTCTAAAGAAAAAGTTGCTCTGAGATTATGTATGGGCAAGACAACTTCAAAGAATTGGAGAAAAACCCTAGAAATATATTCTGTATTCAGATTCTATAGCAAATGCCTTTAAAGTCTGGTCCACTTAAATGAAACAAAACCAAAAATTATAAATGATGCATTATGGGGGCAGCTGAGGCAAGAAAAATGACTTGGAACCCTGATCAGAAGACCTGTGTGAAATGAATACCCATTTTAGGCTGTAACCCATGAAAGCACTATTTTGAATGTCAGAAATAGTTGAGTATTAGCAATTTCATATGCTTATATATACCTAATATATGTTTTAAGTAAAAATAAAATGTTAAAGTACATATATTTTTTCTTTATGTAATTCCCCTCATAAACAAATGTTTTCAATTATCTGATTAGCCATAATTCTAACTATAGGATAAAAAGGCTTCTACCATGGCACCTAGGACCAGGGTATGAGGAAGCCACACATTCCAAGTACAGACTGCTGGGTTACAAGGACAGTGTAAGAAACTAAAGATCATCAGAACCCCTATATATCCAGGAAAGAGACTATTTTCTCAGCAACACCTGATAAGATTTCATGAGTAATTAGTGAGGAGGAATTAGAAACTCTGACCAGAACCCTCGGTATAGCATTTATAGCCTGTTGTATAAACATATGCTACGTGTTTCAGTTTATTATATAGTAAACCACATATAGCTCTTATTTCATAGTGTGTTTAAGTAATTCTCATTTAATCCTTTTGTATCTTCATAAAGTCCTGAAAGAAAGAATCTCTGCAGCTGCTGTTAGCGCTGTTGGTATGTACCCAGTGGTCCTGCTTGGTTTCCAGGCAAGCTGTCGCCTTACAATACTGGTTTAGGAGTGCCTATTTTGGTTAGGGTTACATACACATAAGGAGGACAGCACATTGAAAAGAAGTGCCATTTAAAGTCATGTATGACTTTTAGTAACAATTACTTACATTTATACTGAGTCCTGTGAATGGGATTCATGGGATCTAGGAAGCCTTGAAAAGTGTTATATATGTATGTTTTCAGGGGAGATAGATGTTTAGCTTTCAGCAGAGTCTCAAAGGACCCTTTAATCCCAAAAGAGATCAAGAATCATTGGTATAATAAAAGGAATGATATACTGATTGATATATGCTACAACATGGATGAACTTTGAAAACATTATGCTAAGTGGAAGAAGCCAGTCACAAAAGACAACATACTATATGTTTCCATTCATATATAAGTCCAGAATAGGGAAATCTATAGAAATAGAAAGTAGATTAGTAGTTGCTTAGGGCCAGGTTGGGAATCAGTGGATAAGAAGAGACGGGGATAGCTAATGGGTATAGGGTTTCTTTTTGAGATGATGAACACGTTCTACACTTGACTGTGGCAAGGACTTCACATATCTATGAATATACTAAAAGCCATACAATTGAACACTGTAAGTAGATAAATTGCCTATTAATAGTATGTAAATTATATCTCCATAAAGTTTTTTAAAAAATTATTGGGAGTGGCCTACAAGATAGCTGACTAGATGCATCTGGTACTTGCCTCTTCCATGGAGAAGAACTATTATAGCAAGTGGATTATCATACTTTGAATAGAGCATCTAAGAGAGAACACTGGAATTCAACAGAGAAGTGATGGGAAGCACTGACAATGAGGAAAGAGAAGGAAACCAGGCAGCCTTTTCAGCTAGGAAGTGGCTCCCTAAGGTAGGGAAAAGGTAATTGAAAGACCTCCAAGGGGTCCACATTTTCTCAGCAGACTCCTACAATCCTAGCCACAAGAGATCCTTGTAGGACATGAGAATTATATAGGGAGCTTCCTGGAGACCGCATGAAAGCAATGCTCCAAAGAAATAGCTCACACTCGGTCCCACAAATCCGTGAGTTCTAAGCAGCTGCAACATAGTGTCATTTGAGAGCACAGCTTCTACCAGACTATATCCTGCCTTGCCACCAGGGCTGAGGTGAGAGCCATGGGCAGTGAGGGGTGGCCATGCATTTTTGTGTGCCCAAAGACAAATTCCACCACCCACAACCACCACCACTATGGGCTGCTGTGGGGCCAAGGCACAAGTAAAGCCCATACCCCTCGCCCCAGCTGCCTGCCTATTGCTGCTCCCAGGGAAAGCAACTTTGCCCTCCCTAGTAGCAGAGTGCAGCGCAGCCACTGCTGTCCCCACCTGAGCATTCTACCAGTGACCTGAGTATCACCCCACCCTTGCCTACCACAATCAGTGCATGCACCATAAGGGGGGACCTGAGAGCAGATCCAATGGCCCAGCTCCATCCCCGCAGTACCCAAGCATACCATCCAGGGGCCTGAGAATCACTGAGCACTCATCCCAGGTCTGAGGTTGGGCCCACTCAACCTGTCACCACCACCATAGCCGGCACCCACTGCATGCACCACCTGTAGGTCTGGGGACTGCCAACCTCAACCCATTACAGCCAACACCAGTGGGGACCATGTGGGTCTCAGAAGGTTGTCTCATCATTACTACTTCTATCACTCATGCCACGCCCACTGTCTACGGGCTCAAAAACCTGCTCACCTGCCCAATCCACCACTGCCATTCTTGGCACCCAAACAAGCCATGTTTAGGCCCGAGAATCAACCTACCTAGACCCTCTATCACTAGTGCCAGTGTACACTGCCCTGGATCAAAGGACAGACACAGCCAGCACAGCACTGCCACCTCTAGGGCCCAAAGATTGGTCCACCTAGCATCCCAGTCCCCAGAAAAACTTCACCACAGCCTCCACAAACAATGTACCCTAAGCCACTGAGGAAATTACAGACACCACTGATGCTGTTTACACCCAAAGCAATCATACAGAGCCTACACTATTGCATACATCCAGAATACAAACCAAAGTTCCCTACACAACCAACCACCACAGACACATCTTCAGGAAAAAGTCCTCCCCATGAAAGCAAATTTAAAAATCTAGAAGAAACCGTTCCACCAGATGCAGAGATATCAATGTAAATACATAAGAAATATGAAAAAGCAAATAAATATGATACCTTCAAAGGAACACAATAACTTTCCAGTAAACAAATCCCAATCAAAGACAAATTTACAAAATCCTAGAAAAATAATTTAAAACATTGAAACTAAAGAAGCTCAGTGAGATACAAGAAAATTCTGAAAAAAAACAATAAAAGAAACTTTTTAAAAATTCAGGATATTAATGAGAAATTTATCAAAGAGATAGATATAAGAAAAAAGAACCAAACAGAAACTGAATTCTGGAACCACTGAGTGAAATAAAAAATACATTCAAAAGCTGCAACAACAGACTAGATCAAGCACAAGAAAGAATCTCAGAAATTGAAGACAGGTCTTTTGAATAACCCAGTCAGACAAAAATAAAGAAAACAGAATAAAAAAGAATGAGTAAATGCCTTCATGACACATGGGACACCATAAAGTGACCAAATATTTGAATTTTTGGTGTCCCAGAAGTCAAAGAGAAAATGAAAGGGTTAGGAAACCTATTTAACAAAATCATAGATGAAAAATTCCCAAGTCTGGCAAGAGATTTAGACATCCAGATACAGGAGGTTCAAGGATCCCCAAGCAGATACAATTCAAAAAGGTCTTCTATGGCACATTATAGTCAAACTGTCTAAAGTCAAAGACAAAGAGAAAATTCTAAAAGTAGCTAGAGAAAAGGATCTAGTCAACCTACAAAGGAACCCCCATCAGAATAACAGCAGAAAACTTACAGGCCAGGAGAGAATGGGATGATATATTCAAAGTGCTGAAAGAAAAAAAACTATCAGTGAAGGATACTATACCCAGCAAAATTATCCTTCAAATTAAGTCTTTTCCAGACAAGCAAAAGCTGAAGGAATTCATCACTACTAGACTGATCCTACAAAAAAATGTTTCAGGGAGGCCTATATCCAGAAGTGAAAGAATAGTAACTACCATCATGAAAACATACGAAAATATAAAAACCACTGGTAAACACACAAAGTAGAGAAAAATGTCAAATATTACCATGACAGAATACCATAAAGCCATAATGATAAATAAGAGGGAAAGAAACAGAAGATGTACAAAGCAACCACAAATCAAGTAATAAAGTGACAGGAATAAGCCCTCACATATCAATAATAACCTTGAACCTTTAACCTTAAGAGATTAAACTTTCCACTTAAAAAGGGGGGGCATGGGCAATATACATAACTGTAATATTTGTACCCCCATAATATGCTGAAATAAAAAATAAATAAAAATTTTTAAAAAAGTATAGACTGGCTGAATGAATACAAAAACAAGACCCAAATATATGTTGCCTACAAGAAACTCATCTCACCTGTAAAAACATATATTGATTGACAATAAAGGGATGGAAAAAAATATTCCATGCAAACAAACTGAAAGTGAGCAGGAGTAGTTATACTGATATCAGATAAAAGATTTTAAGTATACAATGAATATAGACACAAAAATTCTCAATAAAATATTTAGCAAACCAAATCCAACAGGACATCAAAAAAATGATATACCATGATCAAGTGGGACTCATCCGAGGGATGCAAGGATGGTCGAACATACACAAATCAATAAATGTGATGCATCACATCAACAGAATGAAGTATAAAAGCCAAATGATCATCTCAATAGACACAGGAGCATTTCATAAATTCAACATCCCTTCATGACAAAAATTCTCCACAAATTAGGCATAGAAGGAACATACTTCAGCATAACAAAGGCATGACATACCCACAGCTAACATCATACTGAATGAGGGAAAGCTAAAAGCCTTTTCCCTAAGAACTGGAAAAGACAAAGATGCTCCTATTCAACATAGTACTGGAAGTCCCAGCCAAAGCAATCAGGCCAAGAGAAATAAAAGGCATCAAAATTGGAAAAGAGGAAATCAAACTGTCTTTATTTGCCAATGATATGATCTTTAATAAAACCTAAGGTCTCCACCAAAAAACTATTAGATCTGATAAATTTAGTAAAGTTGCAGGATATAAAATCAACATACAAAAATCAGTAGCATTACTATACACCAATAATGAACTAGCTCAGAAAGAAATCAAGAAGGCAATTCAATTTACAATAGCTACAATAAAATAAAATACCTAGGAATAAATCTAACCAAGAAGGTGAAAGACCTCTGCAAGGAAAACTACAAAACTCTGATGAAAGAAACTAAAGAAACAAATGGAAAGATATCCCATGCTCATGGGGTGGAAGAATATAATTAAAATTACCATACTGTCCAAAGCAATCTACAATGCAATCCCTATCAAATACCATGCAATCCCTACTAAATCCCAATGTCATTTTTCATAGAAGAAAAAAATCCCAAAATTTGTGTGGAACCAAAAGAGAGCCAGTATAGCCAAAGCAACTTAAGCAAAAACAACAAAGCTATCTGACTTCAAGATATATTATAAGCCTATAATAACAAAAACACCATGGCACTGGTATAAAAACCAACACATAGACCAGCGAAACAGAATAGTGAATCCAGAAATAAATCCATGTATTTACAGCCAACTGATTTTCAACAAAGGCACCAAGAACATGCACAGGGGAAAGGACACCTTCTTCAATAAATGGTGCTGGTACAATTGGATTGCCATATGCAGAAGAATAAATCTGGACTCCTATCTCTCACCAAATACAAAAATCAACTCCAGGTGGCTTAAAAACTTAAATTAAGACCCCAAACTATAAGACTACTAGAAGAAAACAGAGAAAACACTTCAGGACATTGGTCTAAACAAAGATTTTATGGCTAAGACCTCAAAAGCATGGACAACTAAAAACAAAGATAAGAAATGGGACTATACTAAAATAAAAAGCTTCTGTGCAGCAAAGGAAACAATCAAGAGAGTGAAGAGAATCTCTTGAATGGGAGAAAATATTTGCAAAGTACTCATTTGAGAGGAAATATCGAGAATATATGAGAAACTCAAGTCAACAGTAAAAATAATCTCATTTAAAAAGTAGGCCAAGGGCATGAATAGATATTTCTCAAAAGAAGACATACAAATGGCCAAGTACTAATATATGAAAAAATGCTCAAAATCACTAACCATCAGGGAAATGCAAATCAAAACAAGATATCATCTTCTTTTCGTTAGAATGGCTATTATTAAAAGGATGAAAAATAACAGATGCTGTTGAGAATCTTATACACAAATGTAAATTAGTACAGCCATTATGGAAAACAGTAAGGATATTTCTCAAAAAACTAAAAATGGAACTACCATATGATCCAGCAATCCCACTACTAGGTATTTATCCAAAGAAAAAGAAATCAGTATATCAAAGGTACACCTGTACTGGCATGTTTATTATGGCAATACTCACAATAGCAAAGATATGGAATCAACCTAAGTGTCCATTAACAGGCAAATGGATAAAGAAAACATGGTATATATACATAATGGAATACTAGTTGGCCATAAAAACGAGTGAAATGTCATTTGCAGCAACATGGAACTGGAGGTCATTATGTTAAGTGAAATAAGCCAGACACAGAATGACAAATTTTTCATGTTTTCACTCATATGTGGGAGCTAAAAAAGTTGATCTCATGGAGGTAGAAAGTAGACTGATACCAGAGGCTGGGAAAGGGGAATTAAAAGAGGTTAGTTAAGGGGTACAAACACACAGAGGTATAAATTCTGATGTTTCATAGAGGATAGAGTAGGGTTACAGTTAGCAACAAGGTATTATATATTTCAAAGTAGCTAGAAGAGAGAACTTGAAATGTTCCCAACACATAGAAACAAATACTCAAGGTGATGGATACCCCAAATACCGTGACTTGATCATTATACATTATATTCATGCAAAAAAAAATCACATGTACCCCATAAATATGTAAATATTATGTATCAATAAAAAGTCATTGATATAGACTTACAGTTTTCTAATCTTTTTGATATTTTTTATTTCATGAGGTATTATTTATCCTCATTTACAAATAAACAAATATCCAAGAGTCATTACTAAGTGACTCAGAGTCTTCTGATACCAAGTACACCCCCCACCGTGCTATGGCTGGTGCCTATTAAAGAACAGGGTGAAAAGAGCATAGACTTGAGAACCTAGGCCACTTGCTAACCATACGACCCTGTACAGACTACTTAATCTTACTGTGCTTTTCTTACTTTCCTCTTCTGAAATAGAATAAGATTATCCAACTGAGAGTACTATTGTGAGGAGTTAATGAGACACTCTATGTAAAGTACCTGGCACCATGCTTAGCACATGGTAGATGCTCAACAAATGGTACATCTTTGCGATCCTGAGTTTTTGAAACCTGATTTGGTTTCAAGTGACAGAAACTCAAGTTAATCTAGTTAAAGCAAAGAAGGAATTGTATTAATTTACATCATGGGTAAGTCTACCTAGTTTCAGGAGCAGGTATAGCCAGGGACTCAAGTAACCTCTCAGGACACTGAGTTCTTCTTCATCTCCTGGCTTCATCCTCCAGCTGACTTTCCACATGTGGAGGCAAAGATATCAAAGCTCTAGGTTCACATCCCGCCAGCTTAGCGGTCCAGGTGGAAGTGTGAGCCCCTTTCCAGACAATGCCAACAAAACTGGGAAGGCTGTTATTGGCCCAGCTAAGATCCTACATCCATCCATCTCTGAACCCATCACTAGGGCCAGGGGGATGGAATAACATACAGTAGTTGGTCAGGCAGGCCGGAATCACATACCTTATCTGTGGGTGCAGGATAGATCAGCCTTCCTACTCCACCCCACAACCAACGCCAAACCAGTAAGTGTGCTACATATCTACAGACATTTATTCTCTTTCCAGGGTGTGATAAACTTTTTAAGCTGAAATGTGAGGCAAAGACATTTGACAATTCAACTGTGCATTTACTGATCACCTACTCTGTGGGAGGCACCGTCTGTTTATCTCTTTCCACATTCTGTGTGTAAATGCACATGAACCCTCAGACACATGGGGAGCCTGCCAGATGCCAAGGCTAATGAGAATCTCATATAATCAATTGTTTATACATTTCATAACAACAGTAATCCCTTCCTCATGGCTTCAAGTAGTTGTTGAAGCCTGGAGGAGACAACCTTTGTAAGAAATGTGGATAAAATTATATGTCATGGTAATTTTACTTATTGAATATTTTCTTGGTCACGAGTTTAGTAAAGAGAACAAGAAAACACAAACGAATGTTTCGGGAAGCCCCTGCGATGTTAGGCAGTGACTGATGGGAAGAGGCCAGTAGTGGGTTTGTATTTGCAAATGGCCAAACCCTGCAGATGGAGGTCTGGTCTAGCTGAGGGTCAGCTCCCCTTGGGGAGCCAACATGGGTAT
This sequence comes from Cheirogaleus medius, assembly GCA_008086735.1. NCBI lineage: Eukaryota > Metazoa > Chordata > Mammalia > Primates > Cheirogaleidae > Cheirogaleus > Cheirogaleus medius. Next base: position 4,942,191 of record VBSM01002608.1, read on the forward strand.
AAATCAGATGCATGCCATTATTCATCCTTCAGGCCATTTTGTTAGATGTTTGGGTTTAATTTGTGGGTGTTTTTTCCTTTTCCAAAAGCAGAGTTTAGAACATAGAGGAAATCTCAGGCTCCGGGATGTGCTGCTGAGTTGTGGCCTCTCCTGGGGCCTATTTCCCATCTTTAAGTATTTTCATGGGTGATTCTCATTATGTTCCAGTCGTGTTACACATGTGTGTCTCTCGCCTCAAAGGGCCAGACCTAGTTGCTCATTATCACTAATGAAAACAGGTTTTTTTTTAGAGATTTCTCATGGTCAAAAAACTGTAATAAAAACTATAGTATACTGGGTGCAGGTTTTGAATTCCAATCTGGCTTTGAATCCTTACCTTCCTCTACTTTTTCTTTTATTACCATATCATACTAAGTTAACTGATTTGTTTTTTGTTTTTTCTTTTTTCTTTTTTGTTTTTCTTTTGAGTCAGAGTCTCACTCTGTTGCCCGGACTAGAGTGCCGTGGCATCAGCCTAGCTCACAGCAACCTCAAACGCCTGGGCTCAGGCGATCCTTCTGCCTCAGCCTCCCAAGTAGCTGGGACTACAGACATGTGCCACCATGCCCAGCTAATTTTTTGTATATATATTTTTAGCTGGTCAATTAATTTCTTGCTATTTTTAGTAGAGACGGGGTCTTGCTCTTGCTCAGGCTGGTTTTGAACTCCTGACCTTGAGCGATCTGCCCACCTCGGCCTCCCAGAGTGCTAGGATTACAGGCGTGAGCCACCTCGCCCGGCCTGATTTGTTATGTTTATTGGTTATGTCTGTGTTTCCCAGTTCCCCAGCACTACGAGCTCCAAGAGGGCAGGCGTCATTGTCTAGTTTTGTTCGCAGATATATCTCAAGCACCTAGAACAGTGCCAGGTACTTTGAAGGCACTCAATGAGTATTTGTTGAATGTGTGAATCTAATCTAATTTAACATGGTTTCTATTTTCACCTTTAGGGTTTCACCCCGAGTATACTGAATTACATGGTTGACAGGGAGCAAGGTTTAATATAAGCATCTACACGTTCTCTGTTCTTTCCATCTTCTTCCTATTCCTTCATCTACCCAAAGAAGGTTTTCGTCTTTTTGTATAAACCATACACTTGTACTGAGGTCAACATGCATTTTTCCCTACTTTAAATTTAGTGTATAAACTATGTGATAAGTTCTCTACCTTTGTTCTTGATATAAAAAGCTACATTTTGGAATCCTAGCAGAAGCTGTCTCTCAACAAAGCCTGTCTCTTGAAAATAAAACCTCAAAAGCACTTTGACTTTTAGATTACTATCTCTTCTGTGGACTTAAAAACTATTTTGAAACTCAGCTAAGCAAGTTCTTCTTTGTCTTAGAGTATATCTGCTCTCTCCCTGAAATAGGACAGGTAAAAAGCTATTAATGCTACCTAGGAAACAGTGATTTGTCAGTATTTCAAAATAGCTCCATACCATACCCACTTCCATAACTGATCAACATCCCCCCTGTTGGACTCTTCTTTGCCTTGCAACACCTATATACGATTACCAAACTGGGGATTCTTTTTACCTTCATGTCTTTGCTTGATGCATGATGTACTCATTTCATTACCCAGCTCTCAGGAGGGCAATCTCCTACTGGAGGTTCATAAACCAACCCCCATCGTGGGAAGTGCTGCTTCCTTCGTGTTCAGATGCTGCGATCTAAAGTCCGTTTCCTTCCTAGACTCGCGTTAACTGGTATTCATCAACAAAGGTTTGCCTGGGAAAGCCAGTTTACTCTTACCCTGTTTGCAGCTAATGAGTGACCCTAAAAGAGTTCATAAGGAGAAGGCATACAGAGTGAGTTAGAAGTACAAATAGGCTATCTGAAATCACCAGTTTGCTTTCCAGTAATGATAAGAACTTTAAACAGTGAGACAGATTTAAAGAAAATTTATCAGAAAGCAAGAGAGTAAAATAGTTCTTCCTTAAAAAAGCCTCTATGTGCAAGTAAAGCCAATAGCTGATAGTCCAGGACTGAGGGTACCTCAGTGGCCCCTGGGCTGGAGGGCAGGGGGAGTGGTGGCTTTTCCCTCAGCCCCCACAGTGTGCAAGCTGGGAAGATAGGTATGTCAGAACGCAGGCCATGGCAGCCACTGGACAGAGATGGGGGTCCCAAATAGATTGTGACCTTAGAAGCCTGAGAGAAACCCCTTGTTCTCAGGGCTTAAATCCACATCAAAAGATTTCTAAATTCCCAAGAATGGAATTCAAATTTGGCAGTGTTCACCTGAGAGAGAGGGACAGCTCGCTGGAAGACTCGATTACCTAGTCCCTATAAAAAGTGGATGCATCAGATATCCCTGAACTAGTTGCCATGTAAAGTACTCAGTTGACTCCCCTTGCTCTGAGCCTCTGCGCATTTGGCAAACTTCTGATCAGAATTGGTCTTCTTACATTTTTTTGGCTATAAGTATAAAAGACTTAACTGGAACTGGCTTAAACAATAAAGGGTATTATTTTCTCAAAGGAGGAGCAGTCTGAGGTATGGAAGGTCCAGGGCTGGTAAATTTAGAGGCTCAATTGGTCATCAGGGACCAGACTCTTTTCATGATTCTGCCCTGCTGTCCTTGGGGTGTCGGCTTTGGTCCTCTAGCTTGTCTCTATGGTCAAAAGATAGTAGCAACAACCCTGACCATAACACACACACACACAGAAATGTGTGAAGTCCATAGCAAGACCATTTCTTTGTAAACAAGAAAACTTTCCCAGGTCTCTTCCCATCCCTCTCAAAAACCTTCCTTTCATATCTTATTGGTCATAATTGTTCCCATACCCTTTTCTAAGCCAATTGTCAGCAAGGGGAATGGACTAGCCATGATCCATTGACTAATCAAGACCAAATTACCTTTTGGGCCTGAGGGTGGGCCCAGCTTTCCTAAAGCACAGGGTTATATGTGAATGTAACCTACCTATTGTTAGTAGAATGTAATTAGTAGTAATGTTAATTCTACTAACAATAAAAACCTGGGGAGATGGCTGTCGCATAGCCAAAGCAATCAAAAGTACCTACCACACCACGAACATTTCCTGCAATGAAAGATGAATAAGTAGGGAATTCAACCCTATAACTCTTATTTGTCTCATTACTTTAAAAATATTCTTATTTACTTAAAAAGTTCCATTCTTCTTCAGAAACAGAAACAAAGCTCCAAGAAGGAAGAGGTGACTTATTTAACTTCAAAGTGATGATGACTTACCAGATCTGCTTTCGTATAGTATAACTGCTTCTTATGGTACAGATGGACAGAGAGATGCCTGGCATTCCCAAGGGCTGTGTGGGGTGAACAGGAAAAATAGGAAGAACCTTCCCTAGTAAAAGGTTTGGCAAATGCCCCTTAGGGCTCTTGATGTGCCTGCCAGGCACTGTGCCAAGCAGGATGCCAAGGAGATGGGGCACAGTTTCTACCCCTAGGAATCCAGTCAGCCAGGATTCCTAGATCCAACTAGTCCAGGAGTCCAAGGCTGTCCACATGGTTTGGGTTTCTGGTTGCCTAACAAGTATGGCTAGTCTTTCACCAGCAGAGAGACAAAGGGTAATCTCTCTGCTGTCCCCTTTAGCTGCATGCATCTTGTTTCAATCCCTAGGTCTGTGGTCTTAGCGGCAGACAAGGCCAGCAGCATCTGCTCTGTTTTATAACTATGTTGGTTCAAATTTCTGCTCTCTAGCAGAGGACTGGAAGCATTTTTTTGGACTAATATCTATAGAAGAAAGCTTTAAAAGAGGGCAAGAAACAAGCTGGGAAAGGGGGTGAGGGGAGTAGACAGAGTTCCAGGAAGGAACGAGCAAAACTGTATATGAGAGAGCACAAGATCAGGAGAGGGGCAAGCAATAAAAGGACTTGCCCCATTTTCCTTTGTGAGGCAATGGTAACACAAAGAATGAATTCAAAGAGTCTCAAGACTTCAAACCCTATAAGAAGCAAAGTGCTGACACCATGAGCCCTCATTTAGTAGACGTTTTGGGCTTTGTGGGTATATTAGATTAAGCACACAGGGTAGAATTTTATTATTGTCACTATGGTTAAAAGTAATTTGAATAAACTAGAAATACCAAAGGGAAAAATAAAGTAAATTCCTGGAAAAATTGACCACATCTATTATTAATGCCCACTGGGTGAATTATTTAAGTAATTTACTACTCTCCATATAGATGCAGATTTTACCCATGCAACGATAATTAATAGCATTGTCCAGAGAAGTTTACCTCTACAGACGTAAACAACGGAAATTTATTGATGCTTCTAGTAAGTCACAAATCACCATTTCAGGCTAGAGTGCAGTGGCATGATCACAACTCACTGTAACTTCAATCTCCTGGGCTCAAGCCATCCTCCTGCCTCAACCTTCTGAGTAGCTGGTACTATAGGCACGCACCACCACACCCCACTAATTTTTAAATTTTTTGTAGAGGCTGGTCTCAAACTCGTGGCTTGATGTGGTCCTCCCACCTTGGCCTCCGAAAGTGCTGGTATTATAGACATTAGCCACTGCATCCGGCCCCGTATTCTTTCCCGATAAAGAAAATGAACTAAACAAAGATGCTATGATATAAACCAGTAATTATAGTCACAGGCACTGCTATTGTCCTTTGTCCTTTCTAGCAGGCTAACATGCTTGCACAATCAGAACGAAGTTATAATCTACTGTATAAATATGCTTTAACTGGGATACTGTGAGATGAGGCTTCCAACCAAGAGAAAGTTCAAAAACTGAAGATGACCACTTCTGTGCCACAAAAATTTCATAAATTTAGAAATCCTAGAGGTTGAAAATTTAGAATGAAACACCTGACAATTATCCCATTTAAGGTGAAGACAAGATATTAATAATAAATTCCTTGATATATCCCAAACTTCCTGGATACACAACCTGAGACAAATACCAAACATAGCGTACCCCTCCCACAGAAGATTGTGAAGCTTGATGACAACAATGATGTTATTAGGGTCTCTGAATTTTCCAAGCTTCTGAACAAAGCAAAGTCTGTCAAGATCTCCTAGGCCAAGGATGGTTAATATGAAAATGATACAAGATGGGAATATATTGTAGCAATATGGTTTAAAATTAGAAGGTTGGCTGTGATGTGCAGACCGGAGGCAATGAAACTAAGATGGAGGGACAGGGGATGTAGGATGTGTGGTGTGAAAAACAGTGTGAGTTCCTTGAGGACAGGAACTTGGTTAGTCTTGTTCGCTGTTACATCCTTAAATTCTAGAGCCATGCCTGGCTCAGAGTAGGTGCTTAATAAATATCTGCTGAGGAATGAATGAATGCTGAATGTTGACTAACTGGCTGGCCCGACCATCTCTGCAGCCTCTCTTGCAACATGCTTCCCTCCAACTTTCCCTTCACCCAGGGCCATGCGGTCACCTCACCTTCCCCATGGCTCTCTTTCCTATTTACTTTTGTCTAGCCAATTTATGGGGTTCCTCAGCAAACGTTTTGACTCCAATTGGGAAAACAAGCTCTTAGTGCCATCATTATCACCTGGCCCAGACTCTCAAAACAAGCCTGGTGTTGAAGAAAATGTCAACTGAAAGGATTTGGTCTGCCCTCACCCCACCAGCAGATTAAACAAGCTTACAAAACACTTGACACATCTGGATATGGAATCTGAGCTTCTTCATTCCCCTTCCAGAGAAATCTCTCCTGAGCCCCTCTCAGAGCCACTTCCACCTGCAGTGGCTCTAACACTTTGCAACACAGCAGATCTCTATTACCTAAAACAAAAGTGGGAAATTAAGATACTTCAACTGGAGTTACCCTCTCCCAGAACTTCAGGGTGAGAAAACCAGACTCAATTTCTTTATCTGAAATATGAAAGGGTTGTTTTAGATTAGTGGTGTTCCATGGGTATGATCTGCCTATAGTGTGCTGTGTTCTGCCTATTGTATTGGTGGGGGTTCTCCCGAGAAACAGAACGAAAAGAATATACATAGATATGTAGGAGGGGATTTATTATGGGAATTGACTTACGAAATTATGGAGGCCAAGAAGTCCCATGATATGCTGTCTACAAGCGGGAGGGCCAGGGAAGCTGGCGGCGTAGTTGGGTCTGCATCCAAAGGCTTGAGAAGCAGGGGAGCTGGTGGCGTGACTCTCAGTCCCAGGCCTTAGGGGGCCACTGGTGCAAGTCCAGAGTCTAAAGGCCCAAGAACCTGGAATTCTGGTGCCCAAGGGCAGGAGAAGATGGACGCCCTACCTCCAGCAGCCAGAGAGGGTGCGCCTTTCCTCTGCCTTCTTGTTCTGTCCGGAACCTCAACGGATTGGCTGGTCCCCACCCACATGAAGCGAGGGCGGGAGTTTCTGGCTCTGTCTGCTGTTTCAAATGCCAATCTCTTCCAGAAAAACTCTCACAGACATACCCAGAAATAATGCTTTACCAACTCCTTGGGTATCCTTTAACCCAGGGAAATTGACACCTAAAGTTAACCATAACACCTACAGAAACAAACTCTTTTAACATGAATTAGTTACCAAGATTTAAAGAACAGGAGATTTCACAAAGCAACAGCAGCTGGAGCCAAGTCTGAACTACAACAGAATCACAGCTGAAGCTGAGCCACAGGGCCCCTCTCTAGTGGGGCTGTGTGCTCTCCCCCTTGGTCCTGGTCACTCCCTATTTTCTCCTACTTTGTTTAGGTCCCTGTGATATGTTGGGGTGGCAGGCCTGCCTGACTCTTTCACTGTTTTGCCTGATTCCTGTAGGGAGATTGGGATCTCTGAAGTTAGTGACTAAGACCTTTTCTAGCTCTCTGACTTTGGGGTATTTTAATAAGTCACAGCTGAGCACTTGCATAATGTGTTCCCACTATCAGCAATACTCAAAATTTAAAGTCCCTACAAATGCTCTGAGGATATTGTTAAGATGCAGAGTCTAATCCAGTAGGTCTGGGGCTGGGCTTGAGGTGCCATCGTTCCATCAAGCTTCAAGTCCCCCTACTTGCCTCCAAATTCCCTTTCAATAGATTGGTGGAAATTATAATCAGACAGGGAGTGTTTTAAAAACACACCAATACCGGGCCGGGCGCGGTGGCTCACGCCTGTAATCCTAGCACTCTGGGAGGCCGAGGCGGGTGGATAGCTCAAGGTCAGGAGTTCGAAACCAGCCTGACCAAGAGCGAGACCCCGTCTCTAAAAAAAAAAAAAAAAAAAAAAAAAAAAACACCAATACCCAGTCTGCATAACCAGAGATTCTGATTATTTGGTTTGGGATGGGCCCAGGTATTTTTTTTTGTAACATCTCAGATTATTCTAATCTACCTCCATGATTGAGAACAACTGCTACACTAAAGAGCACTAATCCTCAATATCAAACTTCAGCTTCTAAGCTGAATCATTAGCTCTAATATGAAGACATTAAATTTGTGTAGTGTTCAAAGGCCAGACAGCAACGATTACTTGGAGGTTAGTGTGTGCTGAAGGGCCTCTTGGTACCTCAGTTGAACCCCACTTTCCCGCTCCTCTAAACTCCTGCAAGCTGCCGCTGCTCAGATTTCTGAGCCAGTTCTCTTTGTGACTTCATCTGCTGCCCTTGGCTTTGAGTCTCCAAGAATCAAACCTGGTTATATCTCTCACGTCTTGGCTCACTGGCCTGAATTTTTCAGCTCCAAAGTGAAAACCTAACAACCCTTTTCACGCATGCCTCCTGCGCCTGAGTCCAAGGCCTCATCAGGTCTGGCTCAGCTTTTCAAGTTCATTCCTTTCCACCCACTTCCCTGTTTCTGTGAGGCTCCTCGTTCTGACCAAATGAAATCAGCTGTGGATGGCAAGTACCACTTAACTGCTCTTGAGTGGGACTCCCTGAACCTGCTCCCAGCCTGTGCCTGGCTGTCCCTACTCCTCTGCTCTCTCATTAGCCCATTTTCTTTAGCACACTAAGGGGAAGGTACACATAGGACTATTCCTTCTTGTCCTGTCCCTCCTAAGTATACACATATCTTTCCTCTTCCCCGGCTTCAAGACTTGGGATCCATCTCTTAGTCTGGAGACCATTCATAAGGATATTTCATTGGAAAACATGGTGAAAAGCATTCTACACTTAACACCACTGATACCTATCCAACACACTTCCTCCAGGATATGGGGCTTTGTATTCCAGAAACTACCAAGAATTCATGACCCTGAGCCTGTAGACAGGCAGTTGAGGAATGGGATATTAGTGTCTACAGGAGAGGCGGATCCCATTCCCTGACCACTCTGGACTCAGAACCCACCCTCTACACTTCCCTAGTACCACAAGGCCCTTTAGAAGCCGAGAAGCAGCCAGAGATTGCTAGTTGTCCTGTTTGGAGACAGGTTGGCCTCTCCCCACCACCAGGAAGGAAACTGGAACTATCCACTTCTTGGTGCCTATAGAAAACAGGCACACGGCCTTCCACAGCTCTCTTAGAACTACTGCTTCTTTCCTGGATGGGGAAAAGAAGAGGGCAAGATGCATTGGCTCAGTTGTGGAGCTCGTTCTCATCCACTAAAAATTTTATATTTCTCTTCCTTTGTTTTGTTGTCCAAAATCTTCCATCTCCCAGCCAGGATGTTAGAATACATAAGCCTATATGCTGAAAAAGGTTTCAATGAATGAATGAATAAATAAATACATGTGGTCAAATGGATGACCACAATTTAAATGCATGCCCCTGAAGAAAGTCCACTAAATGTTTACTGAGCATCCTCACAAGCTAGGACTGGACACTGGAGATAAAGTGGTAAATAAGATGGCATGGCCCTTGCTCTCTTCCAGCTCACAGTTCAGGGAGAACTAATTTGCACTCTTTAGTATACCAGAGCCTGTGCTCCTGAAGGCAGCATTGTGTGGAGTGGAGCTGACCAGTAGGCTTCAACTCACAGGTCAGTGCCAATCAAGGGAGAGTACTGGGCTGAGTTCCATGACTACCTCTGGGTTCCTTGATCTAGAGTGATGCCCATATGGATAGACGGTGGAGGCAGAGTTAGTGCTGGTACCAGTTTCTATCATCCCAATATAGTTGAAACAGCATTAGACTAGGAATTATGAGATCTGCCTTTTAAGCCTGGCTTTGAGCATTCCTAGTCACATGTCCTTGGGTGACCAAGCTTTTGGGAATACTATTAAATGTAGACTTACTTTCTCATTTTAGTAGTACACATCCTCTTCCAGAAACTTCCTGAGAAAGGGTTCAGGAGGGTAAATTTTTTGAGTCTTGGGATCTTTCAAAATACCATCAGTCTCTTTGTTCCCAAGAACAAAAAAGTCAATCACAGCATAAAAAACTGGCAGGAAGAATTCAAAATGGTGAAAGAAAGACTTAAGTCTATATAATTGTTATAAATGTATAACTGGATATAAATGTCAACAATAATTCTTAACAATTCTTAAAACCTTAAAATGAAACATGGATATTACAACAGGGAGGGATAGGAAATAACATAGAAAGAACACAAAGGAAACAAAAACTGGAAAGAGAATTATAGAGTGAAAATTATGCTACCTCCACATTATAAGAAACTGCTTCATTTTTGCATAGTTTTTAATGTTACGTCTGGCACACTCTGATACCATTCTTATTCCCATTCAGATATCATATGTGGCCTGTTTTTTGTTCTCTGGAAGGTCTTAGTATATCCTCTTTATCCTTGCTGTTCGAAAATTTCGCCATGCTTGCCTTAGTGTAGATCTTTTTTGCATTTATTGTATGGGCGCTTTAATCTGAATACTGGTATCTTATAGTTCAGGGAACATTTCTTGTCTTATGTCTTTGGATATTTCATCCCAATTTTCTACATTATTTCTGGAACTTCTATTAATTATACATTGAATTTCCTCAATTAATTATCTTTATCTTTTTTTCTCTATTCCATCCCCTCTTTTGAGGCAACTTTCTGAGAGTTTTCATTAACTTTATTCAACCCTTCTATTGACTTTTTAATTTCAGCTTTTTAAAAATTTTCTATTTTTTTTTTAAGACAGAGTCTCACTCTGTCACCTGGGCTAGAGTGCAGTGGCATCATCATAGCTCACTGCAACCTCAAACTCCTGGGCTCAAGCAATCTTCCTGCCTCAGCCTCTCAAGTAGCTGGGACTTCAGGTACATGCCATGATGCCTGGCTAATTTTTCTACTGTTTTGTAGAGATGGGGTTTCACTCTTGCTCAGGGTGGTCTCGAGCTCCTGACCTCACGTGATTCTCCTGCCTTGGCCTCCCAGAGTGCTAGGATTACAGGCGGAAACCATCACACCCAGTCTAATTTCTTATTTTTTATAACACTCTATTATAGACATAGTATTTTTTTTATCTCTCTGTGCAAATTAATCATAGCACTTAAATATTTATATTTTAATTTTCTTCTACTTCCTGGAGTTTTTGTTTCCTCTGAGTTCCTTCTTTGTCATTCCCCATCCATCCCTGTTGTAATATCTGTTTCATTTTAAGGGTTTAAGAATTGTTAAGAATTATTGTTGACATTTACATCCAGATACACATTCACAGCAATTATATAAATTTAACTCTTTGCCATTTTCAATTCTCCCTGCCAGTCTTTTATACTTTTACTTCATTTTGATTCATCATTTACTCAGCCAGAATATATCCTCAAATCATTTTTTCAAGATGTAATACATAGGAAGTATATTTTTCAAATCTGTCTTTGTCTAGAAATGTACTTCTGTTGCTTTAACAGAAAAAAACCAATGAGTATAGTATTCTTGGTTTATAAATTTTCCATTCAAAATCTTGTATACACAGCGCCATTATTTTACTGGCATTTACAGTTGCAGAAACAAATTGAATGTATGTTTAATTTTGTTCATTTATGGTTATATTTTTCTGGCTAGATGCATGTAGATTTAGTCACTTATCCTTGTAATTCGAGCTTAGCTAGAATTTTTTTAGAATAATTTTTGGCTGAACCAAGAAGCCTTTTACATCTACAAATTCAGAAATATTTTTCTTTCTTGAAAAGTTTTCTTTTTCATCATGATTTGGATTATTGCTTCTGTTCTAACTACTCTAGTTTCTACACTTGATCTCAGCCTAAAAAAGATTGAGAAGCAATTAACTGATTACTCTAGTTTTTTTTTTTTTCAGGAAATCTGTGATTCTTAGTTGGCTCTCCCTATTCTCTGAATAATTCTTATCCAGCAGCTATCCTCTCATTAAAAAATATTTATTCCCAAACTTTTCTCTATCTTCTTGAACAATTTTTAGGCTTATCCTCCACGTTTCTGGCTTTAATCCTACCCTGTTGTTTCTGTTGTTTACACATCTGATGCAGATTTTAATTGTACTATTGCAAGTATTGTTTCCTCGCAGTTCTATTTTACCACTCCAGCTCCCTTTTATTTTCAATATTTTCATTTTATGTTGTATTATGTGATTCGTTTGTTGCATAATTAGCCTTTCAGTTCAGAATGTTCCCATCTATGGATTTAAATTTTTTTTTTAATTATGGGTACATAATAGTTGTATATCTTTATAGGGTATACATGTGATGTTTTGATACAGGCATACAATGTGAATTAACCAAATCAGGGTAAATGGAATATTCAATACCTCAAGCACTTATCATTTCTTTATATTGGGAACATTCCAATTCCACTCTTTCAGTTATTTTAAGGTATATCATAATTTTTTGTTGATTATAGTCACTTTGTTGTGCCTAGCAAATATTGTTCATTCTATCTAAATATCTAACTATATTTTTGTACCCATTAACCATCTCCACTTTATCACCCCTCCCTGCTACCCTTCCCATCTTCTGGTAAGCATCATTCTACTATCTCCATGAGATCAACTGTTTTTAATATTTATCTCCCATATATGAGTGAGAATATGCAAGATTTGTCTTTCTGTGCTTGGCTTATTTTACTTAACATAATGTTCTCCAGTTCCATCCATGTTGTTGCAAATGGCCGGATTTCATTCTTTTTGTGGCTTATAATATTCCATTGCATATATGTACCATAATTTATTTATTCATTCATCCATTGATGGACACTTAGGTTGATTCCATATCTTGGCTATTGTGAATAGTGCTGCAATATGCATGGGAGAGCAGGTATCTTTTCAATATACTGATTACCCCTCCTTTAGATATATATACCCAGCAGCAGGATTACTGGGTCAGATGAGAGTTCTATTTTTAGTTTGTTGAGGAACCTCCATACTGTTCTCCATAGTGGTTGCACTAATTTACATTCCTACCAACAGTGTATGAAGGTTCTCCTTTCTCCACATCCTCACCAGCATTCATTATTTCCTGTCTTTTTGATAAAAAAATTTTAATTGAGATGAGATGATAACTCATTTTAGTTTTAATTTGCACTTCGCTGATGACTAATGATGTTGAGCATTTTTTCATGTACCTGTTGGCCATTTGTATGTATTCTCTTGAGAAATGTCTATTCAGATCATTTGCCCATTTTTTAACTGGCTTACTCGATTATTTTTCCTGTTGAGTTGTTGGAGCTCTTTATATATCCTAGTTATTAATCCCTTGTCAGATGGGTAGTTTGCCAATATTTTCTCCCATTCTGTGGGTTGTCTCTTCCTTTTATTGACTGTTTCCTTTGCTGTGCAGAAGCTTTTTAGTTTGATGTGATCTCATCTGTCCAATTTTGCTTTGGTTGTTTGTGCTTTGGAGGTATTACTCAAGAAGTCCTTGCCCAGACCAATGTCCTGAAGCATTTCCCCAATGTTTTCTTTTAGTAGTTTCATAGCTTTGGGTTTTAGATTTAAGTCTTTAATCTATTTCAATTTATTTTTATATATGTGATAAGGGTCTAGTTTCATTTTTCTTCATATAGATATACAGTTTTCCCAGCACCATTTATTGAAGAGACTGTCGTTTTCCCACTGTGTGTTCTTGGCATCTTTGTGGAAGATAAATTTGCTATAGATGTGTTTATTTCTGAGTTCTCTATTCTGTTCCATTCATTGATTTATGTGTCTATTATTTATGTCTGTATCATGCTGTTTTGGTTACGACAGCTCTGTAGTATAATTTGAACTCAAGTAATGTGATTCCTCCAATTTTGTTCTTTTTGCTCAGGATGGCTTTGGCTATTCTGGTTCTTTTGTGGTTCCATAAAAATGTTAGACTTTTTTTTATTTCTGCGAAGAATGTCATTGCTATTTTGATGGGGATTGCATTGAATCTGTAGATTACTTTGGGTGTTATGGACATTTTAATGATATTATTTCAATCCATGAGCATGGGATATGCTTTCCATTTTGGCTTTTGTGTGTGTGTGTGTGTCCTCTTCAATTCCTTTCATCAATGTTCTATAGTTTTCATTACAGTGCTCTTTCACTTTTTTGGTTAAGTTTATTCCTAGGTATTTTATTTTATTTGTCACTATTATATTAATAAATGGGATTACTTTCTTGGTTTCTTTTTCAGATTCACTGTTGGAATATAGAAATATTACTTATTTTTGTATGTTAATTTTGTGTCCTGCCACTTTACTGAATATATCAGTTCTAATAGTCTTTGTTTGTGAAGTCTTTAGGTTTCTCTATAAGATCATATCATCTGCAAACAAGGATAATTTGACTTCTTCCTTTCCAATCTGGATGCCCTTTATTTCTTTCTCTTGCCTGATTGCTCTAGCTAGAACTTCCAGGACTACATTAAATAACAGAGGTGAAAGTGGGCATCTTTGTCTTGTTCCAGATCTTAAAGGAAAGGCTTTCAGTTTTTCCCCATTCAATATGATACTGGCTGTGGGTGTGTCATATATGGCTTTTATCATGTTGAGGTAAGTTCCTTCTATACTCAGTTTTTTCAGAGTTTTTATCATGAAGGGATGTTGAATTTTATTGAATGCTTTCTCAGCATCAATTGAGTGCTTTTTCAGCATCAATTGAAATTGAAATTTTCCTTCATTCTGTAGATAGGATCTATCGCATTGGTTGATTTGCTTATGTTGAACCATTCTTGCATCCATGGGATGAATCCCACTTGATCATGATGCATAATCTTTTTAATGTGTTGCAGGGAATGAAAAAGAAGCATGAGGCCTGGACTAAATTCATGATGCAGTCAGGCCAAAAAGGTTGTAGTCCTTGGGCAATTCCTATAGCTGTGCTGGCTTGGAATCAGTGGACTTTGGATGCACATGATCCAGTGAGACACCAGCAGTGGTGGCCAAGCCACTGCCTGTATCACTAACTTGGTATCATGTATTATTGAAGATGCTAACAATTTCATAAAAATTTATTCTCACAGTAAGTCATTTATATGATTATATAGTCCCTCTAAGTTGTTAGTTCTAAAGGTATCAGAATTATCTGGGGAATGAGTGGGGTTGACTTCTGGCCCCCTTCTGAGAGATACCAATTCACAGGCTATGCCGGTACAGATGGTGTCCAGAACTCAAGGAGGTCCATGTTCCACTGGAGTGCAGGTTCCATCACCTTAGGTCTAAGAGATGGATGTCCACAGCATGTAGCACAGGCATCTCTTCACTCACAGGCATGCATTCATTACTTTGGCTCTGCAGGAAACAGGTGTTAAGTTTTTTCCTTACTTCCAAGGACTTGATCTCTGACATGCTAAACCAATTAAATACTTTTAAAACTCTGATTCCCTGAAAGCATGCTAGCAGAGCTTTTTGTCCCTGTCCCTGTCTACAGTACTGTGAGGAACCTAAATCAGCGATGCTCTACCATTATCAGACCCTAGCAGAGCCCTACTTGAATAAACATGTGTTGAGGTGGAGAAGGGAGCCCACATCTATTAAAAGAATAGGGGTTTCCATGCTCAGCATGGTACATACACTTTGTGTCTCTGAACAAAGTGGAAAGGGACAGTAGAGAACAGTGCACAAGACCTTCCTCCCATCTCTCAGTTGAGCTGCGTTATGTTACAAGAGGCAGTACAGCTAGCTTTTGGATATTTTGCTGGATTATTTCCCCTTTGATGTGGATCCATCAGCTACATTAAAAATCCCACTTAGCTTCTAGCAGAAAAGTTTTGTTTATTGGATAAGAAGAATCTGATTCTATACATTTTCATCTTTGAGCTTTCACAAATATTTTTATCAAGTTGGTAGCTAATAGAGGCAGCATCAGTTGCTACTAGATAGATAACATATTCAATATAAGTCAAAATTTATCATGAACAATACAAAATGGGATGTAGGATGCTTTGCAAAGGGAGAAAAAGTTGAAGGTAAGAAAATGAACTTTCTTTACCCAGTTGTTCTCATAATTGTGCTCCAATACACATGTGGTTTCAGACCATTCCTTTTGCTTGTCTATCTTTTCCTTTCTTTTTGTATATTAAAATGGAGTTTTCCTTTATTTCTGTTCTTCCCTTTCCAACCAGACTGTGCCTGGGCAGAAATTTCATGCTCTACTTTCTCTAGTCCTAGAATCTTGGAGCCCCTTGGAGGGCTCTGTCTTGGCCCCAGGGAGCTTACATAAACCTGCCTTGGCAGTAAGTGCCTTTCTCAGGTAGATGCAAATACTGCTGCTTTCTATTAATTTCCTTTCTACCCACACACTTTTCCAATTACCTCCCCTGGCTCCTCATACAGCTGTCATCACTTAGGTATATATTTTGTGCTTATGTTACTTACGTTATTGTGTATATCCATTATATTTGTCCTATTTCCAGTTATACTGCACACTCCTTTGACCAGAGGAACCCAGTCTTCTATTTCCTTTGCAACTGTTCACAGTCTGTTGTGTGTGCCCACATATGGAGGCCCCTCAAATTGAGATGATTACATGTTTCCTTTTGCACACACACCCCCAACTATAATGACAGGGTTTTTTTCCTCTGTAGTTTCTATTTCTTAATCATTTCTCATTTCCCTTCCCATTAACTTCAGTTCTACAAGGCTTTCGATAGAGTTTTGGTACTGAAAGTCAGAAAACCTCTGTTCTTCTCCACTTGTAACTACTACACTGTAACTTTATACAAGTCATTTAACATCAGTGAGCTGTGGACTCTAATGCATCTTTGTAAGGGGGGAATTATAATGGCATTCTTATAGGGTTCCTGATTGCTAC
This sequence comes from Cheirogaleus medius, assembly GCA_008086735.1. NCBI lineage: Eukaryota > Metazoa > Chordata > Mammalia > Primates > Cheirogaleidae > Cheirogaleus > Cheirogaleus medius. The sequence continues at coordinate 4,958,233 of VBSM01002608.1, forward strand.
TGGTTATGAGCTCATACTGTGCTCCTAGCTCAGCTGAGATTTCAGAGCTTCTCATCAGTGATTTTGTTGTTGTTGTTGTTCAACATTCCCCTACCCCTGGGTCATGAGAGTATATACTCACTGACATGTCTCCCTGCTTTGACAGCAGGTGGGCACAGCTCTTCAAATAGAAAGCCCCGGTCTGAAACAATTCACAAGAAATATTGTTTACAGGGTGTTTGAGAGCTCTGGAGGCCAGCAATACCTTTTCTGAGCACATTGGTTCAAAGGGTGGAATTGAAAAGGACCTCCCAAATAATATAGGCAAAGCTCTTCCATATGGAGAGGAGGGCTACAGCCCAGAATTCAAGATCCCACTTACATTCCCTGACCAGAACCAAACCTTTCCCAAATTCTCAAATTGATTATACTACTACATTCCCAGTGAAGGCATACAATATCTTCTATGGCTGCCATTTCAATCCAAAATACTGTGTACTTAGCCTTTATTCTAGAGTTGCTCAGTGGTGTCAAATTCCTTCCAGTAATAGCATTGGCTTTTCCAAAGCCTGATTCCAAATGAATCATATACGGTGTTATTTCTGAAATTGACATCAATTGATGTTAGGCCTGGGATTTATATAATAGCTATTTATGAACACCATCCCAGCATAATCTTCCCTCAAGCCACAGTGTCCTCTCCCATGAAGGTTGAGTGCAATTCTAGGTCTCTATTGCTGACCAGAGCCCCATTCAGTTTCTAGACATTCACATCTAAGTATTAGCCCAGAGCCTGGTACAAAGTAGGTTGTCAATAAATATTTGTAGAGTGAGGGCATACATAAGCCCCATGAAGTATCTTGATGAAAAATTATTTTCTAATTCCAGTTTGAAAAATATGGAAAGACTGGTTCTCTCCCCCAGATAGCAAGTAATAAAAATGGTCAATTCCCTCATTCTCAAGTGTGACTTGGGCTGGGATGCAAAGAGAGTTCCAATTTGCCAAACAGTATTGTTAACTTGATTCTCCCCTTGCAGTTTCTTTTGGTGCCAGATCCAATTGGCAGTTCCTGGAAGTTTCCAGCAACAGCATCTCCTGATGGTGGTAATTACTACTGGCTGCCCTGGGAATGGCAGCCACTCCTATAAAATCTTCAGTGTCTTTTATGTCCCTGAAGATGCTCCATGCAACTTATTCAGCACCATTCCTACAGAGCAGTCCAAAGCTGGAGCACTGCTATTTGAGAAACTTCCATTTGTTACTGCTCCAAGTCTTCTGCTGCCTTGCTGCTCAAAGTGTGGTCCATGGATTGGAAGCACTGGAATCACCTGGGATCTTGTTAGAAATGCAGAATTTGGACAGCACCCCAGACCTACTGAAACAGAATCTGCATTTTAACAAGATCCCAGGTGTTTCCTATACACGCTAAAATTTAAGAAACATTTCCCCTCTACAATTCTGATTCAGTAGGTCTAGGTCTAGGGTGGAGCCCAAAATTCTACATTTTTGAACAAGGTCCCAGTGATGTTGATGCAGCTGGTCCAGGGACCACCCTTTAAGTAGCAAAGCTTTAGATGCATTAGGGAAGAGTGTGTTAACTATCCACTCACCACCACCATCACCTGTCACTGCTACCAAAGGCAAAGCACAGATAACTGCTGTTCTCTTAGCCTAAGGACACTGTTTCTCAGTTCTATCTACATAACAGAATTATCTGGGCAGTTTTTGACAAACCTTGATACTCTGGCACATCCCCAGAGGGTCTGGATTGAATGATGTATGAAGGGACCCACGCATTGGAATTGTTCAGCAATCTCTTAGGTGATTCTAATGGATGGAGAACTATCAGACTAGGAAGAGCTCTTAAAATTAGAAACAGCACGCTCTGCCTCCCCACTTCCACCAAATTCTCTTACCTCTCCTGAAGGTCTAATCTCTTGTATCTGGAAGATTTTAGTTAAATTCCTAATTCTCCTTCAAGTGCCAACCATCCTCCCCATGAACACAAATACACTTGTGTAAATCAAATTCTAGCAGACCCTTAGTAGTATTCTTTTTTTTATTTTTATTTTTTGAGACAGAGTCTTACTCTGTTGCCCAGGCTAGAGTGCCATGACGCCAGCCTAGCTCACAGCAACCGCAAACTCCTGGGCTCAAGCAATCCTTCTGCCTCAGCCTCCCGAGTAGCTGGGACTACAGGCATGCGCCACCATGCCCCGCTAATTTTTTTTTCTATATATTTTTAGTTGGCCAATTAATTTCTTTCTATTTTTTTAGTAGAGAGAGGGTCTCGCTCTTGCTCAGGCTGGTTTCGAACTCCTGACCTTGAGCCATCCGCCCGCCTCGGACTCCCAGAGTGCTAGGATTACAGGCCTTAGTAGTATTCTAAGAAAACTCTAATAGTGACTTGAAGGTGCACTGACAGATGGTATCCCTTCATAAACTTCACCATGAAACTAATTCTGAAGAGTGGCATTCTTAAAAAAACAAAAAAACAAAAAACAAAACAAAACAAAAAAACTCCAAGAGGGGCCCTGGTCCTACAGAAACCTTTTCAAGGTTTTTCCACTTCACAAGTTGAGAGGAATTCCCTAGGAGAAAAATAATTAAGATTTTTGCTTTCTGTATTATTCTGAGTTTCTTCTTCAATCTTCATACAGGTAATCAATTTTTTCCCCACATCACTTGCCATCTTCTATGTCCTGGTGGTATTCTCAGGGAATTCCTGCAGGAGTTTCTTGGTGCCTCGTCCCTTCGTTCCTGAGTGCAGTGTTGGAGTTAGAAGGTGTCGATTAATAACTTCTTTTCTGCTCCAAGCCCCAAAGCAATTGACACTAGACAAAAGAGGCTGGGGTTCTGAGCTGGGGCCAAGAATTGCTGATAAAGCTAGACTGGAGAGCACAGCTAGGCGGAGGCCCCCGAAGGCTCCTAAGACGTCTCACACAGCCCTGCTGACCTTTCTGAACCAAACTGCAGGCCCTGCCTCTGCCGGGGCAAAGTCCCATCCCAGGAAACTTCCGGAGATAGAGAAAGCTCATCTTGAGGATGCTTCTTGGAAAGTGAGAGTGGAAAGGGTTGAACCGCAGGTGTCCAGTCTTCTATCCCAGACTCGCCAGAGAAACAGAACGAAAAGAGAGAAAATCATCCTGCTGTAGAGCCAAGAGGAGCTTCAGGAGCTGCCCACAGGCGGCGGCCATCTTGCGCAGAGCTCGCCGGGAGGCGGGTGTCTCGGCTGCAAATCCTGATTGGTCCTCGAAGAAGCAGTAATGAAACAACCGGCCAATCAGGCTCTCCCCACTGGGCTGGTCTTTTCGGAGCTGGGTCTTGTGAGGTGGCCCCGAGGGCACCGTTGGCCCACTGTCCAGGGTGACGGTGGATTCACCAGATGTGATGGGTTTGGGGAGGGTTCTGTTGGTTCCCATTTGCAGTAGAAATGTGGAGTGTTTTAAAAGAAATGTATTTCCCTCACACTTAGTCACATTCAGCCAGCGGCATTATGTGTGGGCCAATGAGACCTTGAAGCTGCTATAACTGCAAGAAGAGTTGCTCAGTGCCAAGCAGTTTTCCAGTAAAATAGTTTAAAAAGGAAGGGGGTGGGGTGGGGAGGAATACAATGATAACCAGAAGAAGGGACAGGATTTAAAAAGTTACTGGAAAAGACCGCGGAACCTAATTCCAAAGAAACAATACGAATCAGAGAACCTCTGTACTTTACTGACTGGAAATGTGGCTGAGGCGAGGAGGGGCTGGAAGGAGGCTGGTGGCCACCGAGCAGGGAGGGATTGGGGTTCACAGTGGCTACATTGCTGACATTTAGCCAAGACCCAGCTAATTGCTCATGATTGTTTTCTCTTTTCACATTTACTCATCTAAGCTGGGGATGTCTCCCAGGCACTACAGATATAATTAGAGTTGGGTTTCTGTCTCTCTCAGACTTGGGCTCCTATTGAGAAAATCAGCAAAAGTATAGAAATCTTTGGTTTTAAAAATATTCAAATGATTTCCTAGAAGCGTCCTTAAAGTCAATAGGTGTGTAAGTTTCACAAGAATTTATTTTCTAAAAATGAAAACTAAAAGAAAGTAGCAAGTGAGTACCATGAATGGTGCAGAAAAACGGAGGCTGAGTAACTAGTCTATATAATTAATTACAGAAGGTATTGCTGTTTTCATTACCAAGTAAACCTGGAGCCCCTTTAAGCTAATGAATGCAGTTACAAGCTGTCAGGGAGGTAGTAAGGGGGACGAGACCTGTCTAATCCATGGCCATTAAACAAGCCCTGTGTTAGGGATTATGTGTTTGTTTTCTTTTCTTTTATCCCTCTGAGCAAAAAGACTTAAATTGTAAGTGGGGACTTTTCACGGCACAAAACTTGCGTCATATGTTTAAAAGCTGAGGCAAAATCATTTTTCGGCAGAATTTGTGCAGCCAAGTCCTGGTATGTGTCCTCCAGTAGAGGGATGGTTCTCAGGGAGATTTACCACATGATGCATCCACATGGTCTGCTGACTCATTTTCAACTAGGCACTGGGAAGTAGAACCAGGTTCAGAAAGGTACAGAGCTTGCAAACAGCCTCAGGGATTGGCGCTCACAGCTGGGATGCCCCACCTGCCCACAGACATGGTCCGGGCCACAATGGACCTATGATACTGTCCCCTTGAAAAACTTCTGGACACTCAGAAGTTCACCTCATGATTTACCTGTCCAAAACTTAATCTCCTTTTTCTTGAAGTACATTTTCCAAGCTTCACATTAGTCTCTTTTGTATTTGTGATGATCTTCTCAAATATGTTTGAGAGGAGATGAAAGAAATTTTAAACTAAGTGGATCTCACATGAAAACTAAGTTGGCTTCATCTACATACTCATTAAACTTAGAACCAGAAAATTGAAAAGAGCCTAAATGTCAACCAATACAACATCCTGGTTGCAGATCCGCTGCAGATATGAAAACCCACGTGGGCATACGACTCATTCTTGAACAGGTCTGAAATTGCTCAACTTCACTGAGAATCACTCAAAGCACTGCTGCAACTTTTTAAAAAAGTCTTTTGGTTAATTAGCAATATTAAAGAAAAATGAAATTTTCCATGAAACAGAAAAAATAATATTCAAGTTTATATCAGAGCAGAAATCAGCTTTTCTATTCTGTGAATAACATTTGAGCCTGAAGCCAGTAAATGTCCCATTCAAGTCCGAGTTTATAAACACTTTGATACATCTGAAAAACACATATATTCAGAGAGAGAGAGAGAGATTTCTTACCACAAATCCCACTGGATTGCCTTCAGAATGCAAGCCGTAGGTCCATGAAGTCATATGGTTTAATTTCAAGAACTTACTGAGGATTGGGCTGGTATGTAATGTACATGTTTCCCTAATCCTGTTTGTTTTTGGTAAAATATGTAATGATATCCTTAGGCTTGTGCCTAAGCTGTGTCCATTCCTGGAGTTCTGGTGACCAGCTAGGGCAGCCTCCCCGGACACACAAGCACAAGGACTGTGGGCCTTTCTGAGTGAGTGAAGGGAACACGAATCAGAAATCAGGAATCAGATTTTCTGCCCCAGTCAGAAAATCTTGTTGTAGAAAGGATGGGATGTTGGGCCACCTACATTTATTTCGTGGCCTGCCCCCACCGAACTCGGTCTCAGTTCTGGGGAAAATTGGCTGGTAGTAAACGCTGAAAAGAGATCTATATGCTGAGCATTTGTTGTTTTGTCTGCCCAGAATAACAGTCCCATCCTTTTAGTAGGATTTTGGTGGGACTGCCAACCACAGTTCCTCATCCCCTGGCCATAGTCATTGGTCCAGAGATGGGCATATAACCCAACCACAGTCAATGGGTTCTTCCCTAAGATATTCTTAACCAGAGGTCTCTGAATTCTGTGTTTGTGAAGCTTTGAGACCATAGGCCTAGGGCTGGTGATAGTGTCCAAGCTTCTAGCCTCATGCGGACAAGTCTAAGGGAATGAAGTTAACACACAGAAACTGGGACAAAACATTGAAAGAGAAGGAGTGAGTTCCCTAATGTTTGAGGCTCTGAATCTGGTGGCTGCTGAGGCAAATTCTACCCACTGTCCTTTCCCTAGTTTGGTTATGTCAATCAAGAAACACCTCTCCCTTTGGTTAATTTAGGTTTCTAAATAAAAATTGGGTGTCTCTGCCACTCTGTAGAATGTTGGGGGCACAAGACCGCACTGTTTGGGAGCTTCTCTAACAGAGGATTCACAAAAACCAACTTGCCTTGCACCATTGTAAAACCTGTGCATTGGATGTGGGTAGAACATATAATTTATCATACAAACCAAGACACTTCTGAGAATAAAAAAGGATGCTTTTAAAATTATATCAGGACAAGAGGCATAAGCTAGAAATTTATAGCCACTTTAGTGAAGGATCTAATCTCGTGTGTGTATTGGGGTTGTGCCTAATATAACAGTGGCAGAGACCGTAATACCTGGTGGGGAACCCAGCTGGAATGGACCATTCATGAGCTCGGAGGAACGCTGAAGAAAGCTCTTGGTGGCATTTGTGCAAAGTTTGAGATCCTCTACTATTCTGACTCTATTTGTGCTGTTGGCTGACCAGACTTGGGGATACTCAGGTTACAAACAGGAAAAAAAGAAAAGTCTGGCTAGCTTTCTTCTGGAACACAGACCTACTGCTCAGCATATGGTCCATGTGCTTTCTCTGCAAAAGTGTCTCTGATACCCAGGGTGGGCCTCCAGCAGCCACATTGGCAGGAAGTGACATTGGCCCTTTCTCCATAGTTCATTAGGCCACTGTAGGCCCTGATTCAAGTTGGACCAGTCAGGTTCTTCCTCCCAAGATTTAGGACGAACTAATAGCTAGTTAATCTTCATGTGGCTGGGAAGATAACATGTTGATCCAGGAGCCTTGGGGCAGCCACATTCTGCAATGTGAACAGAGAACCAGAGAAAGCTGTCTGCAGAGAGAGAGAAAAGGAGAAGCAGATGTTCTAAGAGCAGCAGAAACGAGAGGCAGAGTTTGTTCCTGGGTTGCTGACAAGCCTCCCAGGCCTTCGTTCCTCAGGTTGAGCAGTATTCCTGCTCCTGGGCTCCATGAGACCCCCTTTATCCTTATACCACCCCCCATGCTCTGCTTAAGCTAGTCCAAATTGATTTCTATTTCTTTCCTCCAAAAGTATCTGAACTGATACCAGGAAATATCTTTTTTATAATTCTAGAGCTCATATATTCTCTAAACAGTTTATGGGCTAAACATTTCCCTCTCTGTACCTTACCTTCAAATCCAAATGCTGATTGTTCCTTCTCTAATTAAGCAGCAGCACATTAAAGGAAAATACAAAAAAAAAAGGAAACATTGTCCCTGTACTTTGAAGTCACATGGGGTCCAGGATCCACATGAACTTAATTAAGGCAAGAGACAAACAAATAAACATTCAGGGGTGCCTCCTTCGCATACAGTATTTCATCACACAGTACCAGCATGTAAAATTGAGATGTCAAGAATGATTTGATTAACTTGCTCACTCAATTTTTCCTAAGGTAGACAAGTGCTGAAACACAAAGATTCATGAAATTCTAGCTGAAACATATACAGAGCCGATTCTAGGAAAAATTGGGAAATAAATGGAATTTGTTAATGTTTCTCCAACTCCACTTTCTGTGTTTTTCTCCCATTCAAGGCTTCACATTTCCCTCCCTACTTCCCCCAGAGGAAAGCTGTCTGACAAACTAAATTACAGTGAAGTGTTAGTGACAATTTGTTACTCCTATTGGGTGTATTTGCATTTTTTAAAAGTCTAGAGAGGACAATTCAAAACCAAAGAAATGATTCGCTAATGTTAGCTTTTTTGCTCCAATGCAAATTGGTATAGGAGCTATTTTGAGGGATGTATAGTTGTTCTGAAAATTTCTCTGCTTACATATAAAGCCAGCACTGCCAAGGACGCAGTGCGGCATCAGAGCGTGGTAATGAAAAGTCCATGTCTTACTTTCACTTGGAACTGGGGCAAGCCCTCTTGTTCGTTCTTTGTTCAAAGAGATTGATCTCGAAGAAAGGTTACATTTTACAATTTACGGCAATGGATGATTGGTGTGGAAAGTAGGAATATCAAAAGTGAAACCATATCAATAAAGAAACATTTGATGCTTTGAAATGTACAATAAAAAAAAGTTTTAAAAAAGTGAATCTAAAGGTGGGAACCTATGGCCTGAAGTCTATGCCTATGGCACTTCAAAAAATACCCCAAACAATGTAAAATTGTGTGGCTGCTATGGAAAACAGCATGGACGTTCCTCAAAATATTAAAAATAGAATTATCATATGATCCAGCAATTTCCCTTCTGGGTATCTATCCACAAGAATTGAAAGCAGGATCTTGAAGAGATGTTTGCACATCCATGTTCATTGCAGCATTAGTTATGACAGCCAAGAGGTGGAAACAACCTAAATCTGATTGAACAAAATGTCGGATATGCACACAATGCATTGTTATTTAGCCTTTAAAAAGAGGGAAATTGTGTCACACGTTACAACATGGATGAACCTTGAGGACGTTTTACTAAGTGAAATATGCCATTCACAAAAAGACAAATACTGTGTGATTCCCTTTACATGAGTGTCTGAAACTCACAGAAATAGGAATGGCGGCTGTCGGGAGCTGAGAGGAGAGGCAGCAACAACAGGCAATTGTTCAACAAGTATAGAGTTTCAGTTTTGCAAGATGAGAAAGTTCTAGAGAGCCAATGTGCAATGATGTGAATACATGTGACACTACAGAAGTATACATTTTAAAATAGTTAAGATGGCCATTTTTATGTTACGCAGATTTAAGCACAATTAAAAACAAAACCAAAAACCCCAACAGGTGACCTGTGAGGAGCAAGGAGAGTTTCCTTTTTCAGCTGGGGGAGCTGGTGTAGGACCACCTAGAAGTAGTTTTCCCCAGGAGTAGAGAGGGTGGCGAGGGTCAGCAGGTGTCTACCTGATGTGGGGAAATTGACACATTTAACAAAACCAGGGCTGACTCTGGGGCGGTTTCTGTTTCAGGAGCAGCCCCCGAAGGCGCCCCAGTCCTGGGCCTCCTCCTTCATTCGCTGGAAGTAAACAGAGATGGGAGGCTCCCTGTTCTGGGAAAAAGCTAATCAAATGATCCAACTGCTCCTCGCCTGCAACCCCGAGAGAGGTACCAGGAAATACAGTTTTGGCTGCGAGGAGGATGGCCATGAATAAGGGAGGCTGTCACGGAAAACCTCTCCCCGGCCTCCCAGCTCAGGCCAGGCTTCAGCCTTCACACGCTGCCCCAGAGTAGGTATCAGCCAGGGGGCTGGAGTTAGATCCAGGCTCAAGCAACACAGGCATCTAGCCTCCCGCCTCTGCACTTTGGGAAAGAAACTGTCTTCTCTCCCCATTCTGTTATTTAGTGTTTGGGAAAGGACCCAGAGTTAGCTAGGAGGCTGGGAGCTGGGAGTCACTGCAAAGGTGGGTTGTGGCATTAAGAGAACAGTTACAAAGCTTGTAAATCCAAACCCCCACAGATAGCTTTCTGCCTTGTTCCCAAGTGCCACTCTTGGCTGGGATAGCAGGGAGGAGTAGGGCTGCAGACAGAGACGCTTCTCCCTTGCTGGGAAGCGGTGTTCCTGGGACCCTGTTTCAATCTTTGGTAATGAACCATTTCAGAACAACTGAAGTTGCTGGAGTCACTGATAATTACATAAATTTTCTTTTCTTTTTTCACTTAAAACTCTTAAGTCTCCATCCGCAAGGGCCCATTTTTAGTAACACACTGAGTCCTGCCAACATCCTGGGGCTGATTTGGTCTTTACACTTCTAGGAATTTCTAAGGACGTGGGGGGTTTAGGCTGCCAAGACGGATGTGAACGTGTGTGACCAGCAAGGAGCTTCTAAGGTCTGAAGATTGGGAAGGTCAAGGGTCAATCTCTCCTAAGCTCCAAAGGGCAAGCAGCCCCCTCTCAGGTCCTTTCCCCTGAGTTCTTCTCTAACCTCTTGAAAACAAGATCCCCACTTCACCTCCACCACAAGGTGACCCAGTGCCAGTATTGTTTTTACTCACTCTCACCAGTCCCCAGGGCCACGTCAAAGCAACATCCAAAAAGGCAAGCATTTGGAACTCCAAAACCCCCCAGAGATGGCAACAGGACTCTGTGATGATGTGGTTTATGGAGTCTAATTTTTTAAAATCCGGCATACTTACAATGAATGATGCTGTGGAAAAATAATTGGATTTACCCCAACTCCTTTGCTATTTATTATCTTGGATGGCACTAAGGTTATATCGGAACATAGCCATAAGGAGAAAAGGCTTTGGAACAACTAAAACACATTTTTCCCCCAAAGTGAATCTGTAGTTAACCCTTTGCACAATGTAAGCAATATGACCCTTGCATAGTGTTTTCGAAATATTGAGACAAGATTAATAAACAAAAGTCATTTTATGCTCTGAATCGAGGCTACATTCATTATTTTGTAGTGCCTGCCATTTTTACAACAGGATCTCTGATAGCCAAATCCTACTTTTTGTTGTACTCCAGGTCTTAAGACTCAGGCCTTTCCTTCCCTCCCAGGGGTAAGGGCCCACCATGCAGACACGTGGAGAGTCTTCCTTTGGCCTCTATTATCTTAGGAAGCCAGCCCAGGGAAGCATGTTGCACTAAGCCTTGTTTTACTGTGGCTGGCTTAAATGTGTGCTTGTGTTTTAGGACCTCAATATTTGCAGCTCCTAAACTGTCATCTCAAATCACAGCTGGTGGGTGAAGATAATAAAACCACTCAAGGATCAAGACAGTTGACTGCAGCAGGACAAAATCTGGCACCCATTTCACAGGCAAGATCCTACAATTAGAACTTTTATTCCAACTGACCACAGGTCGACACCTGGCAGGACTCCTTCAAGGCTGTCCTGAGAAGTTTGCAAAGCTCCCAAGTCCAGTGGATCATGGCTCAGTCAATGATATCAGATGTGAAGTTGTTCTTCCTGCCACGAACCCATCTGTCATTAAACAAGATGGGCTATACTGGGCCAATTATTTGCTCAATTTTGCACAGTAATGTTTAAGGATACAACAAGAAATCTGCTCTCAGATCTCTGGGAAACATTCAAATCAAAGACTGCAGAGATCAAAAGTCCTTGAAAAAGCCATCTGGGAAATTTTGTGTGTTGACAAGCTTGCTCTTGAAGCTCACACACACTTGCAAGATGACAAGCAGATACCATAGACTTCTGGGAAAATGCAGTACCACACTATGGCCTGACAAAAAGCCACAAGCTTTTTAAGGTCATATATCTATCACCTACCAAGGCAACACCTGCACTCATGCCCCAACCACACAGTCAATGGCTTTCATGGGAAATAGAGTTGACACCTCTTTGATGATGGTCTAGTGATAAGCTGGTTAACAAAGAAAAAACTAAGCAACAATTATAAAAATAGCCACCATTTATTAAGTGCTTGGCATGTTCAGCTTTGCTGAGCTTTTAATATGCACCATACAGTAGATCTTCATAATTCTATGAAGCATATATTAACATATTTACCTGATATATAATATTAATAAAATTTATGTTGAGAGAAGTAGCTTGTTCCAAGACATAAAGCTTTTAAAAGGCATGGCAACAACACTAAAGATATGTCATTGTTCATCTCTCAAAGCCATGTCCATTGGATGTTTTTCATATTGTTTTCAGTAGTAGTGGCAAACTTCTTCTCACCCATTACATCTCAGTCAAATGTGCCTCTTCTGTGTGAAGACCACCCTGCTTTCTCTATGCATGTCCTTTTCTCAATATCCCAAGACATTTTATATAGAACTTCAGGAATGCATTAATCTTATTTTAATAGTAATTATTTATATAATTTGTATGTCTTCCTTTGAAGACTGGGAATTTCTTGAGGGCAAGATCCATGTCTCTGTGGCTTGTGACTCTAAGACTGACATAGTACTTGGCACAGTTAACCCTCAATAACTCTTGCTGAATGGATGGACAAGCAAATAGAGCCCAGATCCCTAGGTAGTATCATCTTTTCAATAGTGGCGAAGTATTAAATTGAACCATATGAAAAGGTAATTTTTGCAAGTCAAAAAAGTCAACTCTGGACACTTTTGTGCATGCCAGCCTAATAAATCTATTATATTAGGTGTGACTATTCAGAAATGTAGTTGGTTTTCAAACAGATGTATTAAAATTCACACATCTAAATGAATGCTTTAAAAACCTGTTGTCACACTTTATTGAGAATCTCATTTATTTTTATAGTTCTGAAATATTTAGTCCTATATCTTCATTCAAAACCAGCTGGTCTTTGGAAGTCCTTTCATTACACAAGGCATTTGTCACAAGATGTTTGGCATGCTTGGAAGGACAGTATCATATAACAGTTAAGAATGACTTCCTGGCTATTTAACTTAGGCCAGTTACTTAACTTCTCTATTATTTCCTAATCTGTAAGAGCAGGATCATAATAGTGTTAGTCTCAGGGGGTTGTCATAGGGATTAAATGAGGTAATACACAGAGCTTAGAACAATGTTCAGGACATGCTATGAGTTCAATGGGAGTTAGCTGTTGTTATTACTGCTATAGGAATTGGGCTATATGGAATGTACTTATGTTGGAATAGCAATAGAGTAGATGAGTAATCAGTAACGGAGACTAAATAAATGAGTAAAGTGATCACAACATAGACTGTATTTCTACCCAGATATTTCCCTGATAGAATATGTAAATCAAGAAATTTCTCCGAAGAAAATGAAGTACATTAAGAGTGAATGAATTTTGCAGTTTTCTAGGTATCTGAAGCCTTGTCATTTATTTCTCCATGTGGTATCCCAGCACTTACATTTTTGCTGGTGTCCTCTGCAATTCGATGTCCCCTTATTGTACAAATCCAAGTCCAGCTGTGGTATTTGAAAATAATCAAACTGGCGTCACCAATCCCTTTCTTCCTTTCTTTCTCCCCAAAGTTCCTTTCTTTCAAACAGTTTTGAAATTCCATTACTAAATTTCCTCTTGCCTTTTAAATATATTACACATTGTGTTACGTATTTGTGGTTGAGATAATCACATGGATCCATTTGTTTTAAATTAAATGAGTTTAAGCTACAAAATTCTCCCAGTGTCCTGGTAAAGGGCTGCTCTGCATACAATATGAGCAGAGCCTAGAGCCAAATAATTAGGAACTAATTTGTCAGAATATAACCTGCTGGCAATTTTGAACACTATCTGTCTAAATTCCTATGTAGAGATAAAGTTCAGATTCCTGGAAGTTCAACACAACCCAGTAGCAAGGAGTATGTTAAGGGTAACGGGACCACTTCTAAATTATAACCAGATATGGGGCTCTTTCTTTGTCTTCCTTGTTGGGTACTGTCTGACATTGTTCCTAAATCAACTGCATGTTTGGGGACAATTAAATAAAGAAATTAAGTCCAATGTATCCTCTATTGCAAGTCAAAATATGAAGGAAAAAGGACAAGCTCTGCAGAGATATAGGACAGGATCTAATTATCCAGAGCAAAGTAGCAACAACAGCCTAAAGCACCTTACCCCCCTTCATTCAAACCTATTGGGAAAACTGCATATTTATACATACATATGTATAGACACATTTTACATAAATTTAAATAGCTTACCATAATGCAGAGAGTTGTTCCTAATCAATATTTGAAGTTTAACTTTAAAACATATACCTCATGTAGAAATTTGGGTTAAAGGATGAGTGGTAGGTATGTGGTTACTCTTATATTACTTTCTGAGTTTAAAAAAATCATGTTTTAAATATTCCATAAGTTAATTTTTAAAAAAATAAGTAAAAAGTAAAGATATTACCCAAATGTGTGAAATAAGTGCAGTTCCTTTGGCTGAGCTCACCTGCCAAGAAAACAGGACGTATGAAGGGAGGAAAGTGCAGGCTACGAAGCTGTTGTCTTTCCACAACATTAGCATACCCACTGCCTTGAAGTCTATAAAAATAAAAGAAATACTGCGTTATCCACAACGCTGTGAAATTCCCTCCCAGACACTTTCAAGACCTGAAGTGTTTGTTTTATTCTGCAAAAGAAGTCCTGATGAAAGCCACAAGTAGTTTCTAAGAAGAGGGATATGAGTTTAAGAAAACATCTCTCTGTTCTCATGGCATTGGCTTCAGAGGGAAACACATTTGTCAGCCACATTTTGCACTGTTTGGGGCCCTCAGCTTTATCCAAAGTTTTCCCTCTCTGTCCACACTCCCACGTTATCACTTTCATCCACCCAAGTCAACAAAAGCTCTGTGATGAAAATAGATTCTAGGTCAGAGGAAGGAGTGTTACTTTGAAATCTACAGTTTATCTGGTAATAATTGCTTTAATAATGGTAAGGAGGAAAGGCGGTTGTCAGTGGTTCTGAGTGGAATCGTTAGTTCGAGGTCTCTCGGAATTCAGCTAGTCATTCCCTTGAACTTGGGCTGCTCTGAATCAGGATTCTTTCTTTCTAAATAATTCCTGTGCCTGTGCTTTGTTCAGAACTGAAACCTAGAGGATAGACTGCGAAAATTAAAGATCAAAACTTTTGCATAGTAAAAGAAAAAACCATAAGAACAGGAAAAAGATAAATGTTAAACTGGGAAAAAATATCTGCAATTTAAACCTTTAGATAGAGGTTTTCAATATCATTAATATACAAAAGTTTCTAAAAACATCAAAATGAAGTTCAACTACATTATAGATAAATAGGCTAGAGATAGCAATAGATAACTTATAAAGAAAGATTTGGCCCTTAACCATATGAAAAGATACCTAAACTCACTTATAATGAAATAAATGCAAATTAAAACTATGTGGAGTTACTATTTCTCGATAAATATAGGGCTACTAGAATGGCAAAAAAAAAAAAAATTAGACATAATACTTTATTGGTGAAACTGCAAAATGGTTCAACTTCTACAGAAAGGAATTTGGCACTATCTAGCAAAGTTCCACAAATGTTTACTCTTTGATTCATCAGTCTCACTTCTGGGAATCTACATCCTCAATACACAGGCAAAAATATGAAAAGACATATTATTAGGGTAATTCAGTGCAATATGTTTTAGTAACAAAAGACTGGAAACAATTCACATAAAGGACGAGTTGGATAAGTATTGGTACATCCATTCAGTAGAGTACTATAAAGCCATAAAAAGGAATGAGAACACAAAAATATACATACATATTTTTGTATGATATAAAATGGAAAGGCTCTTTCAAAAAATTATGGAGGAGGAAACACTTCCTAACTCATTCTTGAAGGCCAGTATTGTCTTGATACAAAAGCAAAGATATTACAAGAAAAGACAACTACAGACAAATATCTCTTGTGAATATAAACGTGAAAATCCTCAATAAATGCTAGCAAATCAAACCCAGCAACATATAGAAAGAATTATACACAAGGACCAAGTGGGATTTATTCCAGTAATGCAAGGTTGGTTTAAAATCTGAGAATGAATTAATGTAATGCATCATATCAATAGAATAAGAAACAAAAACCACATCATCATCTCAATAGACACAGAAAAGCACATGTTTGACAAAATCCAACACTCTTTTGAGATAAAAACACTCAACAAACAAGAAATAGAAGGGAACTTCCTTAATCTGCTAAAGAGCATCCATAAAAAAAACCCACAGCTAGCATCATAATTAATAGTAAAGGCTTAAAGATTTCCCTTCAGCTCAGGAACAAGACAAGGATGTCAGCTCTTGCCACTTCCTCTCAAGGGTATATTGGAGATTCTAACCAGAGCCATTAGGCAAGAAAAAGAAATAAAAGGCATCTAGATTTCAAAGGAAGAAGTAAAACTATCTCTATTCATAGATGGCATAATCTTGTACATAGAAAATCCTAAGAAATATTGTAAAAAAAACAACAAACTATTAGAACTAATAAATAAGTTTGGCAAGTTTGTACAATATAAGACCAGTATACAAAAATGGAAGGATAAAACATTTTAAGGGAGGGAGGAGGCAAAGTAGAGAAGACAGGCATAGAAGCTAGATTTTTGTGGTTACCTTGTATTGTAGATTAGACTTTGTAACTCTAAACTCTGAAAAATATTCTGCATATTTATAAAGACAAATTTAATTTAAAAAGACAGCCCCTTGGATATATGTCATTATACATTCATCCAAACCCACAAAATGTATAACACCAAGAGTGAACCCTATTGTAAACTATGACTGGATGATAATGATGTGTCAAGGTAGATTCATCAGTTGTAATAAATGTACCACTCAGGGTGGGGGATATTGATGATGGGAGAGGCTATGCATGTGTAGGGATGGGGGCATATGGGAAATCTCTATACCTTTCTTTCAATTTTGCTATAAACCTAAAATTGCTCTTAAAAATAAAATCTATTTTAAAAAAAACCTAAAAATTGAACATAAATTAAAACAAATGACCCTAAATATGCACCAAATTGGTGGCATAGCTACACATATAAAAACTATTTCAGTGATATTAATATGTAGTAATTTCAGTGTACATCCTGAATAGAATGTACCTTGAGGAAAAAAGGAATTGCAAAAATAATTTTTAAAATATTAAAATGTTTTTAATAATCATATTGGTGGTAGTGTTGGTTTTGTTATTTTGAGACAGTTATGTGTATAAGATGGAATAAAATAAAAGAGTAATCAAATTGTGTCACTGAGAACCAGGCCTTTCTAATAGGATAAAGGAGAAATAGGTGATGGTTTAATGGGGTTAAGTCGTGGAGTCTTGAATTTGAAGTCTTAAGTTATAAATTTATTAGGCTATTAAATATGAAGTGTCCAATTTTGAATCAAAAGTGTATTATATCTCAAACCAGAAGCAGTACAATTAATGAAAGTATGTGCCTAAACTATCAACACAGCTTTGCCATCTTAATGGCAGCTTGTTTATGCAGCAGCGAAGCAGTCTAGAGAGCAAGTGGCGATGAAATTGTGAAAGGCGTTTTCCACAGCTTGTTGAGAACTGAATATTTTTCCTTTTAAGAAGTGGTCCAAAGCCTGGAAGAAGTGGTAGTCAGTTGGTGCAAGGTCCGGTGAAGATAGTGGATGACAGAGAGTTTCCAGGTCCAGCTTCTATAGTTTGAGCAGCACTGTTTGTGTGACATGTAGTCTTGCAAAAGGATTGGCCTGTCTCTATTGACTAATCTTGGCTGCTTAATCACAAGCATTCTCATCATTTCATCCAACTGGTTGCAGTAGACATCTGCTGTAATCAACTGACCAGTTTTCATAAAGCTGTAGTGGATAATACCGGTGTTGGACGACCAAACAAACACTATTAACTTTTTTTGATGAATATTTGGTTTTGGACTGTGTTTTGGCACTTCATCTTTATCCAACCACTGTGCTGAACACTTGCAATTGTCAAAAAGAATCCATGTTTCACCACACATACCAATACAGTGTAGAAATGGTTCGCCTTTATGTTGTGACAGCAAAGAAAGGCAAGCTTCAAAACGATTTCTCTTCTGACACTCGTTTAATTCATGTGGTACCCATCTATCCAGCTTCTTTATCTTGCTGATTTGTTTCAAATGGTCCAATATTGCTGGAATAGTAACATCCAACCTTGCTGCTAATTCATGCGTAGGTCAAGATGGATTCACTTCCACTACAGCTTTCAGCTCATCATTATCCACTTTGGTCTCAGGTGACCCACATGGCTCATTTTCAACACTAAAATCACCAATGGAACTTCTCAAACCATCTACTATGTGTTCATTACCCACATCCTTCCCACTTTGTTGATATTTCGAGCTGTCTGTGCTGCAGTGGTTCCATGATGGAACTCATATTCAAAAATAACACAAATTTTTGACTTATCCATGGTTTCACAAAAATTGCTCAAAAAAATATTTGAAAGATAATCACAAGCCAAAACATGCATTTGCAAGACTAAGGATGTACCTTCACAATAAAAATAAAATAAGAAATGTCAAAGTGAAATGTCAGAAATATCAACTGTCAAACTTAGTACTTAAGGAAATCAGACATTTCATACATAATAACCTAATATAATGTATTTTATCTAGGAGAAACAAAATCATTTCCAACTTCTGTCCTTTGAAAAGGCCTAACAGTAATGACTAGGCCAGTAACAATGAGCTCTCCTAGTGCTCAGATTGTGGTCCCCAAATGTCATTTGGGGTCATTGTGGGTCTACAATAGGAATTGCAAAAAGCAAGTCTCCTACATTTTGTCTTAGCAGAAAGCAATAAACTTATCAAGGATCACTGGGGTTACTGTGGGTTGAATTGTGTTTCCCCAAAATATATGTACAAGGTCTAATACCAGGTACCTATGAATGTGACCTTATTTAAAAATGGGGCCTTTAAAGATGTAATCAAATTAAAATGAGGCAATATGAATTAAGGTGGTCAAAATCCAGTGATTAGTGTCTGTATAAGAAGAGGGAAATTTGGACACAGACAGAGACAGGGAAAGAACACCATGTGATGATGAAGACAGCGATTGGGATGATGAGTCCATAAGCCGAGAAACACCCAGGATTGCCAGCAATGGCTAGAAGCTAGGAGAGAGGCATGGAACAGATTCTCTCTCACAGCCTCCACAAGAAATCAGCCCTGCCAACATCCTGATATCAGACTTCCGGCCTCCAGAACTGAGGCAATACATTTCTGTTGTTTTAAGCCACCCAGTTTGTGGTAATACAGGAATAATGTCAAAAAGACTCAGAAGCCAACTTGAAGGGGCTATCACTGGCCAAATATGGGACAATTTGGATATCAACAATAATAATAATTCTAAGAAAGTAAACCAAACATGTTTAAATCCATAAAATCATATTGAAATTTTTAAAATTTAAAAATCTAATTAGATAGCTTTGGAGGATGCTAGAAAACTAACTCAATATTTTGATAAAATATAAGGGAAAGAATCAAATATTTATCCTGCCTTTCCTATATAAACAATATCATTGGCTAACCAAAAAGTAGGTGAGGAGAATTTCTTCTTTATAGAATTATTCCAACTCATATGATAGAATATCACCATTTTGTAACCCCTAATGAAATACTGGATGCAGCCCACAATCATCATTGACTGCTAATGAAAAGAGAACCACCATGTGCCTTCTACTGGAGGTAGACAGCACTATAATGTATTCTTAGGGGAAAAAAAAAATCAAACTTAATCTGATCAAGTCTCTAGTCCGAACCACCAATTTGCAGAAAACACAAGGGACAAATAAAGTTATCTAAAAAATGTTATGGGGATGCAATCAGCAAAAAGGCAGGATACAATCTTACGAGAAAAATGATTTGGTTTCCCAAATAAATTGCAAAGAAAAACAAAAACACAAATGGGAGACCCTAGATTAAAAAAGACTTCAGAGACACCAACTAATTGTAATGTGTAGAACCTAAAGGAAACGGAAGAAAAAGTATTTATGAGATATTTGGGGTAATTGACTGGATATAAAGAAATTATCAATAATATTTTAGGGATGATAATTTGTTTTAAAAGAAAATCCTTATCTTTTAGAGATAGGTGTCAAAATATTTACAGATCAAAAGATATGAGGTCTGGGATTTACTTTAAAATAATCTATCAGGGTCAGGGGGAAGCGGGTGGGGTATAGATAAAATTAGATTGGTCACATCTTTATAATTGTTGCAAATTAATACATAGGAGTTTATTAAACTTTTCCTTCTACTTTTGAGTATTTTAAGTATTTTTCATACTAAAAAGTTAAAGATGAAAAACTTGACTGAAAGAGCTAGCGACGCTGACCACTAAAAACATTCATAATGTTAGTGGAGACCAGCTGAAAAGGCCCAGCAGAGAGGGAAGCCCCAATTACTACCTCCCGGTGGCTGTTTTCTCCTCACAAGCCAACTGTGAGAGTCCTGCCCTAACTCACAGGGCTGCAGTGAAGAGTAAGTAAAGGTTGAAAGCCTGTCACAAACACAAAGTGCTAAGTGTTTAACAATAGTCGTTGGAAGGCAGTTCTCTTTATCTTTTTGCTGAGTTCAGGCTCAGGGCCACATCAGTCCTTTGGACTTGTGTATTTATTGCCACTGCCCTGGGCCTTTAGACACAAAGATAGATCCAGACCCCTGACTGCCAGTGCCTTAGTCTGATATCTAGACCACCCACCCACTTCCCATGGCAACTTCTATTTCAGGAAAATATTTATGGGAAGGCACCTGCTCCCAGGGCGAAAAAAAAAAATCCAGCATTTGAACTGAAATCATTTTTTCCCATCCTATTTTAACCCACTATGCCAAGTGCTGAGGGCATGGCATGCTGAGGTTGCTTCCATCGGAGAGGAGTCACAAATCCCACAAAATAATGTTTCATCACAGAGGGCCTTGGCCTATAGCATAGACTCATTATTATCAGAATAATACTTCAAAAATAATGAATCACTAATGGAATAAACACCTATGGAGTTAGACATTGTGGCTGCCAAAGCAATAATTATGAATAATATGCTCACAGCCCAAGCAATGGAGGAAAGCACATCAATGGACCCCTGATGTCATCTGCAGTTTTTCTGGCAGCAGTTTTAATTAAGAATAGTATAATTAGCAATAATCACAATTAACACATTGACTGCCACACTAGAAAAAAAAATATTTTTCCTTGGGACCACAGTGGTTTATTACAAAAAATAGAATAAGAACTTTGAAAACAAAATGATCCTTTCTAATTTAATGAAAAATTTGTTATTTTTAATTGTTTTCTGTGTATGAGTTATATGCAACCTAAAAAATAGTTCTCATGGCTCCCAAGGTGAAGAGATGTGCGAATTAAATATGCTTCACGAGGCCCTGGGCTCAAAACTAGTGTGAGTTAAATACAACTCACATGGCAGTTAATGTATTAAATTTGGGATCCCTATGGCCCCTCTACAGGATTTCTCAATCAGTCCACACAAGCCTGTAAAGTAGCTTCATGTTAGGTATGATTACACCCATTTCACAGATAATGAAACAGATTTATAAGTTTTCTCAACATCCAGCAAGTTAAGAATATTCAGAGGGGTGTTCTTAATCTGCCAGCCCACATAAGGATTTTATTCTCATATAGTATTTATGATCTGATATTTCAAAATTAATTGAAATACAAACCTTTAAATAATAAAGCTGTGCTAATCCTCCCCACAAATGGTAAAAGATGTATTCCTATTTGAAGTTTCCAAGAAACAATTCCAAGCTTTCCTGCAGGGCCCTGGTCTTCATGCCATAACATGTCTTTTTGTACCTGAGTTAGATGCTTGATGGTTGTAATCTGGGAGACATAGGTACACATCAAATAGTAAATGTTTCCTTAATCATATGTAAAAATTAACTAGATTTGGATCACAGACCTAAATATTAGAGCTAACATTATAAACTTTCTATGGAAAATATAAGAGACAAATCCTTGTGACCTTAGGTTAGACAAAGTTTTCTTAGATAAGTCACAAAAAGCATAGGTCAGAAAAGAAAATATTGATAAAACGGACTTCATCAGAATTTAACATTTCTGCTCTTTAAAAGATATTGTACAGAAAATGAAAAGATGGCTGGTCCAAATGCAGTGGTGTTTACAACTGATTGATTACAAGCAGTTAAAGATTCCTTTGTTCTTTCTCCATTCCCACTGCTTCACTTGACTAGCCTCAAAAAAAAAAAAAATGAAAAGACAAGTCACAGATTGGGAGAAAATATTTGCAAAACACAGTTGACAGAGGACATCTGGAATATATATTTATATATCTTTTGACTTAATAATGAGAAAAACCCAATGTTTAAAATATGAGTAAAATATTTAAACAGACACTTCACCAAAGAGGACATACCATGGCAAATCAGCACACTAAGAGATACTTAATGTCATTTGTCAGAGAGAAATGCACATTTAAACCATAATGGGATACGACCAGATACACCTATAGAATAACAAAATTAAATTTAAAAGACGGATAATACCAAGTTCTGGTGAAGATACAGAGCAACTAGAAATTTTTTACTTTGTTGGTGGGAATGCAAAAGTGGTATATCTACTTTGGAAAAACAGTTAAGCTGTTTCTTATAAAGTTAAACATACATTTACCATATGACCCAGCAATCCTATATCAATGTATTTACGGAGAGAAATGAACATGAGTCCACACAAAGACCTATATGTGAATGTTTACAACAAAGTCCTGTTCATGAATATTTATATTAGCCTTACTTATAATAGCCCCAAACTGAAAATACCCAAATGCTCATCCACTGGTGAGTGGGTAAATAAACTGCGGTACATCCATACAAGGAAAACAAATCATTGGTACATACAAATATATGGATGGATCTTACAAGCTTTATGCTAAGTGAAAGAAGTCAGAAACAAAGGGCTACATACTGTTTGAGTCTATTCAGTGACATTGTGGAAAAGGCAAAACTATAGGGACAGAAATCAGATCAGCGGTTGCCAAAAACTAGTGGTATGGGGAGATTGACAGTAAAGGGGCATGAGAAACCCTTCTTAGGTGAAGACAACATGGTATTTATCACAGGTATGCAAAGTTTGTTCAACATTTAAAAATGGATTAATGCAATCCATCATATCAATAGGTTTTTCAAAAGAAAAATCACATGCTCATATCAACAGATGTAGAAAAAGCATTTGACAAAATTCCATACCCATTATGATAAAAACTCTCAGTAGAAAAATAAATCTGAAGGGGAGCCAAGATGGCCAACTAGTGACATTATTTGTCAGACTGTCTTGGCAGAAGGGTAGAAGGTTGCACCAAGGAGAGCAGAGAAGAATTGAGACTTGGGTGTGGATCACAGGCAGAGACAACAGAGACATCTGGGGACCCCACTGAGAAAAACTGCAAAGCTGACAAAGAAGAAGACAGAGAGAAAAGGACAGTGGCACAGACCAAATCCAGAGAGACTTAGAGCCCAGTGAAAGGATAAGAGGGGTTCCCCTCTCCAACTTGGGTGCCCTTGGTGAGCAGGCGGGACATAAAACTCACGCCCTATGGGAGAGTGCCATGAGAGACCAGGAGCTGGCTTTCTTTCACCTAGATGCTTCCTCCTCTGTACCTCCTCCATTCGCAGCATCACAGAAAGTAATTTTGGCTCAAGCCAGCTTATAGCTGTGGCCCCTTTCCCCCATTACAACCACAAGAGTGCTCTGTGCTCAGAAGCCTGCTCTTTTGTGGTGGGGGCACTTTCCAGGTCAAGCCCACCACTAAGAGCAGAGCAGCCGCATTCTGCGAGCTTTCTGCTTGCAGACATTTCATGGGATTGTGCACTGGCAGCTTAGACATGTGGGCTGGATCCGGTGCCTCCCAAACATGAGAGTGGTACAGAGAGATGCAGGGGAGAGGTCTCAGTCCTAGGTCTATGGGTGGTAATGAAGCCCCCATGGAAATATTCAAAGGGAGGGGTTGGAGGGGAGCTGAGGAGTGGGGATTGGGGAGCGTGCCCCACCCACAATAGATAACTGCCATATTGGGTAGGGGTGGGGCACTTGGACTGAATTTAGCCTAACCTTGGTTCCCATGATAGCCAAATGCCTTGGTTGCATGGGCTGAACGGGAGCAGCTGCCCTTCCCCCTGACTCATTGTTAATACAAAAGGGAGTGCAGCTTGAACCAAGAAACTCATGAGCTGCCACTTCTCCTACAGTGGGAGTGTGCCTCTGGCAGAGGCTCCTACAAATAGAAAAGCCTATCTCCCTCCCCTTGGGGTCTTGTGGTGGAACACGGGTGCAGAGTTGGGGATCCATACCTACTGGCATCCCATAAATATGCACACTAGTGGGTCAGACACACGGACTGAAGAATAGTTTGATCACTGGTCTCATGCAGACTGATCTGAGGGGAGAGTACTGTGGAGTTTCAGGGAGGAAATAGGGAGGGTGCTCACACTCCCCCCCACCACCCTCAGAGAGAAACTGCTAGTGGAGAAGGGTGGAAAGAGAATGGCCCAGGGCCTTAGCAATCACAGGATTAGGCCCCTCCCTCAGGAGCAGCCTGCTGGTCTTGGAGAGATGGCCCTGAACTTTATACCAGTGACTCCCCCTAGCAGCCAGATAAGCAACCTCTGAGCCCTCCAAGGGTTTGCAAAGCCTCTCAGGCTCTTATAATCCAGCCATGATCTCTGTCTTGCTCTTCCTCCCACCTCAGGGGGAGTAGAGATCAAGCAACCCCCTGGGAGCTACAAGGTTCCTCCCAAAGCCTGGGTCATTCATTTGCCCCACCTGGGGGACCAGAGCTTACCATGGACACAAAAGAATACCTTGGCAGCTGGCTCTTCCACATAAACTAGAATCAATGACAGGGGAACAACCACTTTGCTAAACATAGTACCTTCCAACTCAAGCAAACAGGGAGTAGAAGATCGGTGCTCATAAGTACCACCCACCATCTCGGAGATTAAGCTGGGGGACCTAACTTTCTGCACACCATTGGGAAGAGGTAAAGATAGCTGGTCAGAGGTAATCTGAAAGGTTCATCAAACCTGTTAGAGCACCCCAAAGGCAACTCAGGACTAGCACTCCTCTCCCTGGCATGGTGAGGGATCAATCTTTGAGGACCTGAAGACAGGCCCATAAGCCAGCCCTAGATGGCCAACCCAGCTCTCAATTGAGAGGTCAGATGAGAAGGAATCAGCAAAAGAACACCAGAAACATGAAAAGTCAGAGCTAAAGAATACCACCAGAAGAAAACAATAACTCCTTACCAATGGATACCAACGAAAATGAAAAGATTGAAATGACAGATAAAGAATTTTGAATATGGATATAAGGAAGCTCAATGAAATACAAGAGGAAATAGAAACCCAACACAGACCAACCACAAAACAATTCAGGAAATGAATGAAAAATTCTCTAAAGAAATCAAATTATTAAAGAAAAACCAAATAGAACTTCTGGAAATACAAAATTCATTCAGAGAATTACAAAACACAGTGGAAAGCCTTAGGAATAGGCTAGATCAGGCAGAGGAAATAATCTAAGAGCTTGAAGATAACACCTTTAAGCTAAACAAGTCAGTTGAAGAGAAAGAACAGAGAAATAAGAGGAATGAACAAAGCCTACAAGAAATACAGGATTATGTAAAGAGACCAAACATAAAAATCATAGGCATCCTTGAGGGTGAACAAGAAAATATACCAGGGTTGGAAAACCTATTTGAGGGAATAATCAAGGAAAATTTCCCTGGCCTTGCTAGAAATCTAGATATCTAGATATGAGAAGCTCAAAGGACTCCTGGGATACCCAACATAAAGGGGCAATCACCACAACATATAGTCATCGAACTGGCCAATGTAAAACATGAAAGAGACAGTCCTATGAGCAGTAAGGCAAAAACAAAAGGTAACTTACAAAGGAAAGACTAACTTAACTAACTTCAGACTTCTCAACTAAGACCTTAAATGCCAGAAGGGATTGGGGCCCCATTCTCACTCTCCTAAAACAGAAAAATGGCCAGCCTAGAATTTTGTATCCTGCAAAACTAAGTTTCTTATACAAGGGAGAAATAAAGACTTTCTGAGACAAGGAAACACTGAGGGAATTTGTCAAGACAAGACCTGCCCTACAGGAAGTACTCAGAACTGCATTATACATGGACTGGCACAATAGACACCCACCAGTGTAAAATCACCCCAAAGCTAAAGATCAGAGCCCAGATACCACAATGGCTCAAGAGGTAAAACAGAGCAATAAAGTTCTACTTACAAGAAGAACAAAAAAATCCATCCCACTTATCAATTATTTCAATAGATGTGAATGGCTTGAACTCCCCACTTGCTGAATACAAGCCAACTACCTGCTGTCTCAAGGAAACACATCTAACCCACAAGGACTTATTCAGACTCAAGGTGAAGAGATGGAAAACAATATTCCATACAAATGGTAAGCAAAGGAAAGCTGGTGTGGGCCGGGCATGGTGGCTCACGCCTGTAATCCTAGCACTCTGGGAGGCCAAGGCAAGAGAATCGCTTGAGGTCAGGGGTTCAAGACCAGTCTGAGCAACAGTGAGACCCCATCTCTATTAAAAATAGAAAGAAATTAGTCGGACAACTAAAAATGTATAGAAAAAATAAGCTGGGCATGGTGGTGCATGCTTGTAGTCCTAGCTACTCAGGAGGCTGAGGCAGGAGGATTACTTGAGCCCAGGAATTTGAGGTTGCTGTGAGCTAGGCTAACACCACAGCACTCCACTCTAGCCTGGGCAACAGAGTGAGACTCTGTCTCAAAAAAAAAAGAAAGAAAGAAAGAAAAGAAAGCTTGTGTGACCATTCTCATATCAGATAACATTGACTTCAAATCAACAAAAGTAAAGAAAGACGAAGGTGGTAATTATATAATGGTGAAGGGAACAATCCAACAACAAGAAGACATAACAATCCTAAATATGTACCTAACATAGGTGCACCCAGATTCATAAAGCAAATCGTACTTGATCTAAACAAAATGATAAACGGGAGCATTGTAATAGCTGGGACTTCAACATTCCATTGATAGAATGGGGCAGACCCTCCAAACAGAAAATAAACAAAGAAATAATGGACATAAATGGAACTCCAGAACAAATGAGCTTAACAGATATTTATAGAACATTCTCTACCCCCACACCACTGAATATAAATTCTTTTCATCAGTTCATGGAACATTCTGTAAGATTGATCACACCCTAGGCCACAAAACATGTCTCAGCAAATTTTAAAAAATAGAAATTATACCATATATCTTCGCAGATCTTCTTAGAAATTAAAAATCAATTCTAAAAGAAACACTCATCTCTACACAAAGTCACGGGAACTAAACAACATACTTGTGAATGATAGTTGGGATAGAACATTCAGGACGCCACTGAGCACAGTATTCGGTGGGCTCACGATGCATGGGAGCTCAGTGCGATTCCAATAAGGACAAGGCAAGCGTGTGATCCCTGTGACTGAGTAAGCAAAGGCTCTGGTGCCTCAGGAGGCCATGTTTCCTGTTCAAACTTGGTTGGAACACAGAAAGAAGGCAATGGTGTTCCAAGAAATATGACCGAACAAGGGAGCCTGTCATATCTTTTCTTACCTGTGTTACTTCCCTGTATTAGCCAACCATTTAAGCGATAGGTAAGGGTACCCATAGTTTTGTTTTCTTCCTTACTCATCAGTGTCCCTCTCGCCTTTCTTGTGTAGTGTTTCTACTCTTCTGGTAGGAATGAAATGCAAATGCAGGTGTGAGCTATGAAATACAAACTGGGTTATTTTGGTGGTTTCAACTACAATTTAAATGCTCTTGTATTTTAAATTGGCATTTCACAATATAAAAATGAATGGTAATATTTTAAATTTAAGTTTTTCTTTATTTAGAATGAAAGTAAATAGCAAATAAAAAAACACCATGACAAGTTGAGAGAGAGCACATAGAAGGAAGGGAAAAGCTTCACATGTACATTTAACAGCACTGCTTTGGGGATAAAAGGTCCTGCATTTTCATTTTGCTGTGGATTCCATAAATTACGTAGCCTGCCCTGGCAGAAGACATTTTACTGGAAGAACCAACAGGACATTATGATTCACTATAAGAAGCAATTTAGCAGTCAGGTAGTATGTCCTATGCTGCCACGACCATAGCAATGCCACATCTGGCAACGGCGTAATTGGAGCCTCCAGAGTGCATAAGCTCACTTTTACTGTTCATTCTTTCTTCTTCTTCTTCTTTTTTTAATTGTGGCAAAATACACATAACATGAATTTTACCATCTTAACTATTTTTATGTGTTCACCTCAGTAGTGTTAAGTATATTCACATTATCGTGTAGCCGATTTCTAAAACTTTTTCATCTTGCAAAACT
Organism: Cheirogaleus medius; assembly: GCA_008086735.1. Taxonomy (NCBI): domain Eukaryota; kingdom Metazoa; phylum Chordata; class Mammalia; order Primates; family Cheirogaleidae; genus Cheirogaleus; species Cheirogaleus medius. The sequence continues at coordinate 4,986,042 of VBSM01002608.1, forward strand.
GAAACTCTGAGCCCATTAAACAAAAACTGTCCATTCCCTCCCCCCACCCCTGCTACCTCCTGGCATATACCATTTTACTTTCTGTTTCCATGAGTTTGACTACTCTAGATAGCTCATATAAGGGGAATCATATGGCATTTGTCTTTTTGTGACTGGCTTATTTCATGTCATCAAGGTTTATCCATGTTATAGCATGTGACAGGATTTATTTTTTAAGGCTGAATAATATTTCACTGTATGTTTATACCATATTTTTTTCATTCATCCATATGTCAATGGATATTTGGGTTGCTCCCACCTAAATAATCTCACTTTTAATTGTGATCAAAACTTGCCTCAATAGCTTTTGACTTTGCACAAGAGATTTAAGGTGATTTACAGGAATGCTAATAAAAAATAATAAGCAATGGATTAAGGACAAATGGAAAATATTGGTAACAAAATAGTAAAGCCAGGGTCCATTGAAAACTTGGCTGAAAAAGTTTTCTAAAAACTATGTACCCACAAAGTAGCTAGATTGACCTGGAACTACTGATTCTCACCCAGGGCTTCCCTAACTTTTTCATGTCATGGCACATATACAAAATGATAATATTTGCATGGCAATAGGGTGAGCTAATGAGGCTGCTCTCTACCTAAGGGTGCTGGCCCCAGTCTGCACTCACATACACTGAGGACCGAAGGAACCAGCATCTCAGATCCAAGTGTGACCTATTCCTAGCGTGCCATGGTGTCACATACTGTGTGGGAAGCTCTTCCAGTTTACCCCCTTAGAGGTGCCCTGCTTTGATACAAATTGCATATTTCAATTATCTGTAAATGACCCAAACTGTCATTTCTATCTCCTGCAAAGAAACTATAGAAAGTACCTAGGCTTTGGAGTTAGAAAAATTGTGGTTGTTTCTATTTCTGTCACTCCCTAGTTATGTGACTGGGCAAGTTACTTAATTTCTATGAGCCTCAGTTTGCTTTCTATTAATAAGACTAAAAATATCTGCCATATAGGATTGCATGATAACTCGAGGTAATACTTCTCAGCACCTAACATATGCCAGACACACAGTGGACATCCCCAAATGCTCAGAATTAATAGAAGTACCAAAGTAGGTGCTGTTCCACATATTGAAGCAGCTCCATAGGAACTTCACACAAAATCCTATTTCTTCCATTCATTCATACGACAAATATTTATTGAGTACCTATTTTGTACCAAACACCACCAGGTTTGGGAGATATACCTGGTAAGCCAAAGTGTAGTAGAGAACTTCTAATCAGGATATTTGTGTTCTAGTCCAGGCTGTATAACAGTGTGTATGTGACTTCGGGTATGAATCACTTCTACTTCCTGGGCCATTATAATTAGTCTGCTCTCACTAGGTTAAGCTGTAAAACAAGCAACCCTAATATCCCAGGGACTTAGAAAAACATTCACCTCTTGCTCATATTACATAAAGGATGGGGATTGACTGTAGTTCTGCTTCACTCCAAAATCCACACTGAAGGTAAGCATGCAAGGTAGCTCCTCTCCTGGTGGAGGGCTAAAACAAGAGGACCCCAGCCAAGCCACACAATTGCATTTAAAGTTTCTGTTCTGGAGCAAATGCCACATCCACCCACATGCCATTGGCCAAGCCATAGGCAATGGGGCAGGGAAGCTTGGGGAGGGTAGGGAAGAAACAAATAATATTGAACAAAGGGTACAATCTACCACCATTGTAGTTTCCCTGTTTATAAAATGAGGATGTTGGGCTCGAGTTCTCTATTCTCTTATAACTCTGTGTTCGGTAATTCTATGATTTCATACAGAGGAGAGAAGCATCATTGTTAATTATTGTTATCCTGTTGAATGAGCTGAAAGTCTCACAGCTACACTGCCACATTTAATGCAAAATACCTTGGGCAGGAATTCTATATTATATGACAAGCCCATTGCTCTTTTGGTGGGAAATGTAAGTATATAAGTAGTTTTAGTAAACTTACCTCTGAAACTGTCTTTCCACTTCAATCCCTTAGGTCTTTATGGACTTCACTATATCAAATCATAGCTCTCAAAGATAACAGGTATCCTAAAAACTGCAAGGGTCCTGAATTTACCTAAATAAAATAATATTAAAATTATAATGCAATTTTAATCATCACTTTAAAAAAGTGTCACTTGTCACTTTAAAAAAAACAACTCTATAGTGGATCTTTTAATAAAGTATAACATTGTTTTTAACAAGCTTCAAAAATCATTTGCTTACAAATATAGGTTTTAATTTATCATCCATCTGAGAAAAGGGCTGGGACAAGATAACCCTCCTCAAACAAGGTAGCCACTAGACTTATCAAATTCTGTGTTGTGGGCCTTGCATCAGTCTCCAAATATAACTTCTAATTGTCTGAGCTCCTATAGACTCATTAATAACAAGTCTCAAGTACCTTACACTGAACTAGAAGCAAAAACTGATTTCCATTTTACTGTTACAAATGGCTGTAAATATGGAGGGCCTGTTATGTAGCAAGTATCTAGAGGTTCAATAACTTTACCAAATAACGGAGCTTATTTTAAACCAAGGCTACTGTGATGTGAAAGTCTTGACTCTACCCCATCTTGCTGAAGAAGAAAACCCCAAAATTCTTGACTACCTCTATCTGCCAGGAAGATTCTTTAGATTTTAATCGTCACTATTTTTTCCTCCTTGGAAGAGGAGAGCCATTATACTCTGAAATTTCTATATGCAGGATGTGAGAGGATGAAATGTCTATGATAAGGGACATGGGTACCTTGTTTTATGTGCTTAGGATGAAATTTGATTTAACAGGTGAAATGCAGCCATTTTCATACACATACATATGTACATATTTATATATGTAAAACAGCATCCCCCTTTAAGAGAACAAGCTTCTCTTAAGTTTCCCTTAAAGCTTTCATCGGCATTAGCTTTATTCTGACCCCACAGGGGCTGCTGGCTACATGCTCAGCAGGTAGAAATGAGAGCCCCAGACCTCAGTCCTGAGTGCTAGAGGATGCTGAGGATTATACGGTCTCCTTGAGGTGGGAATGAACTGAGATCTCTACAGAAGAAAATAGATTTTCCTTCTGGCTAATGGACAAGAAGAGTCGCCCTATCACATCGAAGGTGCCATGTTCATCTGCCTACAGTGGGGCTGTGGCCATCCATCTGCAACGTCACCAACTCGGCAGCCCAGCCAGCCACATCTGGAAAAGTTAAGTGCGCTGCAGAGTGAACACATGTTGTGTTGTGGAATGTTTTCAGCACGGCATATTGACAACAGGCTAACACAGCTCCTCTCCCTATTTGCATCAAACCTAATGAGATATTTGAAAGTTAAAGCTTCAAGGTTTAGGTAAGTTATTGAAGAGACTCTGCAGGCACTACAGCCAACATCAATTCTTTGACAAGAGAGACGTGACAGGTCCAGAAGGGTTAATGAGATCCATAGAAAGGGTCCCAGGAAGGGCTCCATGAAGAACACATGTGTGTACATGAGAGGACAGAGGAATTAGGTACTCCTCTCAGTCAGAGCCTGCCACACCACAGCACAGTCCTCCATCTGTCTTCCCACAGGGTCCGAAGCCCTTCTGAAGAACGGAGCACGTGCACCCTCTGAATGACAGCACTTACCCTAGAAAGCTGTCAGTACCTTCTCTGACTGCCCTGGATGGGTTCAGTGTTTCATGTCTAAATTCCCAACAAGCCCCTCAAATCAGGAGCCATGTCTTAAGGCTTTATTTGCTTGATTTTGTGGCTTTGACAGTCTTGGGCACGGTGCCACGTGGAAGACACTGCATCGCAAATACCTCTTGTACTGACTCGACATGTGATATGACAGCCTGGTTCAAGGACAACAGAACTAGAAAGATGATCCTGTGGTAGCTCTACTCTTTCTCTTCTTGAAGCTCCTCAGCTGAGGAAAAGATTCTCTTTTATTCTAAAGCTTTTCTCAAATATCATTCTTAATCACCATCCATCCATAGATGTTTTCTATTGGAATACTGACTTTTAAAAAAAAAAAAAAAAGTTTTCTTCATGGATCCCAAAAGTTCACAGTACCTCCTTCCTGATATAGCCTCATGGGGTATTTGAGGAAAGAAAAGGAGGTATGTGGCTGGAGAAGGGGTGGGACAAAAGAAATTCCTTAGCTTTTCTACAAAAGCTTCCAACTGCAGGGGTAGCTCCATGGTGCACTTAGTTTTAGATAGGTCCCTCTTAGATTCTTGCTCAATCTATTGACTTCCCCACTCGCTTTCCTGCTGCTCTGGGTTCATCTTCAGGGAAGAGTCATTTGGAGAAACTTTGCCTTGGTCCTTCTCACCTTCCACAGGGAATTGGTAAGGCCGGGAACATTTTTAGAGGTGAAAGCTCAACTTAGGCATTGGCTGTTAGTTCAAGAAAATCCCAGCAAGGCTAGACTTACCCTTTTTCACACATAGACTGAGAAAAGATTCTTTTTTAGGAAAGCTCAATGTGATCAACTTTCTTTTTCTAGAGAATTGTGGGCAAACATAGCTATCTAATGAGAAGATGGCTGGACAAAGGCTTAGTGGGACCCACATAAGTGGTGAGTGGCAGAACTAGAATTCAAATCTAGATCTCCTAACCCTGTTCACAAGTAGTTTTGCATCATTCCATGTGCCCTACGAGTTGTGTTTCCCATGCGCCATTTTGTGGGGGCATAGATAGATGAGCTTGTGGAGGTCTGAGCAGCTCGCCTATGCATGCCTGTGTTTCAGGACATGATTTTATTTGAAGAGAAGTTTTCCCAGTGAAAGAAAGGTGGTATTGTCTATACCACGTGACCTGCAATTTTAGGAAGATTCTACTAAGATAAAAACTGGAAGCCATTCTCGGGTAGGCCTGGGTGCACTAACATCCTTACTAGAGACCTGGTCTGGTCCTTTTTAGTCAAAAGGGCTTATTGTAAAGATAAAGCATTTATATTTGGGTCATTGGCTCATACACAGGCTCCTGCCCCCTGGATGGAAGGAGTTCTGGTTTGTCCTTTTGCTATTTCTGATGAACACCATTGAGATTTTAATATTTATTCTCTATAAGAATAGCAGAGCCATCCTGAGTGTCTGGTCAGACAACTGGGGTTTGCATCTGGCTCTACCACTTACTATGTAAACTTGGGCAATGTGAAAAACAAAACAAAAAAACAAAATGGAATAATTAAAAAAAACCTTTATATCACATAGTGCTGAAGATTAAATGAGCTCATATATTTAAAGCACATAGTAAAGGCTCAATAAACATTTGCTATTATTATTATTGTTGTCATTGTTATTTGGAGGCCCCATGCAGAGGTCCTACATAATGTCAGGCATATAGTTCTGAACAGAACAAATGGGCTCAGCCTCATAATTCGCAAACTCTGCATTCTTGGCTTAGACCACTAAGTTGTTGCTATCTTAGGTCATGATGTTTAGGAGAGAGCTGTACTCACAGTAGAATAGACCTGGTGGACTTGGTATGTAATTCACCTTTTGCCAGGAAACTGGCAAAACAGCTCACACTAGCCCAGACTGGTGGTGTAGCTAACGCTGGGATCCAGAAGCACTGTTCTCTAACCATCAGGCAAGCGCAGTCTTTGGATCTGTTGTAGTTGGCTCAGCTAAAAGCCACACTTCCAATTTTCACACTATCTGTAAACGTTTAATTTGAAAGCCTTTTCTATTTAATATCAAACAAGTGAGAAAAAAATCTCATCAGCTCATTGGTGCCTGCCAGACTTTCATTGGGATACGGCGGCAACCAGAACTCAGCTGAGCAGAGGCCTCAGTAGGATTTCTGAAATGGCTGAGGGGAGAGCAATCCATCAGCCTACTGAAATCTCACATGCCATTTGGTTTAAATATTAAAGTTCCTTTGAGGTTAAGTAAGTATTAGAACCAGAAGGAAGGCAGGATTACAATCTGTTAGCCTGGGCTCCACATGCAGCAATTGCCACAAAGATACCTCTTTTCAGCAAGAGGGGTCACTGCCAGCCCCAGATCTCCCCAAGTCCACTCACCAGGCAGGACTGGGCTCTCACACTCCCATCAGCCTGGGCCCGAGGCTGCACAACCCACGGTCTAGACTGAGAGACTGCGCCATAGAAATGTAATGGGAGGCACAAAGGGGAGGCACATGTCATTTTAAATTTTCTAGTAGCCACATTTTTAAGTAAAAAGAAACAGGTGAAATGAATTTTAATAATACATTTTATCGAACTCAGTATGTCCAAAATATTATCATTTCAGCATGTTGTCAATATAAAATTAATGAGATATTTTACATTAGGTTTTGTACTGGGTCTTTGCAATCCGGTATATATCTGACACAGCACACCTCAGTTGGGACTGGCTACCTTTCAAGTGTCCAGTAGCTATTGTGTTGGACAGGGCAGGTCTAGGCTGTGGACAAGATTAATCCCACACATTGCACCACATTGCAGCAGGCCAGGGGTGAAAACACCCAGCAGAGTCTGAGGAAGGGTCTTGGGAGGCTGAGAAGAGTTGGGAGGACCCTGTGAAACAGAATCTGTCACCACAGTTCCTTTTGAAGTGCATTTGTTTGCAATAACTTTTATAAACATCATTGCCTTTTTCCCCTTTGTTTCACAGTTCTGGGACCCAATTTATCTCTGACGGAGGAGAGTATTATTTTCTCAGCTGTGAATCATGTTAATTGGGCAGTAGATAGATAGGAGTGTGGAGTAAACACTCTAATACCTTTAATGCTTCTAATGGCTTTTCCAGCCCCGTACTGTAGATACTGTATGCAGGGGCCAGCGGCCCCCTCCTCCCGCCAAGGATGACAAGCCCCTGCCTACTGCACGGAGGTGGTGGGGTCATGAACGCATTCCAAAGCGAATGCATTTCAAAGTTCAGATTCCTTGTTCTTTGCTTTTATTTGCCACTCAGATAATTTGTATTCTTTGGCCAGAGTAAGTGCAAAAAGGCAAGCTATCAGGATTCTTCTGAGACGAGATAAGGTTGGGAAGTTTTTGTAGGGTATACTGGCATTTGGCACTCGCTTCTTTTCAGGGGAGTCATTGTGCCAGCTGCTTTTCTGTCCATAACACGGCCAGTCTTTAAGCTCTCGAGCCATGAAGGGAGGTCTGTCTGCCTTTTCTAAAGTGGGAGCAGAGGGATTGTGAGGAGGGAAGGCCACGCTGTGGAATGCCCACCCACTCTCAGGCAGACCAATTTTAGCAACAAATACCTGTGTAAGTTGAAGATCTAGAAATTGGTTTCCATAAAACGATCCTGCCTCGCACCCACTGGAACATCTTCCTACAACCCAAGGGTAGGTGTGATAGAGTTTGATACCTGCTGGCTCAGAGCACACGGAAACCTTTTCAGTAGAGTCTTCAACTGTTTCCTTCAGAGTCCTCAGTGCAATCCTGTTCCTCATCCTCAGATCTGGATCCTCCTTCCACCCTCAGAAAACCTCTGGACAAGGCAACACAGCAACTGGCACTCAGAATCCCAAGACGACAGAGGACCTGCAGGCTCTGGCTCCAGGACAACACCCAAACACAGCTTCGGGAAGAACACAGCTGTCATGAGTTGAGTTAATAGCACCTGGAGAAAACAAGTTTACTTGTTGCTAATTCCCCTTCATCATCGTCCACTCTCTTCTGCCCTCTGCTGCCTGCAACTCTCAAAAGTAGTCACGGGCAGAATTACCTAGGAACTTACTAGAATAGATCCCTAGGCCTCCCACTCACAGATATTCTGATTCAGTAGGTCTAGGAGCACGGCCCAGGAGTCTACACTTGTAGGACTGCGGGTTCTTGTGCGGTCCACACCCTCAGGAGCCCTGCTGCCGGTCTGCTGGAGTGATGCTGCCTCCGTGCCAAGACTGTGATGTCAATATCAGTGTGTCATTTTTTCCTGTGCATTCGAAAGATAGTATCGTGATTCCACGGTTGTGTGTTCTATATATGGAAATGTACTATGCATCTTTCTAATATCCAGTAGACAACAAAATCATCAAAAGGATCTAGTTTTTTGATTTCCAAAGACCACCTCAGAGGGCAGCCAGCCTTTGTCCTGGATAAGCAGGGCAAGGTGCCTTCTCATTACATTGCCCCCTACTGGGAAGTGTAAAAACAATTGTTATACCCACCTGGCCTCCTCCTAGGAGATTCTTATGCTTTGCACCATATGAGCCTGCTATCCCGGCCTGCTCTCACTTACTGGGACTAAGGAAGGGTGACCTATCTGGAGTCCACATCTGTAAGATGGCAGTGGCTTATGAGTGATCAGCCCACAGGTGTCTGCACACTAGAAGGCTGGCATGTCTTCCCTCTCGGTGTTTGCATGTGCACAGGGACAGGGAGTCAGCCAAGTGGAGGAGGCAGAGTAAAGCACACAGCAATGCTGCACCAGCGGCATCGCATGGTGGAACAGCAGACACAGTGAGCGACTGCAGTGGCTAGTGATTTCCCGGCAACAGCTGCCATATGACAGTGATTGTAAGAGCTAACATTTATTAAGCATGTGTGGCAGGCAAGGTGCTAAGTTTTTTACTTACAGTATGTCATTTAATTCATATAATGACTTTATGGTTATGTGAGTTGAATTCTTGATATTCCCATTATATAGATGAGGAAACTGAGCCTTGAAAAGGTTAACAATTTGCCCAAGGCCAGCAAGTGTTAATGCTAGGATTCAAACCCAGTTAATTTGTTTCAGAGTTTATACACATATTGAGGAGAGGGATGGCTATATAATTTGCAAGTGAAAATGTGGGACCCCTTGTTGAAAAAGCAGGGGAAAAAATGACATTGACATAAAGCTTTTTCTTTTCTTCCAAGGTCTTGATTTTGCCTGGCCATGGTTATCACTATTTGCTATGCAATGTCATTCTAGGAAAAAATAAAAATTAAACTTACTAGCATAAATTTTACCATTCATCTTATACCATCATCTTATTGTGCAATGCTAGTTTTAAATGCCAGTTGTAATTCGTATGCAGAATCCTTGAAATTACACACTCTGTATACAATCTTGTAGCTCATACATGCATTTGTATTTTGCACAAAATGAACTCATTTGTTTTTATTTCACTTCTTGATACATGCACATTCCACCAACACTCTCAACTTTGGGCTGCTAACGAATAAGAAGGGACTCAAAAGAACTGGAACCGTGGGTCACCCTATCTTCCTCTTCCTCTGACGGCATTATTTTCAGTACAAGGTTGGCTAATACAGGGAAGTAACACAGGTAATGTTCCGGCAAGTGTTAACAGCTCTTGATACAGCTCTTAAGTGTTAACAGCTCTTGACCCAGGAAATAACCAGGCGGCACACGGAGAGTCGAAGAACAGTCTTTATTCAGTCTACACCCTCAGCCCTCTTCGGCTCTTCTGACCTCCCCTTCCCCCGGCTCCTCCTGCTTTTATACCTTTGGTAAGACTCAAAAAGCATCCAATCAGCAACAAGTGTTAACAGCCAATCAGCAACAAGCGTTAACATCCAATCAGCAATGAGCTATAACATCCAATCAGGAACAAGCTATAACATCCAATCAGGAACAGTGGGATTCAAAAAGTACCCAATCAGGATCACGCGAGCAGTTGGCAGAGCACCTAGCGCGGTCCGACCAGACGAGGCCCAGTCCCAGCAAGGAGCACCCGCACACTCGCCCACCGCTGCCTCGAGCCGGCTGGGCACAGCACCGGCCCACGCGGATGCGGAGTGGCTGGCGGGGAGGCGGGGAGCGCCTGCGTCCCAGCGCCCGACGGTTTTCCCCATCAGTAAGAAAGGACACGAAAGGCTTCCTTGGCTGCTGATGTTTCTTAGAGTGCCACTGCCTTCGTTCTGCATTTGAAGCTAGTTCAGGCGAGGATGGAAGGCATGGCCTCCGGGGACGTCAGTGCCTCCTCTTACCCAGTCATAGACTAAACACACCTACTTCGTATTATACTTGCTTTGAGTCTTGCTGAAGTAACATGCATCGTGGGACCACTGGAAATCTGTGCCAATGAGACGTTGGGAATGCTGTTAGTATATATGAGCAGGCAGGTAAAGATATGCATATTGCAATGTCTTCTCTATTCCCATGAAGGGTCCATTGTCTTGTGGATTTTACTTACAAACGAAAGTTCAATGGTAAAATTACTAAGAATTCCAAGATGTTGACAGCAGAGCATTAAACCAAGCACAGGGCCCTTCTGTGTGTGCACAGGACACTGTGAATGCGCTGGATTGAACCCTGTGAAGATGGACCTGAATGGGGGAATGACTAGGAGAGAAGTTTTTGTCACCTAGCTGTTGCTGCTCAATGTAAAGGACTACTGCATCTTGAAATACATTGTTGCACCTCTTAGCTGGCTGGAACCATGGAGGGTGTCAAAGGGAAGAAAAAGGTTCTTGCTATGTCAGAAACCCTCAAGAAAAAGCGAAGGAATTTTGCAGAGCTGAAGATCAAATGCCTGAGAAAGAATTTTCCCAAAAGATGCTTCAAAAGGCAAGGAGGAAGCTTGTCTGCGAAAAAGCAAAGCATTATTGCAAGGAATGCAGGCCGATGTACAGAACTGAGGTTCGAATGGCTAGGATGGCAAGAAAAGCTGGCAACTTCTATGGACCTGCAGAAACCAAACTGGCGTTTATCATCAGGATTAGATGTATCGTCGGTTTTATCCAAAGGTCCAGAAGGTGTTGCAGCATCTTCGCCTTTGCAAGATCTTCAATGGAACCTTTGTTAAGCTCAACAAGCCTTCAATTAACATGCTGAGGACTGTAGAACCATATATTGCTTGCGGGTACCCAAACCTGAAGACAGTAAATGAACTGATCTACAAGCGTGACGGCAAAATCAGTAAGAAGCAAATTGCATTGACAGATCACGCTTTGATTGCTCGATCTCTTGGTAAATATGGTGTCATCTGCACGGAGGATCTGATTCATGAGATCTACACTGTTGGAAAACGCTTCAAAGAAGCAAATGTGGCCCTTGTGGCCCTTCAAGCTATCATCTCCAAGGGTAGAATGAAGAAAAAGCCCATTTTGTAGAAGGTGGAGATGCTGGCAACAGGGAAGACCAGATCAACAAGCTTATTAGAAGGATGAACTATGGTATTTACCATGATTATTTTTGTAATCTGGTCAGTTAATAAACAGTGACTGCTTTCAAAATGAAAATAAATATACATATACATATATATATATATGTTGTTCTAGTTACCCTAGCAGCTCTGCTATGCAGCCTCAGAAATGGATTCCTGCCCACCTTATTTGTTGGTGGGCTCATTCGTTGGCCATAATTAAACCCTATTATCCGAGGCAACTTGAGTGTGTTCAACAAAGCACTGTCTGGGTGGCCTGTGGGGCTCCCCAGGCCTTTGGAACTCTCCCATGGGCAGTGGGACCCGCACCCTGCAGAACCTCCACACCTTCACCAGCATCATGGGAGTCTCCCAGTCACCTCTGGAGGAATCTAGTCCTGTCTTTGTTGTTCAGGACCAAGGGTCTCTGGAGTGATGGGCAGGTAACAGAGGCCAGGAGGCTGGTTTTCATGTTCTCTCTTCATTACCTCAGCTCCTCAGTTTGGCCTTAGTCATTTCATTGTTATTCCCTTTGACAAATGTTTTCCTGCTACACGTCTCACCTGAATGCATTTACTTGTCTACCTGTTACAGACTTCCCCCTTCCAAACCACCCTCCTCCCAGGTTGCTTTTCCTAAATAACTGTTTTGATAATGCCACTCTTCTTTAAAACATTCAATGGCTCTCCACATTTCATCCCATTTCCTCACTCTGGCATTCAAGGCCCTCCACAATATGACTTCAACTTACCTTCCTTTACCTTTGTTTTCATTCTTTCCTTCTGGACAAGAGATGAATACACATGATCCTTACCTCCTTTGTGCCTCTGCTACGTCCTTCCCTTCACTCTCACTTCTACATTGGATCCACCGCAAATACACCATGTCTTTCCACTCTACAAAAACATGTTAACATATTTTGCATATCTACCCTGTGGTCAACAATACATAATAGGTGGGAGGGAATTGTTTCAGTTAAACAATTTAGTGCACAGAATTAAATATTGTTTACCTCTTCCACTTCCCAAGAACATGATGACCTAAGCTGTTTTGTTTGTTTAAAGTCTAGCTAAAATGCAAGTTATCACAAAAGCAAAACAAGATTTCATTTTCCACCTATTAAATCAGGATAGATTAAAATAATTCAATAGCCTGAGTTCACAAGGTAATAAGAAATAGGAACCAGCATCTAGTCACTTGTAGGAATTGTGAATTATTACATGTTAGGAGGATGATTTAAGAATATGTTTTAAAAACCGTAAAAGTGTTTACAGCTTTTGATCCTGTAATTCCACTTGTATTTATTCTATAGAAATCACTAAGGAATGTGCATAAATATTCTTCTACAAAGACATTTAAAACAAATCCAAATAACTAACAGTAGTCAACCAGTTAAATAATGGTATTTGTAAGTGCTAGATAGACATTAAAAATAATGTTTTAGGAAAAAATTCAACAGCATGGAAAATGATAATAGATTAGTAAGTGAAAAGTATGCTCTAAAACAATATGCATAGTATGACCTTAATTTTGTAAAAGTATATAGAAAAAAATTGAAATGATATGCATCACAATGTTAATGTCATTTTGTCTAGGATTGCAGTTATTTTCTACTTTCTCCTTTGTATTTTCCACAATCAGTGTGAATCTCTTTTGTAATCATTGATCATTTTATAATCATAGATAATAAAGCTCACTTTTACATAATTCCAGCTCTATGAAAGAAAATGTATGACTTGAAATCCCTGTCTTTAACCTGATGTTGTTGGCCAGTCAGTAATACTTGTGACAGTTTCTATATTAAGCGCTGTAGATTTTAAAAGTCAACAGAAGACAAAAGCATTGTCTTTCTGTGACTTATAAGCTAACAACACAGAAAGCACTAGACAGAACCAGTGACCTCTGAAGAAATAAACATATTTAAATAGCAAATATTTAGTCCCGAGCACTATATCAAATTTTTAAATTTGTTTTACCTTTCTCTAACATATACAACTCAATGCCTTGCACATAATATACACTCAATCGGTGTTTGTTGAATGAATAAATCAATGAGTAGGCAGTTGAATGATGACAGACAGAGGGTTTTGGAGGTCACTGGAGGGATCTGTGTTTACCTGATCTGGAAAGGCTCCACGGCCATGTGAGGCTTGGCTTCCAAGACCAATGTTGTAGCCTTTGTGTAATTTCAATGGCTGTAAAATCTCCCTATTTGTACCTTCCAACCCACCTCGGCTCCTGCAGAGCTTCATACCTAAGAGGTGCAAGGGGAAAACTGCTTCAAACATACATTACTGGAATCATAATTGTCATCACTTATTGAATGTTTCCTGTGTGTCACACACCATGAGAAGCACTTTGTATGCAAGACGTTATTCAACCTGTATAACCCTTCGGAGTAGGTACATTATCTCCACTATGGATGAGAAAACTAAAACACAGACATTTAAATGATTTGTCCAGTGTCATGTGACCAGCAAGGAGGAGAGCCCAACTCTAAGTTTTGACTCCAAAAACTGCAGGATTAGTCACCATGCTACAAACTTTCTTCTTGGAATCAGGACACAGATTTTCAGTGGTGATTAATATGCCAGACTGACACTCATTTTTTTCTCTCTCTCTCTCTTATTTTCTTTTTCTTGGTACTGCCTACACTTGATCTTAGCCAAAAGGCCAAGAAGTGCTATTTTCTTGGTATTGTTTTTAACTTTAGCTATTGTGCTGAGGGTGTAGTGCTAGCCCATGGGAGTTTTTATTTGCACCTCACTATTAATAAAGTTACTGGCTATTAGGATATTATCTTCCTTTGCTGAAGTGTCTATTCAAGTCCCTTGCTAATTTTTCCATTAAGCTGAATTTTTTTTTCTTACTGATTTACAGGAGTTCTGCATATATTTTGGCCACAGGCTTGGTTTTGCATTGCAAATTATCATCTAGTCTGTGGTTTGTCTTTTTACTCTTTTCACTTTCTCTTTTCCTTCTTTCTTTCAAAAACTTGTTGGGGAAAATGTCAATTACACATTCTGAGGCAGAACACAAGTATCATGAACTTACACCATCATCATTTGGCTTCCACAGTTATCACCCACAGTCCAGCTTGTTTCATCTAATCCCTACCCACTTCTGTTCCTCTCTCCACCTAATAGATTATTTTGAAATAAATCTTGAGCATCATAATATTTCATCCATAAGTATTTCTGCATGTGCCCCAATAGATAAGGGTTCCTTTAAAAAAATACACAACCACAATTTTATCACACCTAAAAGATCTTAGTAATCAATCATTCCTTGATTCATAAAAATATTCGGTGTTTAAATTTCTTTGTCTCAAATTTTATTTTACATTTTAGCAGTTTGAAACAAAATCCAAATAAGGCCCATGCTCTGTAATTGTTTGATGCAATTATTAAGACTCTTCTAATTTATAGATTTCCTCCATTTCTTTTTTCCTTCTTGCCATTTAAGAAACCAAATCATTTGCCAGTAGAATTTCCAATAGTCTGGATTTTGTGTCATTTAACATACTCCTCCGTTTCTGTATTTTTTGCAAATTGTGAGATCTAGAGGATTGATCAGACTCAAGTTTGATTTTTTTGGCACAAATAGTTCCTAGGTGGTACTGTATACTTCTATCTGGAAGCGCGTAACAATGCCTCATTGCTTCCCTCTTTGTGACTCCAGCAGACACTGACCATTATGGCCCAGATCTGTTATTTCATTAGGGGTGGACATCCAATATAAACCACACATTTTAATTAATCTCCGGTATTACGTGACTTCATTGCATCTTACAGTTTTACCTAAAAATTTGGTCAGGAGGCTGAGGCGGAAGGATCACTTGAGCCCAGGAGTTCAAGGCCAGCCTGGATAACACAGCCAGACTCTGTCTGTAATAAATAAATAAATAAAAATCTGGGTGATTTGAAATTAACAAACTGAATGGAAACAGAGAGGTTTCTGTTTCAGTTAATTTTTGTGATCCTACCTGAATATCCAGGCCCGTAAACTGGAAAGGGATATGTTGGGGTTCTCTAAGGGGGACATCCGTCATGGGCCTTGGGGCTGGTGAGGGAAGAATAGTGTAGGCTTTAGATGTTTAAGCAAATGCAAATTGTGTTGGCATAGATTTTGCAAAAGTGTTCTAAATCCAAAAGGCATTAACTCTTGCTAAAGGAACAACTTTGTCCAAGTAGCATCTTGGAATAAATAATGGTTTTAAAGAAGTCTCTCCAAGTTCCCAATCCTCAGTGAGATGAAAACAAAGCAGCCTCTTGAAACTCCAGTTAACTACCTTAACATATTTTTTTTTTTACCTAGATAACCATTGCTACTTAACTAGGTTTTAAAAAAATCCAGTGGGTTATATAGCTTACAGGTTATTGCCTCTGTCTGGGCATGTGAATTGTGACATGCTTTTATGCAGCTGTCTTTACTGTTAGGTGGAATAAAACACAAGAGACTGCAACTAAATAAGAATTTTCCTCTTAGAGATTCAATATTCAATATTTCAAATATAAGTCATTTGTGTTATCAAGACAGAAGGATGAGCAGAGGCTGTTCTAGAGGTGGTAAAGCCCTTTGAATAAAGGGAGGATGAAGAAAAGAACAGTACGTAATTGAGTTTGGTTTTGCACTTTGGAAGTACTTCTGTGTGGCAGACACATGCTTCATTGTTGTAGCAGCAAAACAGCAGAATAAAAGGTGCTAGCTTTACAGAGCTTTATTTAGAAAGATGCTAAAAAAAGGCAAAGCCTTTTCTATGTACGTGGTTAGATTTCTAGTTTTATTAATGGTCTCAAAAGAGACTAAACAGCATTCAAAAACAATTCTAAATTAGAGGGGCTGAAAAAAACAAAATTAGGACCAAGAACAAATATTTAAAAATCTAGAGACTCAAACTGCAGTTTAAATAATAAAATGCCTCCCCCCCAATGTTGTCTAAGGTTATAGAAATATTCCAACTTAACCAGTGTTACATGAATGAGAGTCCTACAAAGGCAGGGAAATAAGTATGTTGTATCTACTGCTATACTCCCAGCATCTAACACAATCCTTGGTGCATAGCAGGTATTCAACAAAAACGTGTTGTATGAATGAGGTCCTAAGATTATTAAACTCAAAAGTTCCAATTGCAAAACAAAACCGTACGTTACGTTGAATCTCGACAAGCTGTCATTTCAAAAATCCTGTCAAAGCTGCTTAAAAAAAGTGTTGGGTTGATACATCCCATGTCTAGAAAGTCGTAAAACAACTGGAGAAGGTCCAGAGCCAAACCTGACTTGCTCCAGATTATAGGGAATGACAGCCAGACTTACTGTTTGCATTCCTGTCTCTGTCTTTGGTGAGCAGTTTCCGTTCTAACAAAATCTTCTCCTTTTTAATTTATGCTGGTATTTACGTGTCTAGTGATTTAATATCATATCACCCCAGTCTGGCCTTCGGGATGCCCTTGACTAGCATTTTTCTGATTTACCTTTACATGTATTATACGCAAACTGGCCAGAAATCATTCGTCTCAACACGAGCCTCTCAGGTAAGGATCGTGGTTTCACTTCTCTCTCCAGAAACAGCCTTTTCTGCAAACTCCACTTAAAACCAGCTCCCCCACCCCCATGTCTTCTGTAAGCTTGTCCAGACACGGGGTACCTCATCGGGCCAGGTCTTCTAGTCATCCTGTGGCTTGCGAAAGCAATCATTTATAGGCGTTTGGTGGTCTGTCTGACATCTGTTTGATGCTGGAGCTCCAGCCTTTGTCTCAATGAATCACTTGTCAGTGAAAGTCGTGGCATTGCAGCCTGGATTTCACACTTTCAGGAAGGGTTTGCCTGTGATGTAAGTGATCTTAGGCTTTTTGAAATGACCAGCTCTCTCCATACCTCCCCTCCACCCCACCCCACCCCGCAATCCCATGAGGAAACAGGAAAATGAGGGAGATTGGGGAAAAATTGATGCTTATTCAAGGTTTATTTTGATTTGCCCCCATGGGTTTGAGCCAGGCTTTCCTCTCTGGGGACCGCGTTGCCAACTCACCTCCATGGTCAGAATGTTGCTGCTAGAAAGAATCAGGCTGAAATATTTGTGAGGAATATTTTGAGCGCATCAGAATAAGAGGAAGAGATTTTGGAGGAAAAGAAAAAAAGACAAAGGGAATTCACCTTTATTTGGTAGCTTGCAGATCATTTTTTTTTTTATAATTTTTTTTTATTCCATCTTGTAATGGGGGTACAATTTTTTTTTTAATGTGCAATTTGATGGCCGTATCCATGGTGGTCCATGTCTAGCTAGAGCAGAGGGGATCAGGAGTTGGACTGGGTTATAAAGCTGGCTGAGCCTAGCAAGGCATTAAATCTAGAAGTCCCTTTATTTACTCTGCAAGCAGGGTACTAGTGACCTCCCAAGGTGTTTAGGTAGGTGAAGTTGCTTTGAAAACCACAGGCCCACACTGTTCCCTTGTAAAAAATGATTATTCATACAGAGTGCACTATGTACACTTCTGTGTGTGACCTGAGAAGGTGAGGAGCAGAGCAGAGAAGGGAAGGGGCAGGTTAAGCCTGAGAACACTGTAGGTGGCATTTTTACACCAGGAGCCAGTGAATAGAGCTTCCTGGAGCTTCCCGGATAGAATGCAAGATGGGATTATAGAGAAAATCTGATAGAAGAACCATGGACTTTTTGCTTCACATTGTTTTGTAAGGAAAGGAAGATGCTAGACAAGGTATATGTTGGAGAGACTCTTCTTTGTGACTTTTAAACTCTTTGCCTTGGTTTCACAGAAAGTGAAGAGGTTGTGACAAACAGATGAACCCCCAGGAAGGGAAGTCAGAATTTCCAGATCTGATGAGACAGTGGGTGGAAGAAAAGTTTTTCATTTAAGGTTTTAATTCGAAGAGAATAGGAAAGGGGAGGGGAAATTGATATCCCATCTGAGGCTTCAGAGTCTTACACAGGATCTTTTCATGTTTCTAAATTAGTGCAAGGGGGGTGGGTTAGGGTGCCAAAACTTGGGCTCATCAGTCACTTCATGAATCTGACTTGGAAAACATTTAACCCTGAGATGCAAATCATTTAATCATGCTGACTCAAAGGTGACCAAAAGCTGTGAGCCCTCGGGAGCCAGGAATTCCCAACTTGATGTGGTAATGCATTTCACAGCGTAAACCTCAGATCTCCAGGACCCAGGCTGGGGAACTAGGGAAGGCAGAGACTCTGTATTCTAAAGTTTCTGTGTAACAAAGACAGACCCTCCCTTCCAAACACATTGAAAATGAGGGATCCCAGGGGGCAACTCCCACTTCCAGCCCCACCACCCCACACATACCTTTTCATTTCTGTTTGCAACATTAGGTCAGGAGGTTAATGAAAATGCACTCTAAAGTTATAAAGAGGATGAAGCCAGGGATGAATATTAGTTTTCCATTCAAGTCTGAATATGCAATCTAGACATGAAGAAAACCCCATTTGCTTCAAAATCTTACAGTTCTGTCCACATTTGCTTGGATAGGTCCTAGTAGCTTAGGAAGCTGATAACTGCTAATTGCCTACCTTAGAAACAAGAATAGGAATGCAGGTTGGATCCACCTTAGTAGGGACGTGTTGCAAGTCTCTGTGTGCCAAATACTAAGTGTCAGAATAATGTTGCAATTGGGACCAAGCAAAAGCTGGAATTTGAATTTTTCATCTTTTATTGTATTTCTTTTTTCTCTCTTGCCTTCCATTCATCATTTGATTTTTCTTTTTCATTTCCTCTTTTATAGAATACTCTCAGCCTTAAGGATGGGCCTGTACATGCATAATGTTTCCTCTTGAATCACTTAAAAATATCTACTTATTTCTTAAGAGCATCAATCCATTGAAGGAAATAGTTCATTGCACCAAACCGTGCCACTCAAGTTGGTTTTACGGCAAATATTATAAAATGATCCTTTGATTGAAGGATGACATCTTATAATATCTTGAATCTGTTCACACATTTGAAGGAACAGCTCCAGTGAAAGTAAATTGCTGCTGAACACAAACCAACTGGAAAAGACGCTTTTTTTTTCTTTTAAGGTTTTCACAATAGCTTCAAAGGAAATGTGAATTAATCATTTGTTTTGACCCAAGAGCAGCAGAACTTATTTTGGAGACTTAAACAGGCAATACAAATGAAAACAGAAATCTGAGACTCCCAAATCCTAATGCTGAAAGGAGTCAGTCTGGAAACATCAATTCTACTCAGCGTTTATTTTCATTTTGAAGATAGTGGAAATCATTTCTCAATCATGGACAATATGAGTTCTCCTTGCCTGGCAAATGTCCATATGAATCTGTTAACCTCTAAGGATAGATGCATTATTTTTAAATAGAAAGACAGGGCAATATGGCAGTTAATTAGCAACCAATACTGTAAACTACAGTAGATACAAAGTTTTATCATATAAATTAATTGCCATTACAAAAAGGCAACTGCTTTAGCTAAGAAGATACAAAAACTGGTAACGTCCATAAATATAACAAGAAGCTAAGTGAAGAATTACATAACAGACTGTTTTTCCTATATAATATTTGAATATGCAAACTAAGACACCTGTGGCACTTTACACGAAAGTAGGAAGATGACATACGCACCCACCCCCGCCCACCCACCTACCCACCCCCACCCATCGAGGGCCCACCCCTCCCCCACGTGGATTTCCAAAACATGGCAAATTCTAGGGTTACAAGGACAGGATGGTGCACGGAAGCAGCAAGACGGCGAGCTCCGACCTGCTAGACAAAGAAGGAGCCTTCTTGACAGTTGTAAAGCATTAGGCGTCAGACAGAAACTTGTCAAAAACAGCTGTTGTTGGGTACTGATTGATAATGTTTTCATTCTGACGGCTGAGACGCTGCAGACAGTCGTAGGTCTGAGGAGAAGCCCATCACTGGCGCACACATGAACACACACACAGACAACGGGAAGTCATTTAACAGATGGCTCAGGAGCACTCAGCCACAGGATCTTAAAAAGACAACATTCTACATTTAATGAACTTGCAGGGAAAGCAAGGCCTAATAATCATTTATTTTTCATAGAAGATGAGCACAACAGGACAAAATAAAAACAGGAATTGTGTAACTGGTCATTGGAATAAAAGTTTGGAGCTGTTCAGGGATTATACAGTGTTAAAAATATTCAAGGATGCTGTAGACAAAATTGTATATGGATCACTATGGATCTTTCCCGATCCAGGCCATTAGAAAAAAGCCTAAAGAAGTGTTCGATGTTTAGAAGGTAATGATGGCATTAAAATCCACTTGCAATATTAAACCACAAAAACTATCTTTGAATGATGTTAAGGGTCTGAAGCATATCTTCTGGAGAATTACAAGCTATTACATCACCCTGTAATACAGTGTGAGTCTGTGGTATTTGGGTATCAGTCTATGCTACCTAAAAATTACAAACGTGTTTTTATCACTCAGGGGTAGGGAGCAGTTTTCTATCATTTGGCCACTTAGTGTTTTAATTGGTCAAAAGTCAACAAAGTGTGACAAAGAATATTTCATCTATGAACCTCAACATCCATAGAATTTTCCTGATTTAGAAAAGATCAAAGGTGCTAAGCCTTAGTAAAACTGTACATTTATCTCCAAGTAATTTTATCATTTAAATTAAATGAAAAAAAAAATCATTCCAAAGATTGAATCTGAGCCCTAAAATTATTTATTTGCTACAGCCCTAGCACATTTTTAAGGGCAGACCGAAACCCCTGAAAATAGAGGTTTATAATAGAAATACTGATAGGCCTTTAACTACTAGAGGAAGGCTTAACAGACTCCATTAAACTACATTAGCACTTAATGACTGAATATACAGATGATTCTGTCTTTGATATCTCTGTTAGATCCATGTCAGCTTAAACTCTAACCAGTATAAACTATACTTCTTTTGGCTTTTAAAATTTTTTTTGCTATTTTAAAAATTATTGTCTCTATTTTAATTAAACACTTCCAATTTTTAGAAAAAGATACCTATATTACACTGCAGCTTGACTTTATACAGGCTAATCTTTCCATTAAAAAATATTTGAGGACTTGATCAAATGTAATCAGTGATGCATACATGGTGCCTAAATTTCCTCTAACTCCTCTCAAAACCTAAAACAACGTCTTTGCTCTGAAAAGAGGGGAGTGAGACTTCAGATGTAATCAAGGAAACATTAGGCATCTTTAAGTTCTTCAAAGCCAATTTTCTATGGCAGGATATTCCTTCCTGATAAGGTGATTAACTGAAGTTTTTGGTGCTCATTTTCCTCTCATAGTCTATAAGGTCAGTATACAAAAGACAAAAAACCAAAAATAAGGTAAAATAAAATAAAACAACCCCCCCCAAGAGATCTTGAAACTGATATATACATTATGTGGAGTCCCAGTCACACAATACTCCACTCCCAAACCCAGGGAAAATGAGTCAAGGTCTTGTGAGCTTTTCTGAGTCCTTCATAAGGGATTTGATTTCTGTGAGCCACGAATTCCATCCGTTTTAGCACAGAGTATAGAAGAGATGCTTAGAACAACAGAAGGAAGAGACATGCGGTGAAGATAATTAGTGGTAAACAGAGAATAAATTCTCTTTCAGTAGTGTGTACTTGACGTTAATGCCGATGATAATTCACTTGATTTACAGAATATTCGCTTTAATAGAGAGATGAGAGTCTGAAATAACTAGAGAAAAATAGATAATGAAGCCATTATAGTCTTGATATCAAAATAAA
The DNA here is from genome assembly GCA_008086735.1 of Cheirogaleus medius. Classification (NCBI taxonomy): domain Eukaryota; kingdom Metazoa; phylum Chordata; class Mammalia; order Primates; family Cheirogaleidae; genus Cheirogaleus; species Cheirogaleus medius. Next base: position 5,007,823 of record VBSM01002608.1, read on the forward strand.
ATTAAAACGAGAAACATGATAGGTTCAAGGCCTTTTGGGAGCCCATTTTCTTTGCCAGATTTCACATTCTTACAGCGTCATGGTCTTTTTCTTCTAACAAATTTATCAGCTGAGAGAAGCTGTCTTTCAGTGCATCCATATTATCCAGCGAGCAGGGCTGCAGAATCCAACGTTTTCCACGTGCAAGTGGTTCAAGTTCAAAATATTTTTTGATCTTGAGGGGGAAAAAATAAAGAAAAATAATTATTAATTGTAGCAGAACCTTTCTCATACCAACATTTTGAGTGATGAAGTGGGGGGATTTCAAGGAGAATTTATATGAACTGTAATGCTGAAGGCTTTCTAGACTCTGTCCACAGCTGTTGTTATAACATGGGTTATATGTTGTGACCTGGGAGTGTTTTCTTTAGGGGTGAATGACCTGCTTACAAGCTACCACCATTCCACTCATACACTTAACAGCACAGGGGGTCTGATGAAGTCTGAGAAAGAATTATATGCACCATAGCACTGGGCAAAATGCACTGCAGACATGAAAAAGATTCATTTAATCTAAATAATTCTAGCAGAGTAGCTTTCACTATCTTACCCTGTCGACTTATTAAATTGGTGACAACCTACAGTACTATACCATATAAATTACTCAAGACTCCATTATTTTGATCACCAAGCACATAACACAACAAAAAATCTGATTTAAATAATCTTTTTCTCTCTTTCTCTTAAAGTTCTAGTATCTATTTCTGAGACCTGGGAACCTGTTTTCTAGGAAAGAGGATAGAAACTGAGTGTGTTTGTATGCATATACAAACCTACATACATTTACATACATATATAAAGCCTCCCAGCTTTTTCTTCCCTCTCAGTCCTGAATTTTCTGGGAAGTATAAATCAAGACCTTACAATACGTATGTGGGGTAGCACATTTGCTGTCTTAAAAACCTATTCAACTAATAACCGGTCACAAGTCACTTGTATTGTATTGGTTAGGATATTGACTAATAGCAGCTAATATTACTGACTCCTAACTGTGAATAAATGTCAAATTGCTATGACTTCCAGAAGTATTGAGCTTTTCTCAAAAGGTATGATAAAGTGAAAAGTTCATAAAGCTTCTCATGCACACACCCACATCATCATATAAGAATAGAACATATTTATTGCCCAGTAAGGTTTTACATAACATACAAAACAGTTAGTAGCAACATCAAAAGAGGCATTGTTCAAAGACATTCTTGATCAACAAATTTCATTAAATCCTACGTGTCATAAAAAATTCCAGGGTCTTACCTTAGTCAGTACTTGGCCCAGAAAAAAAAGTGTCTAAATTTTACATGCCATTCCCCAGTGCGGTTTCATTTTGCCTGTATCATTGCAAGCATTAGACTGTTGTTAACAGCAGAGAGACTGTTAACATTCAAACTGGTATTAATATGTTTGTACATTTTTTATATGAGGAAAAAAATATATATATATGAAATACTAAGTTATGCTAATTTAGGAACCAGAAATATGCTAACATTTTATAGTTCACGTGTGTCCATAAAGTCCTCCTATAGATGTCTTTAAATTCATAATACTAATTAAAAAAAACCTGTGAGAATTGAAGGGCTCTCATTAATTCTAATTCTGAAGAGTAATGAAAATCTCATTTACAGATCAGAAAATGGGTACATAACTCTAGAACAATTTTTTGCCTAAGGTAGTTTACAAATCATGTTGTTAAAAGGATTCTTGCTTGCTGAAAATACAAACTCCATTTTTTTCTTTCTTTTCTTTTTGTTTCTTTTCTTTAGGGTACCGAAAACAATTTACGTCCAAGAGAGTCAGAAATTGCTAGTGCAATGATCAGTACTAGGGACCAACTCTGCCCCATGGAGGGAAGAACTGCCAGTCACAGGAGCCTTGGCCAGCAGGGGAGAGAAGAGTAGGTGGGAGAGACAGGTAGCGAATAAGAGTTGAGTCCACTACTAGGAGGAGGAGTGGGCTGCTCCAAAGAGTTGAAAATCAGAGATGTTGGTCTCCTCGTTTCTACCACAAAGTGTGGCTTCAGATTGCATCCCTGGGCACAGAAAGTGGGACTACTGTGCTTACAGTGCAATCTGGTATTGATCAATAATGCTTCCTATCAAATAAAGCAGGTAACATCCAAAATCTGGCATATGAAGGAAGTTGTATCCTTGCCATTCTTTATAAACCCAAATCTAAAAGGACAGCGTTTTCAGTATCACTAATAACTGGGAAGAGGGCTGGTTGCAAGAAATTCGATAATATTAAAATAAAGAAAAGCACCAAGACAGTAAATGCCTCTCACTAATAATACTTCTTCCAAGTGATTCATTTAAAAATCACACAGAATTGACCCTGGTAGCATATTTACATCTAATTTGAAAACAATGTTAGATTTAAATAATCCCAAGATATATTAGCAATTTGTGATATATTGCAGTACCGACCAGATACAAAACAGTGAGGTTTAGCTACCCATTAGGTTGGTTTCTAGGCAACTGAAAATTGAGTCTATCACGTAGGCACACCTGGAGGATGATAAAGATGTCTGAAGGTAGATACGCTTCAGAAGTTGTTCCTGCGGCATGGTAAACATGAGAAGGAAATGAAAGCTGCAGTGACAGGGTGGTCACCAGATAAAGGAGCCTAGTGGTGTTAAGCTGACAAATATGGCTGAGTAACTTGAGATTTTCAGATCCATAACTTAAGTGCGTAACTAACCCTGCCATATTCACCCCACTGGTATCCCGAGGATTCCACACAACTCTACATTTATAATATCAATTTTAAAACAAGTTTTGCCAATCCAGTAATATTTGAGCACAGTGAGTGAATATTTGCTGCTGGAACATAGCTTTTCATTACTCAGAGTTTCATGTTTCTAAAAACAAACACTACAGTATAGATGAAGACTTCATGCTCTAATTCTGACTTTTTTAGGATAACATTTTTATTTTGTTTTCTTATGTTAACCTGAACTTTAAAGTTTACTTCCCTGCATTATTACAATAGCAATTACAGTCACGTTTGACCAGTCTGCCATTGCTTTTTTGTCCTTGTATATGTTGATGTATGATTTTAAAGAATGGTGTTCGACCAATATAAATCAAATGCTGACATTGTTTTCAAGGTTAAAAAAAAAACTGCCTGTGATATAAGAATCTGTTTTTTCTGATGGACATACATTTTTTAAAGGTAATTTTATTATCAAGATAAAAATTTTTAAAATGACTTATGAGAAAATGAAGCTAAGTCTGTTGACTACTTTACCAATTGCTTAAATATGGTTAAGTGGAAACTGCTGGAATAAGGAACCGGTGATTGTTTCACATTGGCTTTTGGAGACCGCACTTTGGAGAATGACATCAGAATAGAGCTGCCTGGCAACCTGTGGTCATTTATCTATTTTGGGGATAGCCACAGAGAGTGGGCATTTGTTAGTAGCCATGTGTCCACCCTAGAGATAGGAAAACAAAGCCACATTAGCAGCCAACCTATTTTAGCTCTGTCACCGGAGCCCGTCTCCACTCATGCCACTGCCTGGTAATTTGCATTGCTGCATTCCATTATTCACACGTCGCATTTACTGTAAAGCCCTAATATAACAGAGACGATGGCACCATCTCATTGCTGCTGATGTTTGTAGCGGCTGTTAAACCTGTGAGACATTACATAGCACAGGAGACCCACTCATCGGTTAGGAAATGTCCTTTAATGTCCCCTTGAGTAGTGAAATAATCAAATAATCCTTTCCTGGCTCCAGGATCTCTAATAGGGTAATAATGATGTTCACTGATTTCCCTGTCTTGCCCTCACTTCAGATACAAAATTTTTTATCAATACTTTCAATTCTTGCCAACCTGGTATGACTAAATTTCTAGCAGTCATAATTTTTGAACTGCCACACTAGGTCCTCCCTTTTTAAAAACCCATAAACATCATTTTATTTAAAATGATAAGCTGTTTGTTTTTCCTATTTTTGTTACTAACCCACATAAGTAGTGTGCACCCAGAGTTGATCTAGTTTGCCTGAAAGCACTCTAGGGAGCAGGGAAATAAAATAGTCCAGAAAGGGTTTATATAATGTTTTGATGTGAAATAGAGTTAGGTTCTCGGCTCAGATATTTACAAACAGAGCTTTGGCCCATATGAATGTGTGGTGAGACATTAAAAAGAGAGTCAGGGTATGTGACAGTTCTTTACTGTGTGGGTCTCTGCTGTGAATCATAGAATATATCGCCCCTGCTTCCAGTGCACTCAATGCCACCGACACCAACCAGTCATTGCTAAAACTAAAAATGCCTGCCCCTCCCATGTCAACACATCCCCTTGGTGGTCCTACACTGTTGGGAGCTGCTGCTGCTCTTTCAGTAGGTCCCTCTTGCCCCTGTTGGGGGCCATTAGCTTATTTTTTCTACACATTCACCACTGGGGACAGAAGCTGGATATCTGCTTTGCCCACACTTCCCCAGGCCCCATCTACACATAACTCGGAGGTTCCCTCTGTGAAAATCCAGCACATTCTAACTGACCCTTCTTAAGGTTGTGGGGGGTATTGTGGTGGGTTATGGTGGGGTTGGGATCAGTCTGAGGAGCTTTGAAAATTTTCATCCTGAAAGTCGGCTTTCCCCAACTTCATTCACTCAACCACCACCTCTGCATGCGGCGTGGCGAGCGTGGGTGGGCAGCACGGGGTGCTCCATGTGCCAGGGTAGAAGATTCCACCGCTGAGAGCAACACTGTAAACCAAAAACAAAGCAGAAACAGCAACAGCCCGGCCAGAGCACTGTCCTCATCATTTGTGTGATAAGAGTGCGGGGTTTCTTCTCCCCTAGGCTTTTTACTGACCATTAAAGACTGTTTAATACTGTACAGTTTACTAAGGGTTTTTTCACTTATTTATAACACTTGGACTGTATTTAGCTGGAAGCAAGAAAAACAACTGATTCAAATAAAGAGGGATATGATTATTAAGAATAGTTCTTAAATCATGGAACTCAATTTGAATAAAAAGTGTTTTGATAGATGGCTGTTAAAAGAAACTTTAGAAATAAAGGCACATTCTTTTTCCATCTCTGGAAAAGGAATCAGGTCTCATGAAGGAGTCTAGGCTGACAACTTCAGCTCCTTCAAACAGCTAATGCAGACTGGGGGAGGATCTCAAACCAAATACAGAAATCCAGGGGCACAGAACGGCAGCTGTGGGATCTGATGGGTGGCAGGGCAGGCTGGAGGGTGGCACAAGAGAACAGGGTTCCGTTAACTATTTTGAACCTAGTAGAGCCATTATTGCTGTCTTGTATGTTTAAATACACAGTGTCCACTGCATAGCTTGTATTTTTCAAACCATATGAACCATAAGAAAAAAGGTTTTTGAAACAGGTTCATATTGGTATTAAACTCTTTGGTGAAAATGTGGTCTGGGCTCCAATTACTAGGATGCCAGGAGAGTCTGAATGGAATGTGAGATTTTGTACGACCTTTTCCATGACTGTTACAAAGAGAGCAGGACTTTCCTCATCTACATCCTAGCTCCTTCCTTTAATCACTCTAGCAGATGCATCTATTGTGTTAACATGTCACACTGGGGGAAAACATTCGTATTGAAATGCATCTTGGTGGTACTGGGGCCTGCTGACACGTGGCCAGCGATGCTGGATTGGGTGCATTCTCTTCAACTCTGGGTACAAGGATGGCAAACTGTACAAGTCATGAAATCAGCTATGGTTTGGTGTATTTACACCACAGAAATCTGCAAGTATGATGAATGAGGACTTTTTTCTTTCCAGAGTTCATTATCAAACATTTACCACCACACCACTGAGTATATACATCTTGTATGTGTGTTTGCAAAGAGGCCCTCCAGCTTTGCTGCCTTAACTGCAGGAGCAGGCTTCACTTGGTAACCTTCACCAAAGTCACAGAGAACTTTGCCCATGCCATGGCTCCAGGACAGGGTCTGGAGATAAAGTGGCAGGGCATGATTAAGATTCTTCCGAGTGCATTCTTGGTAGCTTGTTCAAAGTAAGGTCAGTCTAGGGAGCAGCACCAGCTGTTCCCCTTTTTGTTGTACTGCTTGCAGGATTTTGAAATCTTAAAAAGTACTAAATGTGTCATGAAAGGCAGAAATAAATAACACAAATAAAACCAATTTGCCACAGTCCCAAAGCTAGTACAAAACAGAATGGATATTATTTACTTTTTACTGAGTACTAATAAGGACCAGAAAATGACAACTTGATGTTAACCAATATCACAATATTATTAATACTTTGGGAGTACATATATATAATGGATGATGGATTTCAAGAAGACTGTGTGTAATATAAAAGTATAGTTCTCATCAGATGCTTCTTTCTTAAGGATACTAAAGTTCAGTGCAGCCCACCTGACCTTGGAATGAATCACAAGCCAGATGAGTGGCTGCAGGTTATTACCTGTGACTGAGCCTGGCCCTTATTATAAGTCTTCTTTCCCAGTTGGTAACCTCTGATGTGTATGGAATGTTATACATTGTGACAATAATTATATAGAAACCCAGCCTTCCAATGCATAGGAGAACTTAGCATGTCCCAGAATGGCCAAACAAAATGATCCTATTTGCTTTGGTGGTAGGACCTACGATCTGAAAATTATTCCTGTTTTTGTTTAATCTGCTAACCTAGAAGTATAGAAAAATTTACATGTATTTTTTCTTTTTGTTATGCCTGGAGGGCTTATTTTATTCTCCTATCCAAAAAGCTTGCTTATCAGACAGCCACCGTGAGAGGCACAATTACATATGGATACTTCTTGTCTTCAGGGACTGAGGAAAGATGCCCAGTATTCCCGTATCTGTACTTTCCTCTATGCCAGTTACTCTATCTGGCCCTCTATAGCCTGGAGTGATTCCTGAATTCAGGCCTTTGCTCCAACTCCTGCTTCCAAGTCAAGGCTTCCATCCACAGGATCAGCCTGTACATATGCTCTCATCTTTTAAGACCCAGTAGAAGTCCTTCTACCACCTCAAGGGGAAGCCTTAAGGATATAGAAGAAACTTCTTAAATTAGAAGGAATCTTAGTCACAGTAGCTGTTGTCGGTTGCTGCCCCATCACCCAGGTACCATAAATTCTCTGTAAATAAAGTTTTATTGGAACACAGCATGCACGTTCACATAAGTATTATCTATGGCTGCTTTCACACTACAGTGGCAAAACTAAGTAATTGCCACAGAGACACTGTGTCCCACAAAGCCTAGAATATTTACTACCTAGCTTTTTACAGAAAAAATATTTGCCAACCCCTGGCCTAAAGCATTCTGCAGCTTTCTGCTTGGTCCAGCAAGGAGGCACAAGGAATGCTTGGGTGGGGTCTAGGGTATCAGGCTTTCTGGGCCTCAGTTTGACCACAGATTGATAGAACTCCTCTTCCCAGCTTTGGTTGACACTTTAGTGGAATAGAGAATTTGCCTTTTCCAGCTTGGCCAGGCTCTCGTTATGATTTCAGATGCTTTGAATTGAATTTGTAGCAGGCAGAAGAGTCATCTCTCAGCACAACCATATTTTATTTCCTCTTTGTATTTAGCCTGAGTTTCTTTTTGTGGAGAAACTTCCTAAAGGCCACAAGAACTAGCCAGGGCATGGAAAATATTCCTACAAAGTCAGCTAATGCCACATCCCATTAAGCACATGGTCTGTGACCAGTTTGAGGTTTTTGGTATCCTGGAGGATGGCTTTTAGTGCACGGCAATACTAGTTGTTACTTTGCAGTTTTAAAAAAGAATATACAATTTATTAAATTTACACTGTCCAAAGCCTAATTTTTTCTTAACCTTTTATATTCAACTTAAAAATTTTAATATTCTATTTACATATCTTTTAAATTTTAATCATCACATTCAGATGTGATAGTCAATTTTCCTTTTAAGCATTTAGAATGCCTAACAAAACATCCTCAAGTAGTTGAGAATTCTTAAAAATTTCTTTCATTAAATTTATAAATTCAATGACTCTTGAATTCTGGTACATTCTAAATTCTCATACCTTTCCACATATGAGGCCAATTCTGAAATCACACACATTTTAAATCAGAATTAAAAAATGAGGCCGGGCGTGGTGGCTCACACCTGTAATTCTAGCACTCTGGGAGACCCGAGGTGGGAGGATCACTTGAGGTCAGGAGTTTGAGACCAGTCTGAGCAAGAGTGAGACCCTGTCTCTACCGAAAATAGAAAAAATGAGCTGAGTGCGGTGGCGCATGCCTATAGTCCCAGCTACTTGGGAGGCTGAGGCAAGTGGATCACTTGAGCCCAGGAGTTTGAGGTTACCATGATGACACCACTGCACTCTACCTAGGGCAACAGAGTGAGACTCTATCTCTAAAAAAAAGGAAAATTAAAAAATGACTATACCAGGTTGACCTATATATAACATAAACTTTAAATGAAAGTATTAATAGTGTGGGTTTATTTTATCACTTTTATATTTTTAATGTAAAACTTTCCGGGGTTAAACAGACTTTTCATTAAGGAAGACTTTTCCATCCAAAATGAAATCGGTAGAATTCCATGCAACTTCAGGTTCTCATCTCATTGAACTTGGGCTGTTTTTCAACCAAAATTTTTGGAGACAGTCATTGAGAAGTTGAGCCCATTAAAAAATAGTTGCTGTAACAACTAACTTTGGTCTTCAAAGGGGGTTGTTTGCTCCTGGATACATGCTATTATTACCTATAGTCACTGTTTACTCACAGAAGTGGATACCCTCTCCTAAGATGTAGATAACTTCCTCTACTGCTTGGTTGGACTTAACAGTAATTTAGTACATACTTTAATATCTTTCCTTTTGGCTCCACAGACATTTCATTTTCTTTTACTGATATAAAATTTGCATACTTTAAAATTTGCCCTTTTAAAGTGCACAATTCATTTGTTTTTAGTATATTCATAAGATTGTACAACCATCATCATTATCTGATTCCAGAGCATTTTCATCATCCTAAAAGAAACTCCTTAACAGTAGCAGTCACTCCTCAATTCCTCTTTCCTCCAGCCTTTGGCAACCACTACTATCTTTCTGTATGGATTTGTCTATCCTGGACATTGCATATAGATGAAATCATACAATCTATGGCCTTTTGTGTCTTGCTTTTTTCTCTTAGCATATTGTTTTCAAAGTTCATCTATATTATAGTTTGTAGCAGTACTTAATTCCCTTTATGGCTGAATAATATTCCATTGTATGGATATATCCATTTTGTTTATCCATTCATCAGTTGACAGACATTTGGGCTGGTTCCACTTTTTGGCTATTACGAATACAATGTTGCTATGAATATTCATGCACAAGTTTTTGTGTAAATATGTGAATATGTTTTCATTTCTCTTGGGTATACATCTGGGAGTAGAATTTCTGGGTCATATATGTTAACTGTATGTTGTCAAATGTCTTTTCTGCATTGAGATGATCATATGTTTTTTGTCCTATATTCTATTTACATGGTATACTATAATACATTGATTTTTATATGTTGAAACAGCCTTGTATTCCTGGGATAAAGTGTACTTAGTTATAATATGTATAATCCTTTTTTAGACATAGTTGGATTCATTTGCTAGTACAGTTGAGCCTTGAACAATGAGGGGATTAGGGATACCAACCGCTTGTGCAGTCGAAAATCCATATATAACTTTTAACTCCCCCAAAACTTAACTACTGATAGCCTACTGTTGAACAGAAGCCTTACCAATAACATAGTCATTAATATATATTTTTATGTTATATGTATTATATACTATATTCTTACAATAAAGTAAGTTGGCGAAAAGAAAACGTTATAAAGAAAATCGTAAGAAAGAGAAAATATATTTACTAGTCATTAAATGGAAGTGGATCACCATAACATTCTTTATCTTTGTCATCTTCATATTGAGTAGGCTGAGGAGGAGGAGCTAGAGGAGTGGTTGGTCCTGCTGTCTTAGGGGTGGCAAAAGCATATAATTGGACCCTTGCAGTTCAAAGGTCAATTATATTTGTTAAGAATTTTTGCATCTGTATTCATAAAGAATACTGGTCTATCATTTTCTTTTTTTGTAATATGTTTGCCTGGTTTTGGTATCATAGTAATCCTAGCTTCATGGAATGAGCTGCAAAGTGTTCCTTCCTCTTCTGTTTTTTGGAATAGAGAAGGCTTGGTTTAAATCCTTTAAATATGTGGCAGAATTCAGCAAGTAAAGTGAAAATCCTGGGCTTTTCCTGTGGGAAGTGTTTTGATTACTAATTAAATGCTTTTACTTGTTACAGGTTTCTTTAGATTTTCTGTTTCTTCTTGAGTCAATTTCAGTAGCTTGTGTCCTTCTATATGTACCTTGTATATTTAATCTAGGTTATCTAATTTGTTGGCATATAATTTTTATAGTATTCTATTATAAATAAGGGAATCCTTTTCATTTCTGTAAGGTTGGTAGTAATGTCTCCTCTTTCATGCCTCATTTTAGTTATTTGAGTCATCTGTCTTTTTTACTTCATTAGTTGAGTAAAGATTTGTCAATTCTGTTGATCTTTTCAAAAAACTGTTCATTTTACTGATTTCTCTATTGTTTCCCTAATATCCATTTCATTTATTTACAGTCTAATCTTTATTACATCCTTCCTGCTTGCTTTGAGTTTAATTTGTTCTTCCTTTTTTCTAGTTTTCTAAGGTTGAACAAACATCTAATTTTAGTGACATTTTAATAGCATTCTATTGGATCTTACCTATATACATACATACATATACACACACACACATATACATTTGTGTGTATATATATATCTACAAAAAATGGTTTAATATCTTTAACTTTGTTGGTTGATTTGAGTAGGTGAAGTTCTATGTTCTTTTTATATTTTTCTTATTTTTCAGGGCTATAGCTTTTATAAATATAAAAATAAAATTTAATTAGATTTTATATATCCCACATTTTATTCCTATATTCACAAGAGCTAATGACATATTCCAAGTTACAACAAATAAAATTTTAAACAATCTGTTTTTCAATCAGAGAACAGGAGTCATAATCTTACAAATCAGAGACAGGAGAGTCCTCCTTACTTCTTTCCTCCCTACATCTATTTAACCAATTCTACATTTTGGAGTCTGTTAATTAAAGACCCATTTCCAGCACCGAATTATGAGTACTCAAAGAGGCTTGTGGTTGAAAGAAGGACAATGCCCAACTCAAACTGGCCTAGAAAGATGAAGATTTATTCATTCATATACTGAAATATCCCCTACTAGTGTGGACCCATTAGATTCAGAGGTTCACAAGGTCATCAGAGCTGAGGTTCAGTTTCTAGGTAATTCCTGCAAGATATGAACATCAAGAGAGAAAGCTCTGGAAGCTGCTGGCAGCCATTGAAGTACTACATAGAATGAAGCTAAGAAATAGGTCTGAGGATAAAGCTGATATGTTAAGGAAGAGAAAGCCAAGAAAACTACAGAAAAATAGGTGTGATTGAATCATAGACCCCTGAAATCAAACCATGCCAAAGGCCTGCAACCTAAGAGCTTCTTAGCTATATGAGCCATTATATTCTCCTTGAAACAGGTATGAGTATATTATATATACTATATATATAATATATATGTGTTAGGATATCAAGACTCAATGAGGATGAAGTATCTCAACAAGTCTGTGGTGAACCCCATTTTCAATTATAGGATAACACAGATTTTGGATAATTATTCTCTAATTTTTTTGATGGGTATGAGTCGTCAGTTCCATGAGGGCACCAACAATGAAAAAAATTATTTTGTATTCTCCAATGTACTCAGTATAATGCCAGACACAAAGAGGAAACTATAGTTCACCCTATATTAAAATGTTAGTAAAAGAAGAAAATTGAATATTGGAGAGAAGTTACTAATCTTTCCAATGAATCAGGCCAAACATGCAGGAGGTGGGATTTCATGAACAGTTTCAAAATCATAGATCTAATTGGTTCAAACTCTATTACACACATGCCTACAGGCATCAGCAATGAATCGTTTTGCAAACAGAAAAGTAAACAACCTACCATGGAAAAAAGAACCACTCCAGAAATCTCAAGACCTACAAAGGACACTTATGTTTTGAGCTATTTCTTTAATCTGTGTCCAAACAAAGCGTCTAATTCTTATCTCAGAGAATGGAAAGCACTGACATAGGCAAAAGGAGAAGCATCAGGACACTTGTCTTTGCATGCAGGTGCAAGCATCAGACTTTTCAATAACATCTGTAACAGTCATTAATTACAGAGACAGCCAGGCTTCAACAGCACATCATTTTATTCTCTCTTCTCTTTTCTTTTCTCCTCTTCTCTTCTCTCCTTCCTTTCTATAATCATTTCCATTTTCCTTTTTCAAAAGAGCATTCATTTTTGGTACCAAATATTAGGGTATTATACTTGATTCTGTATCTTCCATGTTTGGGATAATGGTTATGATTTACCTGTATTTTAAGAAAGCAAATATTGTAAGCAGGAAGAAATCTATCAATGAAGAAAATTTTCCTGGCAATAGAATATGGTTGTTTAAAGAGTCCTCCTACCAGTATGTATGAGGGCTAGTCAAGTATGTACTAGACAGGAAAGGGAGTTAATGAGTAAAAGCCCCAAACACATATCAGAGGCAACCAATTAGCTTGTCTGAAACACAGGCTTGTAAAGCTATAAGTAACTTATAAAATGGTCTGCTACACACGAATAAAATGCTGTTTAAATGGCTTGCTTAGCTAGATGCATTCACCATGAAATTGATTCTTTTGAGTTTTTTTTTTTAACTTAATACCCATTAACTGTGCATATTGAAATGGCTAGGCGGGTGGAAGGGTGGGTATTATAAAGTATAGGTTGAAGATATGTGTTCCATATTTTATGAGGTTAAGGAGTATTTGAAAAAGGAAAGCTCATCAGTTACCAACAACTGTGTCTGCCTTAGTAAATGAAATGGTTCAACACAATTAGATTATTCCTACTTTACCTTGTTAAAAGCTTAAACTGGGATTGGTAGATGTGCTCTGAGAACATTCCAGTACTGAGAATTTATGCTTTTGTGTCACACAAAGCACTGTTTTCTCACTACAGCCTTTGATTCTGAAAAATAGCATGAGAGGAAGAAGACCCTGAGCCTGGTATTTTTCAAATCCAACATTTGCTTCAGAATGAACATTAAATTTCATCCCCCAAAGACTTATTTTCCAAAACATTTGAGGTAATTTGATGTTAGCTGACATATGAATAATTCCTAATCCTATTTCATAGTTTGAATTTTCTTAAAAACCATTGTATACTTTCAAATGAATTTTGGCCATGCCTCATATTCAGCTTTTTCTATTACATGAAGGCTCCATGCCACAAATATACTTCAATCAATTACTACCTGATCAGATAACAAGGAAAACATGCTTTAATTTTGTCCAGTCTAACTATTCTCTCTGCTTATTCAATATTGGTACTCTACATGTACTTCATTAAATCACTATCGGTTGGCTAACTCAAGGCATTTTCTGATTCACCAAAATATAAGGGAGAAAATATACTTAGTCAATAGTTAAAAGACTGTTAAATACACAAAAATCTTTTGAAAACACTCTATATATTCAAGGTTATTTGGCTTTTGTAATGGAATATATGTCCACTAACTCAATCTTGCAGCTGTTGAGTACGAGAAAGCAATAGCAACAAATCAAAATATTAATATATGGAACCCAAATAAACATGTTTAGCAGTGGCCTTGTGGTACTATGGCAGCACTCTGTCCTAACAACGACAACATTTAGATGTTGGAGCAGATTCAAATTCTTGGGCCATAAACAGGAGACAGACAAATATGGCAAGCCATGCATTGTTCAGCCGCCAATGGAGGGTGCCAATGGCCCTGTCCAGATGCAGAGATATTCAAGGGATGTTCCTGTCAGCAGTTTGTCCTCTGGCTACAGTAAGGAGCCACCATGGAAACACTGGGAGGGAAAGGAAAAACAGGAAGGCAGAGAGGGCTGGTGAAGGGCTAGGGGTTGGGGGCAGAGGCAGCAAAAGCTGACAGCTGCCTCAGTAACACATCTGAGCAAGGGGGACAGGTAACAAATGGCCTTGTAACAAAGTGCCATGTTAGTCATGGGGAGAGAATTTCTTTCTCTGCTGGCAATACAGCCAGGAGCCTGATATCCTGGCAACTGAGAAATATGAGCTTGGAAAGAAGCTTGCAGGCCGTCTAAAGAAAAGCTAAGTGGTAATCCGTCCTGAGGAATTTTAGCCAAAACAACCCACATAGGACTAGTTGAACTAGGTATAAAGCCTGTGAAAGACTAGTCTGGAGAACATTATAAAAAGACATAAAGAGAACAGCAGAAATGAAGGTTCAAAAAGCCATTGACTGGATTTACCACAGCATTACTAGTGTGGCCTTGGGTCCTAGTTGTCATCCCATGACTACTCAAAACTACTAGCTCTCAACCAGGGCAGGAGAGAGGCAAATGTACCTCCCAGGGGACATTCACTAATGTTTGCAGATTGTTTTGGTTGTCACAACAGGGTGGGGCTGAGGGAGCAGAGTGGGTGGCTGCTATTGGCATCTGGTGAGTTGGGTAGAGGCCAGGGAGATGCTGCCAAACATCCTAAATGCACAGGGTGGCTTCCCCTATCCCCCCAGCAAAGAACTATATATGCCAATAATGCCAAGGTTGAAAAACTTTGCTCTAAGCTGATCTTTTAAGGTAAAAGTCAAAGAAAAAAAGCCCTGTTAATGATTCAATCCACAATCTCGCAGCACAAACCATCACATTTCCTCCCTGGTCTCAGGAGGAGATTTGGAACCTGGACTGGAAAGGTAGACCAGGAGCTACATCAAGGAGCACCACAGGTTAATGGTTTCTACTCTCTGTCCTTCTTTCTTGTTCAAGGTGAATAATCAACAGGTCTTGGGGTGGGGGGCGAGTCAGTACATCAAACTGGGTTGAAACAAGTGTACCAAGGAAAAGCAACCTTTCACTCAGTCTTCAGTGGAGTGGGGAACCTGTGGCCTCAGGGCCACATGTAGCCCTCCAGATCCCCAAGTGTGGCTCCTTGACTGAATCCAAACTTCTGTAAAATTTGGATTCAGTCAAAAGGCCGCACTCAAGGATCTGGAAGGCTACATGTGGCCCTGAAGCCGTAGGTTCCCCATCCCTGGACAGTCACTGCTTTGGGCTCTGAAGACATAAAAGTGAACATAACAAGTCCCAGCCCTTATGGAGCTTACATGGTAGTGTGGAAGAGACTGAAAAGTCAGTGAGTAGGTAAGTAAGTAAAGTCAGGTAGGAATAAGTGACATGAAGAAAAGAAGGTACTAGAGCAGTAATAACATTTGCCACGTAACTGATCTAAAAGAGAGACTGAAGGTATGACATGAGTAAAAATAAAGCAGTCACAGATAAGGACAAATCTTTAATTAGTTTCAAAACAATACCACATATAGTTATAGTAAACATTCTATTGATAAACCTCCACTTAATCATCTAGGATCAACTGACTCTTCATTTCCTGGTACAAGACAATGACTAACACTGCCTGCACAAGGAGTGTTCGTGACTGGTGGACACAGCACACCAAATGATGGTATCTACATGGTGGATGTTCACAACTGGCAGACTGCTGTCTAATTTCTGCTCCTAAGTTGCTTCACAATGCTCATTATGGCAATTGTATTTATTATCATTAAATGTGACAATATGAAATATGAACCCGAAAAGAGAATGTCTAATTATATGAATAACTGAAGGAAATACATTCAAAGAATTCAATAAAGGTAAGTCACTGAAAACAAACTGCTGAATTAATTTAGATAAGACAACTATAAAGGATTGAGAAGGAAAGGTGCAGGTTCTATTTTAAAGAAAGAGAAGCAAAAAACCATAGGTAATGGTTTTGTTTTATGAAAGAAATTTAACAGACCACTCTGATTAGTGGTCACTAATTCAGAGAAAAGGCCTTGGCCTAATATCAAAAGATTAGTGCCTTTTGTATATTTTAAGTTAAAATAAATTACTTAGGGTATACATGTATTTTAATGACTTCCAACTTTAACCAATTCTTGATTAACTGTTCAACTACCCATTCAGATCAGGCCAGATGAGTGGGCTTCTAACTGTGCATGTGCTGCTCTAAACTTCCAATCACACTTTTCATCATGTCTGAATCAAAAGCCTTCTCAGAGGGGAAAGTCATTAACACCCTCTTCAGCCTGAAGTTTAGAGTGTTATATAAAAACATGTCCACTGTCAGAATCAATACTGGTGTCTATCACCTCAAATCCTTTTGTGAAGAAGAGTAGACTATAAATAAAATTAAAATACTCAAACCCATACTCACGTACACACCCACACTCCTGCAGTTTCCTGTAGAAATATTCATATCTATGAAAGCACATGGTTACAACTGGCTATGTTGTCATTAAATATAGTATCTTTTACAATATTAAATATTATCCTGAATGCATTTGTAAGCTATTTTCAAAATAGAACTTACTCCCATTTTCTAGACCCAGAAACAGAAACAGAATTATAAAGTACACCCACCAAGCAAATTTTCCTGAGTTTTCTTAGCCAAGGCCCTGGATTATTATCTTTCACACTTAACAGTTCTCTAGGGAACAGAAATCTTAGTGCTTTGCAGAACAGTCCTATTTTATCTTGAAATTATTATGTTTATTT
This sequence comes from Cheirogaleus medius, assembly GCA_008086735.1. Taxonomy (NCBI): domain Eukaryota; kingdom Metazoa; phylum Chordata; class Mammalia; order Primates; family Cheirogaleidae; genus Cheirogaleus; species Cheirogaleus medius. The sequence continues at coordinate 5,024,517 of VBSM01002608.1, forward strand.
CTACCCTTATCACGTTGATTTTTCCATTTGTAAAAGGACAATTCTATAATTGCACTTGAAAATAAAAATCATATAATGCTAATGTCTGACAAATGATAGCTGGTACCAACTATCTATTTTTAACTAGAAGGTAAATGTCAATAACAGAATAATATAAAATGATGCACACAAATGGCATTTATCTCAGTGTGCCTACAAATTTATTTTTAGTTAATGAATTATTTGATACCTTGTCGTCATCACATTTAGTGTCAGGGAACCTAGACTTCAGAGTCCTTGAAATAGGGTTTGTAAATTTTAGGTACCTAGTCATGACATCTGTCACACACAGAAAAGATGTGGTTCTAGAGAAATCAGGATTTGAGAAATGCTTATCTATTTGACTCCAGCTTCTCATCTAGACATACAATGCATGTAACCTGCACACTTTACTTAGCAAGTTAAATGTTGCACATGGTTTTCATAAAACATGTGGGAATGCTGAAATCTCCTGCAGCTGCTAAAATACTTGAATTCTGACTTCTTACATGAAGTCACAGACATCAAGTTTGTAGTAACCTGGTTACAGGCTGAACTGCTTTTTGGCATCATTAGAAGGGGCAACCTGATTTGATAAACCTGTAAAGGTGTCTGGTAGGGCCCAAGGGTTGCAATGCATGGATCAGTAATAAAAACACTGTGCTCTGGAATGAGGATTTACCCAGTTCTGACATGACCACTGACCCTGTAGATCACCAACACATGGCATACTTCCTATATAACCTGAGAAAGAAAAGGAAATGGAAGAGATAATGATGTACAAGATAATGGGTAGAAGTTCTGCATGTGAAGTGGAATGGAAGTGGACTGAACTAGCTGTTCTCTCTCTCTTGCTCTTCTCACTCTCACAAAGTAGGTTATTAAGCCAAGGACTTATTTAAAGCACTGAAAGACATAATTTATTAAATAGCACTCATGGAAGAATTGAAAACAGTTTCCTAAATGAGCAAATTACTATATCCTTACAGGCAAGGCTCAATTTGGAATGGCTTGCATGACTATCTTAATAGTTTTTTGAAATAATATAAATTAGGCTCTTACAGTTCAGGTTCAAGAAATTCATTTGTGCTGCATCATAGATGTTTAAAAATACTCCTATATCGGCACAAAGCACAAAAGCTCTCTGGAAAATCATGAACCCCTTGCACACCCAATATCCCACCCCCCAAAGCCTTTCTATCTGCCAGCTGGGTTTCATTTTAAGAATTTCACACTGAATATAAAGTGCTATTTTGACCATGTGGCTCCAGAAATGTGAATTTATAGTCTATTCAGCTCGTACTCAAATGATTGACAGAGAAGGGATTAACCAACTGGATGCTATGAAGACACTGCCTCTTCCTTTAGGTTACTTTAAGTCTCCAGACAAGGATGACCATCATCCTTATAATGTTTCATTCAGGCTAGCGAGAAATATACAGTCTCCTAGCAGAGGACTTACTTTTCACTTAACTACTAAATGGCTACTATGCCTGAGAATTCTTTTCCTATGTTCTTATACCTCTTACAATCCACCTATTTTCCTCATCTGTAAAATGGGAATACTAAAGTAAGCTTTCTTAGACATCCCTTGCAATGATATCCACTTGCCAACACATGACCTACATCTATAATTACTGGTCTTCAGGTTTAAGAGTAAAAAGTGGCCGGGAGTGGTGGCTCACACCTGTAATCCTAGCACTTTGGGAGGCCAAGGCAGGAGGATTGCTTAAGGCAAGGAATTCAAGACCAGCCTGAGCAACATAGTGAGACCCATCTCTACGAAAAATAAAAAATTAGTGGGTGTGGTGGTGCATCCTTGTAGTCCCAGCAACTTGAGAGACCGAGTCAGGAAGATGGCCTGGCCCACGAGTTAGAGGTTGCAGTGAGCTAGGATGATGCCACCGCACTCTAGCTGAGGCAACCAGGCAACAGAGTGAGATCCTACCTCTAAGTAAATAAATAAATAATAGAGTAAAAATTTTGGAAAGAGTGTGTGTGCGCATGCATGCATGCGTGTGCATTTGGTTTTCTTGGGTGGGAGTAGACTAGAGGAAACTGGTGTGGAGAAGAAGGTTAAATGGGTGGCTTAGAATTCTTTAATATAGGCTTAACGTTTGCACTAGCAATGCCCAACAACTCAAACATAGAAGAGACTCTGTCCATAGTATTTCAGAGATCGTTTGAAAGTTTTGGGCCTCTGGAAATGTTTCAAATACCATTGTGATTTAAGATTTCCACATAAAGCAGTCCTGTTTTTTTCAACAGTTACCTATCTTGTTTCAGACTTCTCATACTCAAGTATTATCATAGGTATGAAAATGATGTTATAACTATATACAGCAGACTCCCTTATCTTCAGTTTTGTTTTCTGTGGTTTCAGTTTCCCCAGTATAGTACAATAAGATGAGAAGGTGAGAGACCCCATTCACATAACTTTTATTATAATATGTTGTTATAATTGTTGTGTTATTAGTTATTGATGTTAGTATCTTACTGTGCTTAATTTATAAATTAAACTTTATCAAAACATAGTAAATACAGTCAGCCCTCTGTATCTGTGGGTTCTGCTACTGTGGATTCAACCAACTGTGAGTTGAAAATATTTGAAAAACAAATGAGTCTGTACTGAACATATATACACTTTTTTTCTTGTCATTTTTTCCCTAAACAATACAGAACAACCATTTATATAGCATTTACATTGTATTAGGTATTATAAGTAATCTAGAGATGATTATATGCAAATATTACACCACTTTCTATTAGGGACTTGAGCATCCTTGGATTTGAGTATCCCAGTGAGGTCCTGGAACCGATCCCCCAAGGATATCACAGGACAACTGTGTAAGGTTTGGTACTATCTGCAGTTTCAGGGAACCCCTGAGGGTCCTGGAAAGTATCCCCTGTGAATAAACAGGGACTACTCATATTCGGACTTTCTAAATCTTTCTTTTTTGCAATGTTAGGATCATGCTGTTCCTGGGATTCTGTATACTAACTGAATACACACTAAGTAATACTACTATAAATCTGTTTACTGTTTGACAAAGTTCAATGAAAAGATATTCAAACATTGACTTTTGAGAAGGGTGTGTAGGATGTATTTAGATCTGATAGTGTGATACTGGAGCCAGTCTCAAAATTAATGAGCATATCTAAACTTGTATTACATACACACAAATGTTGACATCAGAGGAAAGATGACATCATCAGAAAAATACATGTTTATTACACTGTCAAGTTTGGTCCTGTTCAGAACAAGAAATGTTCTGTTTGTAGGTGGGGTCTTCAGCTTCTAAGTTATTCTGGAGAGTAATAACAATGTTTTCCCTCCCTTCCCTTCAAGACAAAACAAACAAACAAGTATACTATAGAAAAACAATTATAATTAGGTGAAAATTTCTCCTACTTGCCAGCAAAAATAAATATGGCGCTATTAAAAAACTCACTAGTTTCATATATTTAAGTTTTAGTTACATTACATGAATAGTTAAGAAAGTTATGTGGGCATAGAGAAAGGTATGGAAGAAGCCACATCAAACTGATAACACTGGATGGGAACATTGGGGAGTGAATGGGGACGGCAGATGATGAACTTTTTCTTTATGTATCTCTGAATTATTGTGCTTAAAATAAGTGCCTACAGTTTTTGTACTTTAAAAAACTAATAAAGTAAAAACATACATATTAGCACATCAAATAGCAGAAAGAGAATTTAAGAAAATAAAAATACACTGTATGCAGAGACACATCCAGAAAGGTAACCTGGCTCACAGAGAAGCTCAATAAATGTTAGTTGTATGAATGTGAAGAAAACAATATTTGATAATATGAAAATTCTCCTCATATGATAGTATCTATTCATGAGATTTTTAACCATCATATTTAAGAAATATAGATTTTTATCTTATCTAAGCATTTTGAAGATTTAAATTTTAAGTCAATAATAATTTACTTAGGTTACAAGTTTGTCCACTTCTAGAAGGTGAGTGACCTTCCAGGCAGGCAAGAACACCCTCTGACGTCTGTTCACCAGGCAGCAAAGTTTATATGTGGATTTTCCATAATCAGTGGTACCGGCACTTCAGGCCCTGGAGAGGAAACAAACCTCCTACTCTCTACTCTTTATCAGACCTGCTTCTGGGAGAAGTAATCTTTAGAGAAGATCATTTAAAGGGCCAGGCCATCTGTCTTACTCTACAGGATATCTAATGCTACTCTTGAATGAAGTTCAAGGATATCCTGTTGAAGGCTATAAAATCACTCCACTACATGGCATTTTAATACCAGTATCTCAACATTATTTAATGTCACCACAAGAAAAAGCCACAAGAAATTAAAAACTACATTTACCATAAAAATGTTGCTGTGGATTACTCATTAGATCACTCAATGTCTCCTTAGAAAAAGTCTTTTTATTAATAGATTGTGTTAGAACAGCTTTTATTTTCCCTATGGAAGACCAATCCTCCCTCTCTACCAGTGAGAAATATGTCGCAGATCACAACTTCCCTGGGTTTTTCATTTTTCAAAAACCCAAAGCACTAAATAGGAAACCCAACTGGAGTAACGATTTGACCCATAGAATTGGGCATTATGTTAATAGTTGCCTTTTCTTTGTCTTGATCTTCTTCTATTTTAGGTTTTTATTAGTACTATTTTCATATGAATCACTTAACTTCTTTGTAGACAGAAACAGTGGACTATATAGACAAATAAAAATAAAGTAATATCTCTGTCCAGAGTTGAACAATAGCATTCAATCAATTATTTCTTTGCTTGGCATTATTACTTAACAGAAGACACCCAGCTTCATTGAAAGCCACCAGGCTTGAGTCATTCTTCCTATTTTGGGGGCTTCTTAAAAGTACTTGTCAACACTATTACCATAAAGTGGAGACTCCAGTTTTAACAGAATTGTCTTGACATTAGAAACCTCAACTGAAGTTAACTCATTTTAAGAATGTACTTTATAGGCTGGGTGCAGTGGCTCATGTCTCTAATCTTAGCACTCCAGGAGGCTGAGGAGGATCACCTGAAGTTAGGAGTTTGAGACCAGCCTGAACAAGAGTGAGACCCCATCTCTACCAAAAAAAAAAAAAAAAAAAAAAAAAAAAAGGAAAAAGAAAAAGAAAAATTAGCCAGGTACAGTGGCATTCATCTATAGTCCCAGCTACTTGTGAGGCAGGCAGGAGGATCACTGGAGCCCAAGGAGTTTGAGGTTGCTGTGAGCTATGATCCCATCAAGCCGTTGCACTCTACCCAGGGTGACAGAGTGAGACTCCATTTCAAAAAACAGAATGGATTTTATACAAGTAAGAAGAAATTTTTCAGTAGGTCAAATCTCTTATAGCAAATACAAGAGATTATTCAATTGTTTTACTGTATAAAACACATGGTGCTTCAAATAACATCTTTTTTCAGATTTTTCTCCCTTCCTTTCTCCTATCCTCTTTCTCACTTTCTTTCTGTAGTGGTAGTGCTTCCATAGAGTCTTCCCTCCACCCCCCACTGTGGTGTTTTCAGGTTATAGGATTTTAACTTCACTGTCCAGTTCCTACTATCTTATAGATCAGATATCAGATGTCATCTGGCATTTTTAATGCTACATGATCACACTCAACAGCACTCTCCAAAAGAATCTTTCAATGTGGTGGTGGTGGACTCTTAAAAACAGCAAAGTTAAGGTATCTTTAGCCATAGGATTTCAGCCAAACTGTGAGATAAATAAAATCTGCCCTGTTTCTTTTTCATCTTTCTTCCCAAGAATTCCTTCTAGCAATCCCAAGTCTCTACATACTTTAATATGTGACAGATATTCCTTTATGATTTTAAAAAATATATTAACTTACTAATCCTCATGTCAACCCATTGAGGAAGGTACTATTAATATTCCTTTTCTCAAAGCTAGGACACTGAGACTTAGACAAGTTAAATAACGTGCCCAAACTATGGGCGCAGGATGTGATGGTGGTGGTCTGGCCCCAGAGCCCGTGCATAGTGAAGATATGCTGTTTGTCAGCATGGTGCACGCTGAGCTAGCACTAACAATAAAGAAGTGGATCTCGGTGAAAAAAAACAGTGATTAATAACAGGAGATGAAATCCAACGGTACATCACATTAGACACCTATAATCGGACTGACTGGGATGAGACTTAGCTGCAGTGCCTTCTGAAGTCCCTTGAAAATCAGTCCACATAAGCAGCGGACTCCTCAAGAGCATCACAAGTAGAACAAAGCATTTTGGGCCATCAAATCCTTTTTAATGTCTTCATGTTTCTTCACTACAATCTTGCTTGTTGAAGGAGCACCCCCTCCTCCAACAGGTATCACTGATGCACTGACACATAACACAGTGATAAAGTCAAGGTTTGTTGGTGGCTTCTCATATATTCCATGGGGTCCCCAAGAGGTCAAAGACTGGTAGAGTGTTGTGGAGCTTGGTCATCTGGATTCAACCTATCCATTCATTCATTCAACAGATATTCATTAGGGACCTAATATGTGACAGATATTCTTCTAGAAACTAAAGATACAGCAGTGAACGAAGCAGAATAATTCTAAACATCTGGCTGCTTACATTCTAGTGGGGAGAGACTGACAATAAGTATAATAAATGAGTAAAATACTATATAGTATGTTAGACCAGCAGTCCCCAACCTTTTTTGGCACCAGGGACCAACTTCATGGGAGACAATTTTCCATGGACCAGCTGTCGTAGGGGGGGGAGTATGGATTAGGGGGATGGTTTCAGGATGACTCAAGCACATATATATTGTGCAGTCAAACCTCTCTGCTAATGATAATCTGCATTTGCAGCCGTTCCCCAGTGCTAGCCTCACTGCCTCAGCTACACCTCGGATCATCAGACATTGGATTCTCACAAGGAGCACGCAACCTGGATCCTTTGCATGCACTGTTTACAGTAGGGTTCACGCTCCTATGAGAATCTAATGCTGCCAGTGACGTGACAGTAGGCAGAGCTTATGCGGTTAGGTCAGTGATGGGGAGCGGCTGTAAATACAAATGAGTTTCACTCACTCACCTGCTGCTCACCTTCTGCTGTGCAGCCTTGTTCCTAACAGGCCATGGTACTTGGCTCTGGGTTGGGGACTACAGTGTTAGGCAACTGGAGTAAAGTACTAGGAACATGAGGCAGGAAGGTGCATGATAGGTGTATAATTCAAAACAGGGTAGTCATTTCTCAATACTCACAGATTCCTATGCCCTTAACTTTCCAGCCAAATTTGGTTTAGTTACTCCTCAAACCTGTCTTTCCCTTCCCACATGTGAGCTCTTTGGTCAAGACATATCTTTCTCCTAGAAGGCCCTCTGCCCTGTTTTTGTGGGGGTGGTAGCTTAGTATAATAGTTAACTGAAGCCCAAAGTACCTATATTCAAATCCCTACATCACCACTTACTAGCTGATTGACTTTGGGCAAATTCCTTCACTGCTCTAGGCCTTAGTTTCCTAGTTTTGAAAATGGGTATAATAATGATTATAATAAGAATAATACCTACCTCACAGGGTTCATTGTGAGGCTCAAATGAATTAGAATACTAAAGTATTTAGATAGCACCAACTACCATCACAACAATTAACATCCTGTCTGTGCTTAAGACCCGTCTCAAATGCTACTTCTCAGTCTGTAGTCACAGTAGCTAAAGAAGAGATTTTCCTTCTTTGAGATCCTGTGGTCCCTTGGTTTTATCACTCCGATGATAGTGTAAATACTTATAATGATACAAGGTAACTATCTTGAAGTATAATTATTATATGTGTGTGTGTATTATATATATGGGGGGGAAGGAGAGGGAGAGAGAGAGAGAGAGAGAGAGAGAGAGAGAGAGAAAGAGACAGAGAGAGAGAGAGAGAGAGAGAGAGAGAGAGGAACTGCTCCTTCCCCCATGAAGTCACAGCCTGAAGGTTTAGAATGAACATAAACTTTTCTTCTTCCTCCAATCTTCTCTTACCTTCTGTGGAGTGTTTCAATAAGTTCATTATTCGCATATACCACAGAAGGGATAGGACAAGGAAATGAGAGAAAAGTTAGAACATACACACACAAATTTATAGTTCTATGTTAGTTAATTAAATTTAAATCTACCAACATTGTTGATCTCTTTTTCTGAGGAAAGCTTGTATGGTATGCAAAGGAGGGCAGACACAGTCCCATCCTCCAAGGATTAAAATCTAAATTGCATAGAAAGCCTTAAGAAAAAAAAAATATCTGTCACTGAGCAATTTGAGCCCTAACCCTACTTGAAACTATGCCTCAAAGTGCTTGCTGTCTCCCCAAACATACCATGTATTAATTTTCACACCTCAGGACTGTTACTTATCCAACCGACCCATTCTGGAACTTTCCTGTTCTTCCCTGTCATCTCCCTTCCCCCAAGAACTGATTGCTCCCTCAGCCCAAGTTATACATGAATATTCATTCATTCATTTTCCATCTCCCCTGCTAGAATGCAAATTCCCTGGGTTGAAGACAGATCTCAAGGCCAGAGAGCTTGGAAGGGGGAAGATGCTTAGGGGTTTACTGAATGGAACTGAATGAGCTGCTAATAATAATAGCCACAGAGATTTCAGTCCCTTATTCCTTCCCTTGTCCTTGCCTTCTGAGCAGAGATGCTGGGTACAGAGCTGACCAAACCAAACTACTGGAGGGAAAAGATCCAGAAATACTTGAAACAGGATGGGTAGGATGGTCTGTAGCTTTTATTCAGTTTGTTGGAGGCTTTACCACACACCCGGCACTGTGCTATGGGACAGAAAGCCAAACAAGGCCTCAAAGAACCCGGAAGCTACTGGATGAAGGAGACAATAATTGCAAAGAGGTGTACCGCATGTGTATAAAAATGGCTGTGGGAGCACAGTGGAGGGGTTGAGATTTACCTGTCTTAACAGCTACTAACCCATTCAAGAGTTCATAGTATTTATAAATTATAAGAAAATAGTATCAAAAGAACCTTTAAAATTATAGTTCTCAAGTCTAGCATTAAAAAGTTTAAACAATGTCTACATTATTTTATTTTGTAGATAATATGCTGTTTCTGAAAGCTTCTACTTTTATGACCCAATCAAAAAGAGATTCCTTCTAGCTGTCACACTATTTATTTTAGTTGTAAAAACTTGAAAAAGAAAGGAAGAAATTCAAAATATGCATCCTGGTCAAATTTACTCTTTTTCTGTAGAATGATGCTGATCCAAGAATAGTCTCAACCAGGGCAATATATACTGTAAATTTTATTGCACCAAGTAAGAGAGATAAACTACTTTATTTCCAAGCTGACTTTTGACTTGCCAGGTGACTTTAAGTGGTTCACCTCTTGCTTCCCAATTTGGCTTCTACTCTAATGTAGAAATTCTAAAACTTACTCAAAAAACACCTAGAATAGATTTAATTAAGAGAACACTTTAAACTCAACTGAACTGTATCCAGGTGAAGAGTCAAAATGTAATACAGAAAGAGAAATAGAAAATTAGGTTCTAGAACACAAAGTGTTAACATTTTAAAGAAAGATTTTACTATGACAGAGGTAGGTAATACATCTTTTAAGGCATCTGTACTAAGCCTGCCCAGCAAATACTTGGTTAACCTAGAATATTTTGATAGAAAAATAAGGGTATAGGGAATCTTGTATGAAACAAGGAAAAGGCTACGTGATCAATAAAAACCCAACAAAATTTTCCCAAAGGGCTGTTAACATTACAAAGAGGCACAAAGCATTACTTAGAGCAAATTAAGACCTAACAGGCCATTTAGAAACTTTCGAATATCTCAACATTTGATGTTTTACCATTTCATTTTGCCTCTCCAAAGAGAGGCTTACCTCTAACCCAAACCTCTGATATTCAGTATTCGCCCTATGCATAGTTATATGTAGGAAACCACTACAAAAGAAATGCACAAAGCTTCAGTTTACTCTGGATTCAATATCCTAGGGGAAGACAACAGTTCTCATTTTCTTTTCTTTCTGAGGAACAAAGCATCAGATAGGAAAATCTGGCCCTTTGGAAAAGGACCAGCCATTTGTTCTTGGGAAGGCCTCTGAAAGTAAGCAGATAAGGGAAAGTGGATATCTGGACTTGCCTGAGAAAAGCCTTTTAGGTCCAATTGTAGCAACTTATTTGAGAGCTGCAACTCATTAAGTGTGTCTCTGATATCACTTCAGATATGAAGATTAGTGGAACATACCAGTAGATTGAATCATCAAAAAATTCTCTTAGGTATTTGAACATAGAAAATTTGATGAAGAATTACTCCATTGGCTCAAGCCTGGATGGGCCCCTCGTAGAGATAAGATATAGACACCTTTTAGACAAGGGCTTTATTCTTCAGAAATGGAAGCTCAAATTGAGAACATTCTGACAACCCGTCAACATTATCATTGGTGTTTATTAGGAGAGTACATATATACTCTGTGGGCACTAGCCAAACACATAAAATCTAGTCTCTGCCTTCACAGAACATACAAATTGAGAAAACATCCCTATCATCTACTCCCATTCTGGGGACTACACACCAGAGAACAGACCTCTTTTTAAAAATGCTACCAGTTTATTTCCTTAAATCCTTATTGATCCAGAAAATAGTGCTCTTCAAGTCTCTGGCTTGAGAAGAGCCGCTACGATTAACCTTTTCTGATAATCAAGAGAAGCTGCTGGATATCTTTGCATTGCCTCTAGAAGGATTTAACACTGCTCTAATCTTTCATTTATCAAACTCGTTCACCAGAGGAGTGAAGGGGGCCCTTTTGCTCCTTATTTTATGAGTCTGCCAGAAGTGCACTGGCAATCAAAACTGAAGCTGAATTCCTCAAAATGCTTTTGGGAAATAGACAGAAGAAAGTATTATGCTTACACATATTGCATATTCTGAGCTATCCATCTTAAACTGAGACTCGAAAGAGACTCTGAATTTCCCATTCTTAGAAATCACATGACATATGCAATAAGAACATATGGCCACGAGATAGCTGAGGCTTCAATTTGTACCACAGCCAAGAAAACTAGACACCCAAGTGTATAACTACTAATGAATTAAGGAATAATGCAGAGATGTTGCTGAGAGAAGGAAAATATAAGAAAACCAAGTTAGAAAAATCAGACATTTTAAAGGTCTCTGGCAATTGGGTAATATCTAAAAATATTTACATAAATGTGATAATGAAAGTGATTTAGATTTGGGGGGCATGGAGAGGGAAGCTTCTCAAACTCAGCAGAATTACAACAATTATCAAAGATGATAGAAAGGCTTTTAAAAACACAAATAGGGGACTGCATGCTAATAAATATGAAGCTCTTAAAATCTGGCTCTAAAGTAACAGCCACACAGGTCACTGACATTTAGCAAATGCAATCAAAGACTCTGAGTATCTGGAAGAACATTAAGTATACAAAGCAGATGAGATACATTCAAGGGTGGATGGTATAATTTAGTGAGGTTGACAGTAAAAAAAAAAAGTTATATTTCTTTGGAAAGTCTATTAAACTTTAAAAGTATCAACACAAATCTATGACCTAATTAATTACACAGTTAAATTAGTACAAGTAGATAATACAATTGATTTTATGGCTTCTGGATTTTTATTGGGTTTTTTATTTCCTCTGCTGGTTTTGTCCTCCACTGGGAAGGAAAACTTCAGTGGTTTATCTTATAAGCACCAGGTGTGAGTGAACATTCACTGGGCAACTGTACAGGACATAATAGACCCCTCATAACACCTCCCTGTCAAGGCTTTTGTTATAGATCATTGCCAATCTCTGTGAAAACAGGAACCATATTGCAAAGATCAGCAGTCATACAGTTTTCTTTAACAACTTCAAATCCCACATCGTAAGTCTAAGAGGTGTGTGCCAAAGGTGTTATCCAACATACTGAGTAGTAAATAGCAAAAGCCCTCCCCATCAGAGTCTCTCAACTTGGAAGAAATTAGGGAAGCCGTTGAAATGAATGTGGAATGGTTTGCAGAACCTTAAGTTTTCACAGTAGAATCTACAAATATAAGACTAGCTACCTCTTATAAAGATATCTGTGCTCCTGCCAAGGGAACGCACGCTCGTGGTGTGTGGAGCAGCATGCAGTTTACCTTTCTTATGAAGATTAGGAAAAAGACCAACCTAGTGCTTCCTACAAACAATAATATGAGTGGGAAGAAAGTAGTGGTTGAGGGAAACAAAACAGGATGGGAAAGGAAAATAAGGAAGGTTTGAGCATGCCTGTGCGTGCACTTTGAGAAACAGCTAAGATTTCCAGATGAAAGGTCTGTGGCAGTGGCTAGCATATTTCTCTTGAGTGGATTCAGGTACGGGAGAAGGGAGGGCAAAGGGAGCTAACGTTTACTGAGTACCCACTAAATGGCAGGCTCTGGAATACCACGTGTTTGGATCCTCTTACTTGTTTCTCATAGCAACCAGTAAAATTGGTGTTTGGGTTATGGCCTTTGCTCCTCACATCAGTCCTGTGTCCTTGAACTAGAAAGATCACTCTTCTGCCATTTTCTAATCCTGTAATCTTGAATTAGTCAGTTCATGTCTTTACTTTCCTAATATTTTAAATAGGGAAATAACAGCTGTCCTTGAAGGTACTGGGCACAAATATGGGTAAGGTCTTAGCATAGTGACTGCTCAGAGGTGCTCAAAAATTGGTACTTTTATGAATGAAATTTATGACTACTTAATAGAAAGCTGGAGGTTGAACATGGGTCGTCTAACTCTAAAGACTGTTTTTTTTCTACTTATGGATTTCTCAGCTTGGTTTTTCTCAAGCAGGACTTTTTTTTTTTTTTAAAGATAGACTCTCATGCCAAAGACCCAAACAATCAATCCTTTCTGTAAGTACTTTCGTAAATTTGGGGAGCTGTTTTACCCCAATTTTTAATTTTTAGTAAAGTAACTCAACTTTAGAAACTTTTCCCCTATATATATATATATATATATACATACACACACACACATACATACATACAAGGTTGGAGGGAAGTTGTAGACATGATGAAAAGATCTCACATGCTATTTGTTCTTGGCTTCAACTTGGTCTATATTTTGCTTGGTTGGCTTTTATAATTTATATTCTTGTCTTTTGTGCAAAAATGGCTCTCCAACACAACGTAAGTGTTTCTATGGGTTCAGGCTCATTTGCACAGTCCCCAAGGAACTGCCAACATGGCGAGCAACACTGGTTGCTCCCCAGGTGCTTCTAGAATAAAAAAAAAAATACCTGTCTACTTACTTTACTATGTGCCTGCCAGGCATTGTAGTAAGTGACTTAGGTAACTGTGGCAGAAACTGCTAGTACACACCAACATCTATGTCCTCCTCTTCTTCCAGGGCAAAAGCTACACTACACTTTGCATTCTGTCATGGTTGGCTGTGGCCAGGTGACTGAGTCCTGGGAATGGGGGGCATAAGTAACCTGCATCACTTCCAGGCCTGGCCCCAAAACAAAACCTTTGTGACATCCCCTTCTTGTGTGCATAGTTCTTGCTCTCTCTTTTCATGAGTGGTTTAATGAAGTGGGCCCGAAGGACCTGGAGGAGAGCAGAACAAGATGGAAGGTATCAGGATCCTTGAATAACTACAATGGGCAGAGCTATGGACTGAAAGTTAATGCACACCTTTAAAGCAAGATGTACTTGAGTGAAAAGGTACATCCATTAACACCTGCTCATCAAACCACTTCCTGTTTTACTTAACTTGTAGAGTAGCATCATGTGGTTTGTTGGTTAATTATCGATCTTCACCAGCCAGCCTCTTAGTAATGAAGACATCGGAGTCTTCTGATGTGCCATTAGTTTGAGTTTCTGGCATGGCCATGTCCAATTTTCCATCCTCTCCTTCTTTAAATCTGAAGTCTACGTTCAGCTCTGTTTAGTTCAATTAACATTTACTCTCTCCTTGCCTGTGTTTAGTAACAAGGATGCAAATATGGTTCAGGCCTGGTCTCTGCCCTAGGACCAGAAGAACCTAATATCTTATCATAAAAAGATCATTATTTTGTGCTAGTTCATTCAGTCCTTCAATGTCTTTTGATTTTTTAAATGACAATGACTCTACTAATTTTGAGGCTTCATTCTTGAAGGTTCCCTAACTTTCTCTATAGATAATGCCTCATGCAGGGGAACGTTTAAGATATTAAAGACACTACCCAATCAGAATGTATGCTGATGGTAGTGCTGCAGCATGGTTCTAGAGGCCCCCTACTAAGCCAGGAATTACTGCTTTGGTTGTGGAATTGTGGGGCAGCCCAGTAGATCCTGGGGGAAGGACCAATGCAGTCAGATAAACAAATGGGCATTCAAAGGAATGGACCAGTACTTCCATATTTTAATGACTGCTATGTACATGGTGATGCATACTGACAGAATATTGCCTTGATCTAGAGCAGGTGATAGAAAATCAGACTTGTTAACCTCAATTCCACAGGAAAAGGACTCCACGTTTCCATCTCTGCCAACAGTTAAGCTGTGTAGATCCTGAACCAGAGACACAAGAGGAAAACAACCTGAAAACTGCCTGTTCCCCTGAGCACTTTTACTTTCCTTTATGAGCATTTCAAGGAGAGCGGCACTCCATAAATGTTGCGGACTGACTGACTGACTGACATTTATTGAACACCCAGTATAGACAGAGCATGTTCTGGGAAACTTATAAAGAAAATACAAGTGACCTAATTTAAACTTGCAGTTATTTTGATGATTATTGGAAAGGGCAGCCTTTTGGAGATGCATATGTAAACACAGCTACACCCCAGTGAAGTCTTGTGAAGAGATAGGTAACTTCAAACTTAGAGTAAGCATGCTTTGGAGCGTGATTCCTCCCCTTCATCGTTCAAGTTCTGGTCTTCATCAACTGCCACTGGTAAAGGGTCAGCCAGAATGAAACGCCTGTAACTCAGCACAAACAAACAACCACCTCCCACACCTGAAAAAGAAAATCCTCACAATTCTCCCCAACTTGAAACACAAGTTTATATTTGTGATCTGATTTTGAAGACTATAAAACTTTCCATCTGCATAAAATACGACACAGCTGCTTCTGAGGCACAAGCTGCTCTTGTCCCCCACCCCCCTGCAAGCCTCCCAGCCCCTCATCTTGGTGAAAGCCTACTTGGTAAAATGATCTTTGAGTGCCAGAAATGAATTATACATCCTGAAAGTTGTCAAATGCACAAAGCTTTCTCAAGTAAGGATGATTTACTTAAAGGCAACTCCTTTAATAGTAACCTAAACTGAGACATTCTTTCATTTCTGGCATATTTCTGGGCATGTCAAAATAAAAATCTTGTAATATTAAAAAAACTCATCAAGGTTTCTTTGTTTTTAAATAATATTTTTTAAACATCCTGATTATTTTTCAGACCAGATAAACACTGCAAAATTAAAAGACACAGAAACACTTATAACTAAAGCTTACGATCTTATTTGAAAACCACTAAATGAAAATTTTCAATTAGAAAGCAAAGTACTGGAGATAAATGAGACATGATTATGAGTTCTCTTCCTGGTGTTAGATTATGACTTTCAGGGAAAGGAGGTAATAAAAGTGTCGGGACAAAGGTATTTGTCTGACATTGTGTCAGATTTCCGAAGGCCCATGAGCACCTTGAGAAGTAACAGCTGGGAGGAGCAGGCTGAGAGCTTTAGCAGCATTTGGAAAGTTGCCATTATGTCTCCTTAGCTTTCTTAAAAAGCATTCATTTGGTATTTGTCTTTTTTACTTTTATTAGCTTAAAAAATTTTAGCAGATTGTCACACAAATGACATTATGGGAGATTTTCACAATTTTGTTGATTACTTTTCAAGCGTTTCTTAGTGTTACTTTAATTATTCTAAACAGCATTTTAAAACTGTTTAGATAAATTGAAAATAAGATTCATTCCAAGGAAATGATATGGAAAAGATATTCTTAGAGTCAGAATTTTCCAGCCAGAAGAGGACTTACAAATCATCCATTTCAACCCTCTCATTTTACAGCATGGAGACCTGGAATGACTAAAGCCAAGGGTAAAATGACTAAAGCCAAGGTCAGCCAAGAAGGTTCAGTGCATGAACTTAGACTTCTCATATTTAGGCCAATTTTCTTTCTACTAATGGCCAACTCCACACTGCTTCTCGTTTTTCATTTTTACTCAGAGGCTGCTCACCATAACTCCCCTGCCTCTTCTCCCCAACTCTGGACAGCAACCAAGCTGTCTTTGGCCCACAGCAACACCTAGTGGGTGTCAGAGACTCGTGGTTCTCTCTCAACAAGGATGTATATGCATTCACTTGGCTCTCGCCTTTGTATACCTTCTGTTCTTCCTTTCAATTCTTATCTAATCAATGTAATTGGAAAGCACCAAATACCTAATTTATAAGTGTTCATAAATTTACAGAAAATGGGAAGAAGTTATACTTAAATCAGGAAATTTTTAAGTTAGACATATTAGTCATATTAGGCATAACAAAGAATTCAAATCTCTCTAAAAATGCTTGTAAGTGTCTTTTAGCATTTTCATAGAAGTCTCCTTCTACTGCCTTTGATAAACTCTGTTTCCTCTCAAGCATCAGTTTTTAAGATTTAATTTTTTTTTTTTTTTTTAGAGACAGGCTCTCTCTGTCACTCAGGCTGGAGTGCAGTTGGTGGGATCATAACTCACAATAACCTCGAACACTTGGGCTCTCAAGTAATCTTCCTGCCTCAGCCTCCTGAGTAGCTGGGACTATTGGAGCATGCCACCACACCCAGCAATTTTTAAATTTTTAGTAGAGACACAGACAGGGTCTATGTTGCGCGAGCTGGTCTCAACTCCTGGCCTCAAGTGATCCTCCCATTTCAGCCTCCCAAACTGCTAGGATTACATGAGCCACTGTACCTAGCATTAAAAAAATTCTTAATCTTTATTTATCCTAATTGCAGATACTTCAAACTTTTTTCTTGAACCTTTTGTTTCTTTTGCTACTTACTAACTAGGGACATCATGAAAGTCTCTTAACCTGTTACTTTGGTGGGAAAATGATGATATTATATAAACTCAAGGTTCTCTGTCTAAAAACCTATAGTTTCATAATTCCATTTTTATAATACATTAAATGAGGCTTTGTAGCTAAGCCTAGACATTATTTATAACACTGGTTTTACAACTTTATTTTTAGGCAGATAAACCTTTTCTCCCCCAAATGATATCTTAAAAGAACTTGAATATATATAGTAAATATAGGAGAGATCCTCTGGTTGAAACAAGGATTGGGGTCTACCAATTATATATTCTTATTAACCTCTATGTCTTTAGTCTTTTTTGTAGCTAGTTACAGACTGAAATACAGAAAGATATTTAAAAAACACTTGAAGAATATACATCATCATAATCCAATATCATTTTGTGTCAGGAAAATAGAAACCACTCTAGTTGATGCAAGCTAAGGAATTTAATACAGAAAACTGGTTACACAGGTGATGGAAGAACTAAGAATCCCAACCAAGACCATGAAGCAATCCTGTTGTTGGCAACAGCAGAAAGCCTTTAGCACCTATAGGGCTAGAGGAATGCAGGGAGGAGGTGGCTTTACTAGATCCAATAAGCCAGGGCTATCCGGTGGGACCTGGGACCATGGCAAGGGCTGTCCAGTGGAAAGCTGGAACCATGGAGGACATGCAGCCACTGTGGGAAAAAGTCCCTCACTCCCAACCATTCTACCCAAAGCACAGAAAGGTAACAATACCTCTCACTTCTCCCATACTTGTCCTTACCCTCCAATATCCTGTCAGTCCCTCCTTGAACAGACCGAATCAGAAGCATATCAGTAAGGGAACCTGGGCAATGCAGTTTATAGAAGGGAAAGGAATAGACATGACAGCAAATGAACAAGACTAGCTCCCTCCTCTTCTTCAAATTGTCCTATATCTATCAAAATAACAATTCAGCTGAAAACAATGTCCAATCTTATACAAAATCTGCCAAAATGGAGCACAGAAGATACTATTATGTACAGATTCATGTAATAGGTTTCCAAAGGAAGTTGTTCCATGGGCCAAGAAAAACCCCCACAAGATTCAGCAGAACCAGAATACATAATGAGGTAATGACCTCATGTGATGAACTCTTTGGTCACACCTCAGTCAGCCAAGATCTTTAAAAAAAAAAAAAAAAAAAAAAAAAAAAAGCCCAGTCGCCTTTCTAGCTCCAATATCTCTTTCTCCATTCAATTTTATTTTTATTATGGTAAAATATACATAACATAAAATTTACCATTTTAACTGTTTTTAGGTGTACAGTTCAGTGGCATTAAGTACATTCACATTGTTGTGCAACCATCACCACCTTCTATTTAATCTTTAATCTCCTAACTTGCAGTGAGCGCACAAATACTCAATACAGCAAAGACTGAACTTCAAGTTTCTTTCTAAATCCTTCTCTCTTGATAACTTCATTAGCCACGTGTTTTTTAAGAATGGAGCCTTGACATTATTACCTATAAGTACCTGTCTATCCATTCCACTCCTGCCTAGCTCTGTCCAACCCATATCTTGGGCTTGTCAAGTCACAAATGTAGAGACACACACACACACACACACACAGAACCTCTTCTTTTTTTCTTCCTTCAGCTAAAAACTTCTTTCCATAAGTGGTTGGTTATTCATTTGGTTCTGTTACTTTCTGCTTAAGCAACTGCCCTTGCTCTCATTTCACATGTTTAAGCCCTTTGCATGAAGTTTCCCTAGCTCCTCATTCAATTTCCTTCTCTAATCTTTGGTATTTTCTATCTCAATTCAGTATAGCACTGCAAATACTGATCACACATGTACTATGTGTCTTATGACCATGTTCCATTCCCTGAAAAATGGCATGGACAGGAGCTTAGGGTCTTGGCAGCTGAGCTTGGGCATTCAAAAATAAAACTATGTGACAAATAGAGGATGCAGGATCAAGCATAGTGAGATAAACACTGAGCACTACCAAGAATCAAAAATCAATGATTTGAATAAGGACTGTGGCCACGACAGCCCGGGTTCAAATTCTGGCTTTGCCTTTTACTAACTACATGACCTTCGGTGCTTCTCTTAACCACCTTAAGCTTTGGTTTCCTTGTCTGTAAGATGGTGATAACATGCACATTGCCTCTAAGGCTACTGTGTGGACTAGGTGAGAGGCTGCATGTGTTAGCTCAGTGCTTGGCATGTAGCAGGTACTTCATGAATGTCGCCTAATATTACTGACCTCCACTCTCATTCTCAGCACAGAGACAGACTGATGGTAGCTAAGATTACTGGAGTCTTCATGCAGAAGGCGGGCTTTGAAATGGGCCTTGGATATGTGCTTCAAGACTTGAACAGAGGACTTTGAATGCCAGAAAAGGTAGGTATGAATTATGGTTTCTTAAGTAGTTTAGATATTAAATGAGGGCAGTATTTTAGGATCAGAACTTGGATTAATTTTTTAAATTGCAAAGTAAATGTAGGCATTTTCGTAGAAAATCACTGTCACTGTTCTGGCCATCATCTTTCCACAAAAGGTCCTCCAGCTCTTCAGATCTTTCTTTTCACTTCCAATTCTCCAACCTCACTATGAAGTGTGTTTAAATAAAGGACTAAAACTCAGCAGATTGCTTTAGGTTAAAGATAGGTTTTGCTAAATACCCTTTATATGTGTGAGGTATAAATTGAGACTCCACTTTGAGGACTTTTACAAACAAATAGAGCCAGTTACCCAAATTCTACAAATTATCACTGATATCCATTCATATTCATATCCCCTCCCCCCAAGTGTATGGTCATATTTATGGGCTAAACTTGAAAAAAAAAATCATAATGATATTGTTAGTCCAGGAAGTGGATGCTGGATGATTGGTTCAAGAAGATGTCATATATGATACTCAGCAGAGTTTCACACAAAGATTTTGTGCTGTCTCTTCCCTCACCAACAAGTGTTTATACCACATAAAATTCACTGCTTTAACCAATGCCCACTCCACATTCAGAATGAAATGATTTCCTACTGTAAAAACGGTGTCATCCAAACACCCACGATAGCTTGGATGTCTGCTTTAAGACTAATGAATTTGCCAGTTTGTATAGGCCCACGTATTTATACTTTAGCAAAAGTACTGTAATTTTGTTTCCGAAATTTTGCTATTTTCTTCTATAAGCAGAAATGCAGAGAACTCAAGAAAGATAATCTTTAAAGTTTTTAAAGATAAGTTAAAGGGAAACAATTCTCTTAGTTTCACTAATTAGGGCCATCTAACTCTTTGTTTAGATAAGCATTCCAGATAGGAAATAAGTTAAAAAAATACATAAAAGCATATAGATTGGTTAGATAGAAGGGAAGAGGGATAAAAGGAGGAAGTGAGAGTAAATATTATTTTTCCTTCAATGGGAGTATTTTAGAGCTAAATGCCTTCAAGAGTTATGTAAAATATTAGTGACTGTAGTCATTTGAGAAAAGTACAACCTGAATATGTATTTCTTTTATGGGTCAAACAGGAGTCAGGATATTTGTGAGTACCCTTTATACTACTCCAAGATTGTTTTTAAAAAATAAGCATACTGAAAACTATAATACTATCATGTGCCAACTATCCATGCATGCTAGCAAATAATAATTGTGAATTTTTATTACCAATCTTCTGAATCAGAAATAGGTCATAATTTCAGAAATAGCTTTTCTACCATCGTACAAGATTAATTCTCCTTTATTAAATCTAGTTTCTAAAAGAGAATTGTCTTATCTGACAGCATTATAAAAACAAAACATTTCATATATGGCAGTGCGAGGAACTTGGCCATGGGAGATGAAGGGGAGGGCCCAGTGGACTACCACAGATGGGTGGTTCACAGCATCAGGAACTGATATGTATCTGGCTCATCTGGCTTCTCAATCAAAGTCTGCCTGCAAGGCAACAGTGTGGCAGAATGCAAATGGGAAATAAAGGTACAGCAGAACTTGTACTCTTCTATTGCAGAAAATGAAAGAAAGCACAGGATGAGATTTAGTATGGGCATACATGCTGCTAGCATGAAGTGTTCTCTTTCATGTTATCTAGAGACCTCCATCTTAACCAAGCCCCCTATGGCTTCTCCTCTTGTTACTAGAGACCTGCCCACATTTTTTGGTCAGCTGAAGGGGTAACATCAGGGCAGACTGAATTTGGTATCACCAAACAGCCTGAGAAGGAAAGAGTCACCTGAAATAGATGACTTTCTACATATCATGTAAATTTTAAAGAGCCTGATAAATATTCCATAAAAATAGACATCACTTCTAAGTGGAAGAGATTTATTAGAAAGGAGGCAGAAATATCATTTTTGGGATTAGGGATCATTTCAAAGCTAAATCAGTAAGGAACATATTTGAGGTTGCCCAATACTCCAGGGGAATATTTTCAGAGGTCAGCTAATGCACATGCTGACTATAGAAGACCTTCCTGTGAAGAGGCAACTGAGGAAGCAACCACTGTTTCCTCTAAATGATCCAATATCATACCTCCAGAAACTTTTAATGTTCAAATGGTTTCCCTACAGAAGATATAAATTGGTATAGGGAATTAAGCTGTAAAAATACCAATTTAATTTCATGAAATCTGTTTGAAATAGAAGCAATTTAAGTGGAAAGACCATGTCACAGATTCCTTGAGGGATTCTGGACACTAGATTCACCTTCCATGATTTTAGTTATTTCTGCCTAGAAAGGATTCTTGAGAATAAATGATGATGCTCCTAACAACTGAGTAAAGGGAAAGGTGTAAACATGGAATGCTTTACACTTTTCATATATTAATGCTTTCATAAGTTATAAATTCTGATTATAAATAATCTCAAAATTAAATCCTTATGAATATAAATGTATAGTGTCAGCTTTATTTGGCTTAGAGAGAGGAAGAAAAATTAGTGATAGCTATATGCTATTAACAAACAGGCATATATTTTTAAATATTTTTATTTTTATAGATTTATGAGGTACATGTGCAGATTTGTGACATGGATATATTATGTAGTGGTGACGTCTGGGCTTTTTATGTAACCCTCAGCCAATTAGTGTATGTAGTATCCATTAGGTAATTTCTCATCTCACATCTCCCTCTCACCCTCCCATTTCTCCAATATCCATCATTCCACTCTCTACATCCATGTGTCCTCATTATTTAGCTCCTACTTGTAAGTGAGAACATGAGGTATTTGTCTTTCTGTGTCTGAGTTGTTTCACTTAAGATAATGGCCTCCAGTTCCATCCATGTTGCTGCAAAAGACATGATTTCATTCTTTTTTTTTATGTAAAACAGGCATATCATTATAATGAAAAATTTAAGGGAAAAAATCCAAATTTAATCATCTCTCCAACTTACGTTGCTACTCCTACCCCAACAGGCCATGCAATGCAAGATGCCGGGGCACCATTCACACAAATTATTATATGAATGATACTCCTGACACTTAAACAAAGATGCCCAGAGGCTCATGCCTGTAATCCAACCACTCTGGGAGGCTGAAGTGGGAGGATTGCTTGAGGTCAGGAGTTCAAGACCAGCCTCAGCAACAGTGAGACCCTGTCTCTGCTAATAATAGAAGAGTCAGTTGGGTGCAGTGGTACGCACCTGTAGTCCCAGCTACTTGGGAGGCTGAGGCAGGAAGATCTCTTGAGCCCAGGTTTGAGGTTGCTGTGAGCTATAATGATGCCACTGCACTCTAGTCAGAGCAACAGAGCGAGATTCTGTCTCAAAAACAAAAAAGATGCACAGAGCATACAAAAAGCTTGTTACTGTTTAAAGTAAACTTACTATTGTTTCATTCTTCTGATACAAATTTAGTTTGAGATTTAAGGAAGAATTCAATAATTTGGAATTTCATCAAGGTAGATAGCATGCTTGATGTAGTCCCTTACCAATCTTTAGGGAACCTATTTTTGTTTTTATGTTACATTTTACGTTTGAGAATAGTCTCAGCATTAGGCAGGCATCACCCACCCAAATTGGATCTTCCTCCTAAAGTAAGCCACAGAAATTGGCTTTATTAGAGCCAATCCTATCTTCCTCATCTTTAGCACCTTTACTTTCTTTCACCATTTACCACAGGAATAATATTAAAAGCTATATACATTTTCTTACATAGTACATTGCTATTTTCTCAACAGCATAAAAACCCAATGAAAACCAAATCAGAGAGACATTTCATTCTTACTTTAGCCCACAAGCCTCTCTCATTGTCTCAACCTGCCTGTAGAGGCAGGTTTTGTTTATGTGTGTTTGCTTTTTTCAATAGCTATCTTTCATGTAAGCTTGTAGCAAGTGGTCCCCAACCTTTTTGGCCCCAGGGACCACTTTCATGAAAGAAGATAATTTTTCCATGGATGGGGCAGGGTAGTGGAGCTCAGGTGGTGATGTGAGCGATGGGGAGCGGCTGTAACTACAGTAAATACAGATGAAGCTTCTCCATTGCCTGCTCACCTCCTGCTGTGCGGCCTCCAGTTCCTAAGTTTCGTGGAAGACAATTTTTCCACGGAAGGTGGGGTGGGAGTGGGGGTGGCAGCGGAGCTCTGCAGCCTGGGGGTTGGGGACTGCAGAGCTAGAGGATTGGGCTTGGGTCCTATACATTGTATTTCCTGCCCACCTGGCACAGTAGCTATTTAATTCAAAAATACTTTCAGATGGGTTAAGCCTACCCTAAATCACTTACTGGCTTTAGGCTGCCAGTCACGTTTATGATTTTTTTACATACTGCATGATTTCTAGAAATTAGTCTGCACTTTGCTGGATCTCAAAATTTAGTTTTGTAAATTTGCATTTATATTTTACTTGATAAATTAAGAAGGCACGGCCTCGGTGCCCGCATATTGCTAAATTACAAAAAAATCACAGCCATGAGAAATTTCAAACAAATTTAAACCTTATAAGGAAGGGAACTTCCGCTTATTGAGAGAGAACCAGGATAAAGAATTCAGAAAACATATGCTTTTGGGGAGGGCAAGAGGAGGTAGTAGAAAACTAAACTTAAAATGCTTTGGGTACAAATTCCCCCAAGAGAGTATAATCCAAACGGAACTGAGCAACGCCCACCAGCCCCTGGCCCTGCCAACAGCTTCCCCTTCATAGAAGAGCTTTGCCAATGGTTTTTACCTCTGGCACAAAGACCAGTTACAAAATGGACCTACTATTCCCAATCCCAGGCTTTCTAAATAACAAATAAGCAAGGAAAAAAAAAAAAACCCTTCATAAGCAGTTCACCATCTGGGTTGAGGAACAAATTTACGCCAATGAAGTGGTACTACAAGATTATAAACATTCTGGAAGTCTCCGTGCCTTGATCAAAAGTACTGGGTGAAAGCCAAATTTGGAAACAGAAAGCAGGCTAAAGCCAATGTTTGTGGTCTTTATCATTCACTGCTATATTGGTTATTGGTAATGCTGGACATAATGTCAACGTGAAGTTAATGAAGCCTTTGAGATCTGAGCAAGTGGCTGGCAGTAACAAGTCAGGCCACAGGGAAACGAGATGTGCAAACAGAGGTTAAATGTGAGATCTTCAAAGACGAAGGAGCTCAAGAAATTGCACAGAAAAATGTAGAAGGAGATCTGGAGCAAAGGACAATCAAAGCCCCAACAAAGCCCTTTCTCATAAATTTCCCTCATCTCACAAATGTCTCCAAATTTACTGGGTGCAATATGGCTCATCTGAAAAGATTTTTCTAAGCATGAAAACTTAAAGCCATAGTTATCACAGTGTCAATGTTTTAGTTTATAACAAAAAAAGAAATGAAAACTCTTATTTAGAATAGGACCAAGTGTCTCTGCTGTATTCTTTTAGCATTACTTCGTGGGACAAACCTTAGAGCTTTTCCTGAAAATAACCCTACCGAGCTGTGCTTCATGCTCTCTAAGAATCTTCCAAAGTCAGGGCATGGAGGTATGGGTAGAATTACTCCCAAAAAGGAGATTAATCAAATCCAGAAGGAAAAAATACATAAAATATAGGAAAGGTATAGTTCGAATAGAATTCCTTTACAGGTCTCAACCATCAGCAGAAAGCTTTTCTATTATCAGTAAAGATTCAGAGAAAACATTCAAACATATTAGAATGAACACTTAAAAAGCTTACCTTCAATACCTATCAAGTTTAAAGATCTCTCCTAATGAGAATCTATGCCTTCTTCTAAGTTGCTTAGTTTAGTTTTAGAAGATGATGGGTGATATATTTTTACTTTTACATCTGTAGGTTATTTCTAAAATCTGGCTTAAATAATAATGACCTAAGGCTAAAATCTAGATTCTGAAGATTCCCAAGGTTATGTAAATGACTGCTGTCTGGGCAGAATCCCTTAAGTTCTAACTCAAAATCAGTCAGGATTGGTAAAATAATTTCTTTTTCTTTTACTCTGACAATTTTCATGAAAAGGAAATCATTAAGATTTCATCTGGGGTTCTAGATAAATATTGAAATTATTATAGCTATTTAATTAAAGATTTTTGGATAGATGTTTACAGAAATGTTTTCTATGATCAGTATGTGCAATTAGTTGATCTATAAAAATACTCCCTCTGGAGTGTTGTTTAACCTTTCATAAAATCTTTAATTATTTGTTACAACAGAATATAACGAGATGAGCTGCTTTTATATTCCTGCTGCAATTGGAGGTAGACACATCTGCAGACTCTGTAAAGACAAATGCAGAATTCCTGGATGCTGGGGAAACTGCCATTTAGCTCAAGGCTTCCTTACTGTCATTTCATGAGAAATCTTAAGTATGTAACTGCTCATCAACTTAAAAGCATAATTTTTTATTGTTTAACCAAAATTCCAGGGAGGATAGCATATAAATTGAGAAAAAATAGAAACCTGGCTACACAGAGCTCTTAAATAAACTTAACAGCTGCCCCAAGACAGAATATTTAAGTAAATGTACATTAAACTCTTACCACTAGACACATACATCTTTTCCCTATAGTTTGTAGGAAGACCAGTTCCAAAAGAAGAAGGCCTTGAAGGATGTTATTACCCATTCTCCATCTATTAATAGAATAATGCAGTAGTCAAAAGACTTTCAAAAGATAAAAGCATCATTCTCTCTAAAGTTTTTGGACTCGTGCCCAAATCACAGTCATATTTTCATATTTGTCAGCTCAAAGAGACTCTTTTATAATAGCAAATAAAAATTAAGTGTTCACACTGGGCTTCAAAGCAAAATTCTTTCAGTGATGATGCATAAAGCACAGTATACATCTTTCTTTAGGAAGGTTTACTGCCTCAAATTCAATATTCAAACTGGTAACATCACAGAGTTAAAACATACTGGGACAATGACTGCTAAGATCTGATTTAAAAAAATTAGGCTAATTATGCAGAAAAGAGTTCTCACATGGTGAATCCAGAGCCCTTTCCCAGAGGTGGCATTTTTCAGAAATGTCCTTAATAAAGACATGGAAGTGAAGAGTGAACAGGGATAAAAAGAGGAGGGTGGATCCCAATTAAGATTCCTTTACCACTTGTGGGGGTGCAGGGCAGTCTCAGAGTAAAGAATTTCACCACTTAATAAACTAATGTAAAAAACCTATTAAATAATAGTCCATTGGGTGTTACTTGTTTCTTGGTAAACATACTCACATCCTAACACTTTTTGTTGAATTACTTTCCCACTTACTGAAGGTGCTGTTTTCTTTACACCCATTCTCATCCAGGAGCAGTGTCTGCTGATAAGCAGACATATATGCATGCTCCTAATGCATACAGGCAGTGATAAGTTGTTGACTTAAATAATTTTAAGTTATTGACCAAAAACAAAATCACTATCAGCAGAAACCTATTTAGCTACTAGCTGACTAAAAAGTACAAAAGAAAGCCTGTCCTCTTTAGAGGTGTCTAGCACACATAATTCTTTTGTTTTAGCAGTTAGTGGACTTTTACAATTCCCCACAGAAACATGCCTGGAAATATCCAAAACCTCAGGGCCTGGGGTAGTGCCCAGCAGATAGTAATCTCTCAAGGAATTGTTGAGAGAAAGCCTTTGAAAGATGGTTGAATGTCTTCTGGATTGTGGGTAAACTTGGGGGTTCAGAGGGCCAACTGACAGTGGGAGGAATGTCTTCATGTCTGATGTGCATGTTGATAGTCATATTCTCCCAAAGCAAACAACAACCACAAATCCTAGATAATCTCAGAGATATATTCATAATCTCAGAGAAAGGGAAAAAAAGAAAAAAGCAAGAAATCATTTAAGAAAGAATTAGTTTTCAGAGAGGGGTACATATATAGATTCAAAAACCCAATATTTCTGTATATAAATATCTTCATGTTAGGCCTCTTTTCTTAGAAATAATGATTACAAATAAGCAGCTGAGGCAAAAAACTACCATTTGCTTCTCATACTTGCACATGTTTAGTGCTTTACGTTTTTTGTGCATCTATCCTTAACTTTATGAGGTAGCTGTGATTTTGCCCATGTCACAGTTTAACAATGCTCAGAGAGAGGTTAAATGATTTGCTAAAGGCCACACGGCTAGAAAGCGGGAAAGCTGAGTTTTAAACCCAGATCTGTCTGATTCTAAAACCTATATGCATAACTACTATACAACTGTCTAGATTGGAAAATCAGAGTATTGGAGCAATTGCATGGATTTGGACTAACTAGAGGTTCAGTCCCGGCTTTGCCATTTGCTATCTGTACGATATGGAGCAAACTTTTGCATCACTATTTGAAAAATTATACCTATCTTTCAGGGTTGTTGTAGGAATTAGAAACAACATTTTAAAAATACCTGATAGCTGCTAGCTATTGCTGTTGTTGTTACTGTCATTATTATTACAAGGAATGTGGAATTTTGAGATTCATTTGAGGTTGACTAACCAGTCTTCTCAATTTATCCGTGTATTTTATTTATCTGCATATAACCCGAGGACAGAGCCAGTTAAGCAGTGAGAGTTTGTCTGCTGGGGTTGGCTGGAGCAAAAGCTGAGACCAGAACTCTGGTCTCCTGTTTCCTTGCCTGGGACTATTTCTACCACCCTCTGCTACCTCTCATTTGTTTTACTTTAAAAAGACTAAACTAATCCCAAACACTGCTAATCAAATCCAAACCAAATAAGGAAAGAAACTGTTCCTCCTTTGCAGGGAACCATAAAATAGGAATGCAGAAAACACATGCTTTTGGAAAATAATCAACAGAAAAACTCAATACTCTTTGGGTACAAATTCCCCCAAGGGAACACAGACCTGACAGAACTGAAAAAAACACCCACTGGTCGTGAACCCTGCCAAGAGTTCTCCCTCCCTGGAGGCTCAATGTCAATGGCTTTCACCTCTGGCATGGTGACCAATTACAAAATGGGCCTTCCACTCCTAACCACAGATGTCCTAAATGACAAATTAAGTGTCCAAGAGATAAAAGGTTATCGGGGAATAAGTACAAAATATACATACACACACACACAGCCTGACACGGAGTTTAAAACGTCTCATTTGGTTTTCAGCACATTGACACTGGTTTTTCTTTTCTAGGATAACTCTTACATCAGTAGTTTAAACAATGTTTAATACTTGAGAAAAAAGCCCCAAATGGAAGTGCAAAATAAGTACAGTCATGTGTTACATAGCAACGTTTTGGTCAAGACAGATCATATATACAATAGTGGACCCACGAGATTATAACTGTATTTTTACTATATCTTTTCTATGTTATACACAAATACTTTCCATTGTGCTACAATTGCCTACAGTATTCAGTACAATAACATGCTGTGCAGGTTTGTAGCCTGGGTGCCACAGGCCATGCGATATAGCCTAGGTGTGTAGTAGCCTATACCATCTAGGTTTGTATAAATGCAATCTATGATGTTTACACAACCACAAAATCATCTAACGATACATTTCTCAGAACATATCCCTGTCATTAAGCAATGCATGACTGCATCAAAATAACAGTAACACCAACCATGTCCCCCTACAAAAAAAGGGAGATGGGTGGATATGGGGCACTTTAAGGGACTTCCCAGTCCAAACATTGTACAACTGGTATAACCGTATCATTATATCGTTACCACTCTGGGGTAAACAATTTCCATGGTCACTCATATCAAGGTCAGAACAGTGCTCATATTCATTCTCATGAGAGTAGAAATAACAGTGTTCGTTATCAGAGACACATAATACTAAAATGCTGAAATAATTTTCTCTTGATCCAGAGGCTTATTAAAACTTAATACTTATCAAAACTTAATATCCTCAAATAATATGACATTCAAAATTTAGAGGAATCTATAAACATGAAAAATGCTTTATTTTGCTTTCATTTGTATGTCTCTTCTATTTTTTTTTTTTTTTTTGAGTTATACAAGGTGATTCATCCATATTTCTCCTTGGTTAACATTCTGCTTAAAAAAAAGTCAAAATTTTAAACTGGCTTATAGTGCCCTGTGACACCAAGAATACTTAGTGAGCAACTGAACTATAGTATTAATACTACATACTTACTTTAGGGGACCTCCCTACCACATGTATGAATAAATACTCTTACTTTTTTATACAAATAATTAAGAAATCAGATCACATTTCCAAAATAGCTACTCACATTTTCCTACTTGATAACCTTTTCATTGTTTTGTATACATCAATCTGTTGTTCAAGACATTCCAACCATCCTCTTTACTAGGTTAACATTTAAAATACAATTCTTCTTATCGGTGTTTGTAGTACTCATCATTTTGTTGTCTGACCATATTAATCTCAGCATACCATGCAGATTTCTCAGCATTATAAAATTACACTAAAATTATTTAAGTATTACAGATTTCCTCTAAGTCACTTTCTGTGCAATCAACAAACATTCCATTGCTTCCTCTTGGACTGACACCCAAGTGATACCTTGGTTTCATTTCTTCTAGAATATACTTCTCTCAACTACCAAAATTTGACATATTTCAAGCATCATTAACTGAATAGCTTTAGGAAGAGTTCTGAATGCATTTATTGTCACGGTGAATAAAATTTGAGGCAATTGTTATTTTCCTTTAAGTACCTTCACCTTTCCTTTCAAGCAGAGAACTATTATTTTCTAGTAACGTTTCTTATGAAAGTATTATCTATCTTCTGTCTCTTCCCATAGTCTTATATTTCATGTTAACGCATGCATTTCAGTTTCTGTTTTATTGACATTACACTTGGTTACTAATGCTATTAAAGTTTTTTTTTTGATAAATTTTTGGACTGAGGAAAATATTCAGTCACAATATTTCAATTTTGCAAATAAAAAGTTAGATAGTATATCACTCCCTATTCCAATGTTCCTTACATTTGAAGAATTTGGATTAATAATCATAAAAGACTAAATTTAAGCAATATGATTCTAACAAATAAGAACAGAAATCTGTAATTTAGATATTATCCAGAAAACAAAATGTTGATTTTTGTTTGAAAATAAAACAAAGTCCTTAATTTTTTAAACTAGTACTACTTAATTCCCATAGGAATGTAGCAGATTTGCCTTTTCTTAATTTGTTAAATGAAAAGGAAAAAAAAAACCAAACCCATAACCTTTCTCTCTACCTTTGAGTAGTTTAATAAAATCAAACTTCGAAAGAGATCAAGAGTAGGAATCAAAGTTCCAAAGATAGCAAAGAAAAAGCCAATTATTCTGGTGGGAATAATACATACTTGAAGCATTTTTCCTCAATATGACATGGAATTAACAGGCATTCACTCATTATGCATATTCTAATATAACATTAAATGCCCATAGGTAAATTTCTATAGACACAGAATTCATACATCATGCTTCTATGTTTAACAAAGAACAATCATATTTCTTTTAAAAAAGGAGAAAAGGAAACATACATACTTCACTTATGCTTATAACTTCTGGAACTTTTATGTTTAATATGAAAAATAGAAAAAGCATTTCTAAAGTGATGTCAATTCTTTTGAACTTCTAATAATTTGAATGTACATTTAACAGCAAATAGTTTAATGATCACATCATGGAGCTGACTTAATTCTCGAAACGTCTTTGTAGTTTTATTGTTCTATAAAAGCAAACTGTTTTATCGAAAATTGTACTAGGTCAAGCTTTTACAAGAAAAAGTTTATTATATTGCTCATTAAACCTTACCAATTAATTACTAAGTTTAGTCAATGAGGTTCCTTTGAACTGCCTGTGAGATGAATATTTTATTACTTATTTTTATAATGAATAGATTTGAGAGATTTTTACCCTACAAAATGCCAATGGTTTATTTCACGATGTTATTTATTTGTTAAACTGAAGCTTTAGTCATTATTTTCTTCTAATTTTCTCCTCCTTCTCCTTTCCCTTTACTGCTGTATGAGTTTTTTTTTTTAAAAAAAGCATATTTAAAATATGAAGAAATCCAACTTTATGCATCATTAAGCCATTGCCAAATTCACATTAAAATGTGCTTACAACCCTTAAAAAAAGGATTTTGTATACAGAATTACATGGAAAACTTGCTGTTCTTAGAGAGGAACAGAATGGAACAGATAATAAATACATTTCCACATCTGAGGTAGATTTTTCTTTTTACAGGAGGTCAGGTAAGTTCATGTAGAAAAATTCTGCAGAATGAGCCTGTCATTAAAAATAAATGAAGCAAGGATTATTGGGTTTAAATCGTTTTCTTAAGAGTCAAAAAAGTTTTTCTAGGGCTTTAGCCAAGTACATGAAGATAAGTGATGCCCACTTTTGGTTTTGCCAAAGAACGCTATTCTTTTCAGAAACTACAAATTCACACTCATGAGTTCACTCAGTGGCTCTGGCAGAATGAATATCAACCTGGGTCAATTTTCCATAGTAAGAGCCCGCAGAATACTTGCCAGTCCACTTTGTGTCTGAACTATTAGGTAACATCAGGCAATGCATGTTTCTCATGGGGCACTTCTTTGAGTTGCCAGTGGTTTCTCCCTTTCTTCTCTCCTTTCCCTCCCCTCTCCTCCACCTAGTGGGGGGCACACCTCTCCACAGGCTGCTCACTTCTGACTATCTCCAACATTAGAAAGGGAAGTCAGAGAGCTGGGCAAGGGCTGGATCACTTAAGGCCTGGACCAAAGAGCTATTTATTCTAAGTGTGATGAGAAACCACTGCAGGGTTCTGAGAAGGGAAGTGGTATGATCTGGTTTACATATTTAAAAGATCTGTATAAAAATTACAGAGCAGCAAAAGTGGAAGCAGAGAGGCTAGGTGGGAAGCATTTACAAGAGTCAAGAATGGCCTTTTGGACTAGAGTGGTAATACTCTAGACGGGTTTAGGATATATTTCGAGGATGAAGACAACTGGTCTTGCTCATGTGGGCAATGAGAGAAACTGGTGCCAAGGAATTAGGAAATGGGAGGAGGGGAAAGGAAGGAAAGAATGCTACTTGTACTGAGATGGAAAACATGGAAGAGGAGTGGGTCTGAATTGTGTGGGTGGGGAGACTTCAGAAATCTTTTGGCTTTAAATGTAAAATGCCATGAGACATACTAGTGGGGCAACTGCAGGAGTACAGGAACGGCTTAGAGCTCAGTAGATAACTCTGGCTAGAGATGTAAATGTGGAAATCATCAGTGTATAGTTGTATTTAAACCACGAGAAGGGTTAGATCACCTAAGATATGAGTGTAGATGGAGAAATGGTCCAAGAAATGAGGCCCTCATTCCAACATTCAGAAGTCAGGACATGTGTCTGAGTAGTAGCAGCCAGTGAAGAAAGTACTTTAGGAAAGAAGGATAGATAGATCTACTGTGGACTGCTCAGTAGTTGAGTCATTAGGGAACTGATTGGCATGCCTTCCAGAGGGAAACTGGGAGGTGAGGAAACGGAGGCAATGAAGAGACAGTAAGTATTCTTTCCATGAGTTTTAATACAAACGTGTACTTGCAGAGTCAAGAAAGGTGCTAGCTGGAACAGGGCTGGAGGGGTGGATAAGAAAGGATTTAAAAAAATTTTAATAGGCCTGGTCAGTCAGGAGTATTTAGAATTTATGGGAGGCCGGGTATAGTGGCTCATGCCTGTAATGCCAGCACTTTGGGAGGCCCAGGCAGGAGGATTGCTTGAGGCCAGGAGTTCGAGACTAGCCTGGGCAACATAGTGAGACTCTGACTCTGCAAAAAATTTAAAGAATTTAATAGGCCATATAATCACACGTTTGTATCCTGGTTGGAATGATCCACTAGAGAGGGGAAAAAAATTGAAGATGTCAGAAAGAAAATATAAAATCAGTAGGTGAAAGGAAAAGGAACACAGTAAGACAGTGGGTGCGGAAGGCTAGTAGATTTGGTCAAGGGAAGACAAGAGTTTTTTTTGGATGGGTTTTTATTTCTCAGTGAAATACAGAGTAAGGTCATCCACTGAGAAGGGGGAAGCAATGTTGAAAGTTTGAGATAGGAGGAGAAACTATGAACTAGTCCTACTCAGAGAACTGACCAGGGAAATGTGGGAAGATTGCCAGCAAATTAAGGGCCACATGAGCCTTTATCAGTTAATGAGAAGCCAGTCAAGACTGTTGATTTTTCCTCCTGTTTTGTTAGTTATTCAGGTGCAGGTGTGGAGTAAATGAGTTGAAAAGATAGGAAGTGATTGTCAAAGAGAGAGCTTGAGAAATAAGGTTTTTACAGGTGGTACAGCTACTTGTAATGACAAGGTCTAGCAGAGAACCACCTCAGAGTGAGTGGCTGAGGCAGAGTGAAAGAAAGAATGTTGGAAGAAAGGAGCTCAAGGAACTGAGCGTCTGGGAGTTGGATGAATTTTCTACCTGGGGCTGGAGTTTCCAAGAATGACAGGCTGAGCCCATGGGAAAAAGAAGAGTGAAACCAGTATAACTCAAAGGAAATGGGATTTTTAATTTTTAATTGAAATGGCCTGGAAGTGGCAGTAAGAAACAAGAAAGACACTTACCTTGACTCTGGGCTCCACAGTATATGGGTATGGGACACAAAAATCATGAAGAAGGGACTAAACAAGTAAATGATGGAAAATAACTAAGGTCCTTATAGCGCTCTTACAGGGCCTCTGACCTATATGGTAACCACCACATGCCTGGCACAGAGCCAAACATGTAACAGGATTTGAACAAATACTTGGGTTTTAACTAAAAGGAGTTTTAAGGTATTATCAATGCTACAGACAAAGAGCCTAGATTTGGGGCTTTAGGAAAAGTCCACAAAGGCGTGGTTAAATAGTTTGAGCAAGAGACTTGGAATACATGAGGAAAGGACAAAATAAAGAAATGATCTAATCATCTAGTGATTAGCTCCCCACTGCACTGTCAGCTATTTTCTATCCTGGTATCTTATCCTTTTCCTTGATTTCCTTGCCAATTGTTTGTCTTCTTTTCTAGAACTGCTAATTTTCTGATTCACTAGAAATGCATCCGCTAAGAAACTATGATATTAATATTTCTTTCGCTCATCACTGTATACCTAAGGCCTATATTTGCAAATATAAGGTGCCCCAAGAATATCAAATGAACAAAACAGAGGTGAGAAAAGGATGGTTAGGAAGCTCATTTAAGTTATATTGTCCAGAGGAAGGCCAATATGAGTTCAAGACTTCTATGGATCCTTTCTTTGGGATGTAACTGACACTTTGAAAGGAAAGGGTGAAAAACTAATGCTGAATATTGATTTCTGGGCAACAGATCAAGATAGCTGTAATCTTTGAGCACAGGACTAAATAGCACTTAACTGAGGCATAAGTTTGGAATGGCCAAGAGTGATGTGGGTCAGTTCCCTCTTTTCTGTTCCCCCACCTTCAAAGTCCTGTCTCATGTGACCTTATCCCTAAGACAATTCCATTCTGCCCACAGTTGTCTCCCATGTTTTCCACTTTCCGATTTAACAGACCGTGACTGTTTCCACTGTACTTCCAGCTTCTACATACTATTACCTTGCAGCTGTGAACACAGACGTATTTACTGTTTACTGCGTCTGCACATGTGAGTTAAGATATCAGACGGTTTATCTTTTAGATTATAAACTCTTAGAAGCCGGGGTTTGTAGTCTCCTTAATGTAATCATTGGTTAGTTAACTCAGTTTGTTTAGGTCAAGGGTGGGAGTTTAACCTCCAAATGGATTATTTAATTTTGCTTTGATTCACTGCCTTAAGCTACCCCCAACTCCGGCATTCTCGGTGCACTGAAAAGTGTTAAATAGAGACAGAATAGTAGTAGGGGAAAAAATTCACATTTGAATCAAAATTGCCAACTTGACTATTGCAAACACCATATGTTAAAAAGGACAGCAATGAAATTCCAAAGCACCTGAAAAATGAGTTGAGAAAACAAAAAGGTTTATATAATCTAAAATTCCCGACTGCAGAAATATGTAAACATATATTTAAACTTGAAATATATGGCCGTTCCTATTAAATGTAAAGTCAAATAAATTTATGTTAAGTAAAAAGTAGTCTTCTCATTCCGCTATATATAAACACAGAAGTTTAGAGCTGGGAAGAACCTTGCAGGCCAGACCCCTCATTTTGTAGATGAAGTAACTAAAGTCGAGAGAAGGGTCACTGAGGTACCCAGTATCAGACAACAATACAGGCAGGCAGTGGAGAGGGGTGGAGACCACAGGCTTTGGAGACAGACCTGTCTGCATTTGACCCTGATCTCCCACCCCTTAGCGGTGTGGCACTGGGAAACTTCACTCTTTGAAACCTCAGTTTTCTCATGTGTGAATGAGAAATAATATCACTACGGTTTGTTGACAGGGCATTGCAAAGATTAAAAGTGATAATAAACGTAAAGTGCTTTGCACAGAACTTCTGGGCTAAAATGACAGAATAAAACCAGATTACATAATCTTCTAAGCTCTAATGGAAGAAACTTAAAATCACTGTTAAAAAAAAGTCAAAAATCTTAACAGAAACCAACCAAGTTAAACAGAACATTATACCATAATCTTTAAAAGTGACACCCATGAGCAGGAGATTTTAAGATAAAAAGAGCTTGTGCTGGAGATGGGAAACTGAGGTAGACAAAATCCTGAAAACTTTCATTAACATCCCCCAATTGCGGAAAAATGGACTGAGGTGGCCTTTTGGCAGCCTGGGGAAAAGATAGAAAAACCCATCTAGAGTAAAAACCCTTCCCTGCACACACAGAATGTCCTCAGACACAGAAAAGCAAATCAGGGCTCAGCATTTTGGTTTTTCATGCCTGGGAGGAAAGGAGAAGAAAAGGGAGATGAGTCATAATCAAACAAAGCTAATTAATTACAGCCAAACTCTATTATAACGCTACATGTAGGAGTCTAACAAATTCAATCATGTATGTGGGAATCTCATTACCATGAAGCTAATGAAATAAGGACAAGGGCTGGAATGAAGGGGTGGGATAGCCAACTGCCAGTTGGGTTAAATCAGAGTTTGTGTTAACATAGGGTTCATTAGTCTATATGAGTTTACAGTCTTTCAAGCAGTACACAAAAGTTTAGCCACAGAGAAGAATAAATAAGATCTGAATAAGTGTGTGTGTGTTTTGAGGGTGGGGAGAGAATGAGAATGAGAGGGAGAAGAGCCCCAGGTAAATTTCCCTTCCCTTTCTGTGGATTAATGATGCCATGGTACAAGCACACAGGTTTCCTCTTTCTCCATGAGCTGGGAAAAGATAGAAACACCTGCTGCGGGGAAGGCGGGGTGTGGCAAGGGAAGAAAACACCTGGGGCTGCACTTCTTGGTCAAAAACAACAGATAAAAGGCATGCTATCACCTCTTTGAATTGGCGTAATAATCCAAAGCCAGAGAGGACAAATCCCCATATCCTCACTCCTCCGAAGAGAGGCATCGGTGAACACGCAAAGCAAACCTTGATGCAGAGCACTTACCACAGTAACTGAGGCAGAGCAAAGCCCAGATTCTACAAGCAACTGCACACAGCCCCAGCCCAACTAACTGTCCCTCTTCCCCAGCATGTGGGGCCTCCAGTCAACTCTTCAAACTGAATGCCGCACTGGGACAAGGCACAAAGGTCTAATTAAAGAAGATAAAAAGGAAGACAAGAACAATTTACCAACACTATAGAGTGAAGGAAAGATCTTGATTGAATTGTTCATATTCAACTTAAGTCTAACAAAGAGAAGAGACTATGACAACTAAGCAGGACTACTGGGGCAAATATGAAAATGAAAGAAAGGCAGAGGAGTGGGAAGGAAGCAAGAATCCACTTTAGAAGAAAACGTAGCCCTCCCTCCCTCCCCCATCTCCATTAGTGTGTTACATTACAGGACTAAAGAAAATAAATGAGACATCAGTAATGAGATGAGTTAAAAGAATGAGATAAGGAAGATTGCAGAAGGAAACATTTAATAAAACAATACTATCATAGAACTAATAAACAAATTAGAAAGAAAAACAGCAGAATAGGCACAGGTGAAAGAACTAGTGACACACCAAAACCCATCCTGGAAACTTGAGATAATGACAGTGAATGCATAAGATGATGATACACGGATTAGGGCAATTCAGGAATGGGGGACAGACAAGGACAGATGAATGTAAGTGTCTAACATAGAACTGAAACCTAATAGTAGGTTCCTTAACAAATATTAGTAAACTTTATTCCACCTAACTGCAATCATCACTTATGTAAAAAACAATGTTTTATGGTTCTTTTGGTCTTATACAAGACTACCTGCAGAAGCAAATGATAAAAATAAACTGATAGGTCTTGTAAAATTTGTCCTGATGTCTATTTTGTAGTGTTATAAATCTAGTATTTACATAACAGTGGTTCTCCTGGAGAGAAGCATTAGAGATTTGATCTTACACACTCTGCTTATTCAGTGAATAGAAAAGAGAAATCTGGAAGCAATCTGGTAATACAAAACCACTAGTTTATGCTGTTGCTGCCTTTATCTAATAAATTTCCAAAGCAACTATAGTTATTAAAATAGTGAAATTATTACTTCCAAGGGGACATATGTTTTTATTAAGAGAACAATTAAGATAATTCATTTGTTTTTGTATATTTTAATGTTTTTCATTAGCCAAGGGTCGCATACTTGCTAAAATACTATTCTAGAAGTACGTAGTAGGTGATATTCAGATCAAGGGAGCCACAATTATGCCCCTTCATTATTTCCTCACATGGATCAGAACTCACTTCATTGAGAAATACTGGGTTAAAGGGTTTAATGAGACTTGCTACTGGAACATAAATGTGCATGGCCTGGAGCTCAAGGACTTTTACAATCACACCACACACACACACACACACAACCACAAATCATTATCTTTCACTGTCATTCTGAAGAGAAGTGGCACTTAAATTTACAATCTTAGAAACAATCCTGCTAAGTAAAAGCTACATAATGTCTGCCATGTGGAAGGTGCTTGATAAACTTAAGTTGAATAAATAATCCTCAAGACCTGCATGACAACAATTTAAAAATTTCCATTGGATATTATAACAATTTTAGAGGATTCTAAACTTCCAGCTGAAGTCAGTGCCCTTCACTTCATGTTGTTTACAGACTAGCTATGTAACCAGTACTCTGCTAAATATCCAGCATTCCATAGGACAGGGCATTTTGTTCATGAATACACTAACATAATAAAGAATAATACATTGTGTAATTAAATATGAATAATGAAGAAAGCACTTATAACAATTTGACTTCTATTTTCAAATGAAAAATAGAAAGTTGCCTATTTAAAAAGTTGCTGTGTTTGAAAATGGATCTTTTTATGGATTTATAACATAATCAAGGGAGCAACTTTTGCAGTCCATTCTCAAATACTAGGTACAGTTTCTTCTTCACTTGAAATGATGACATGGAAGACAGCACCCATATGATCAAACACACTTTACTCAAAATGTAGCATTAATGGGCTTGCTCACATTCCAAAGATGTGTCTCCTTGAACACTGGTTTGTTTCATAGTTCTCACTTTTTTGGGAGGGCTTGACTTAGTCCAAAAATGCTATGGCATGTGTACAAAAGTTAATGTCTTATATTTTGAAATAGAACAAAAAGGGAACATATACTCTGACAGGGGATTCTATCATATTAGCTCAAAACACTGAACTTTATCAACTTGAGGAAAGATTTCCCCAAGTTAGAAATATTACAAGTAATTCTCTTTCCAGAAGACTGCTGCGTATGTGAAGAATGTGGAAAAAAAATACTCCAAACCAAAAATGTAAGTTAGGACTAAAGACTAACAAATGAATAATAGCAAAGAAGGTAAGTACCTTTGCTCAAGGTCGATGTGCTAACAGAGTGGCTTGCTTAGTTCATGTGCAGATATTTGTTGGCAGATGTTAAGGGAGGTAGAGAAAAGGTATTAATGTGAAAAATAAAACCATAAATGTGAATGTTATAATTAGATGATTGTGTGAAAGATCAACCAAGTAATAAAAGTATGTAGTACTCAAGTTGTTTGAAAGGATGCAGTGCTTGAGATAGTGAGGAACCAGTTCTACTAAGCCAAATGGAGATTTCCTTTGCTTTTTCTTTTTTAAAGAGACAGAGTCTATACTCTGTTTTCTCTTCAAAATGAACAAATCTTTCGCCTTTTAAAGAGACAAGGTCTATGTTGTCCAGGCTGGACTCAAACTCCTGGGTTCAAGTGATCATCCCACCTCAGTCTCTTGAGTAGCTAGCTGGGACTACAGGTGTAGGTTAGTGCACTCTGCTCAAATGGAGATTTCTAAGAACAGAAAGATGATGGTCTCATGACAGTTGGTCAGCTATGGTAGCAGCTGGGGTCTAAGTTTCTGTTAACAGTATCAGAGAAGAAGGGCCTGAGAAGTGGGGGGGGTGGGGAAGATCGGAGCAATTTTCTATTTTGGTGGCTAAGCTCACACAATCTACTCACAGCTCTTTGCCATTTGATTACCACCAAAACAGATTACTTCTCCATTTTGGGGTAAGCATAAAGCAGGATTTCAACTCATGCTCTTGTCATTGCTCACTCCAGGCTACAAATTAAAATGATCCACTACTACATTTATGTACCTGATAAAGAGATCTTCCATCTCAATCTCAATACTTTTTTTATGTTTTTAAGCAAAGTTCATGTAAGCTGGTAGGTCATAGTGAATCCTAAAATTTATTCCCACAGGGATATACTTGGAACATTTTCCTTCTGGTCTTTATTAAACATAATGTTCTAAGCATTATGAGTACTCTAAGGTATTTCTTGAATAATAACCAAAACTGCAGAGTGAAAGTAAGTGGCAATTAAAATCCCATAGACAGAGGGGAACATAGAGACTAGGAAATAGCAGCATCTGTTCCTGACAATGGCTGGACTCATCTAGCAAACTCAGCCTGAGGGCCAAATTCAGCTCACTGCCTGTTTTTGTATGGCCTGCAGGAGCCAAGAATGGTTTTTACGTCTTTAAATGGTTGGGAATAAAAAATCAAAATAATATTTTGTGACATGTAAAAATTAGATGAAATCCAAATTTCAATGTCCAAAATTAAAATTTCATTGGAACACAACCACATTCATACATATTACCTATGGCTTTTGGATACAGCAGAGTTGAATAGTTGGGACTTTGAATATGGGCTGCAAAGCCTACCATGTTTATAATCTAACCATGTATAGAAAAAATTGGGGGACTGTGAGCTAGATCAGAGCTTCAAATACCGTCTGTGGTGAAGAATCTGGTTTGTTTTGTATTTGTTTTCTAATCCATGATAGTTCTTAGCTATGCTTTTGCGGAATACAAAATCATGCATTTGGATATTGCAGTGATGTCAAGTTGTTATAAATTTCCTAAATGCTTACTCTTAGTTTCTGTATTTATCTACTTGCATATTGGAACAGACATTTTGTGGACTGGCACTGGTCTGCAGACCACGATCTAGATAACACAAGAATACCTTCCTAGAACTTTTGGGAAAACCTTACTCCTCCCCTATATACTTTTGATATGATGATCCCTAAAAATTACAGTATATAATTTATAAACACACAAACATAAACTGGGTAAATTACTCTTTTTCTGTGGATCTTTTTCCTTTGAGCGATATACTTTAAAATGATAGCCATTGTTTCTCCCTTACCAACTGCCACATTATATAATATTTTACTATTCTCTTAGGCTTTGGATAAAAGAAAAAAATATTTCTTTTACATTTTGTGCTTTTGGGAATAACTCAAACTTCATAAATAAAATTATTAGTACAAATGTTTTTTGGACAATCTGTGCTGTGATTTTGGAAATTGTGTGTGAAAGAAGAGAGTGAAAGAACCTGAGTTCTTGTACAGACAAAAACAGTTTCCTATGTTTAAATTTTTAAAAGGTTGAAAAGATTTCATGCTCTTATGCTGGCTTTATAATAGCAAAGTCCCTTGATATGTCAAAGGCCACAAAGTAATTTTTAGTTTAGGTACAAAACGTGCTTTGGGCCCATTTTATATGACACTCCCTGGTTTTAGTGTAGCATTTAAAAAAACGAACGTGCAAAAAATCATTTCCACGAAACTTTTTTTTATTGGGTCAAAGTAGTGATTTACTTTTAAATTTCAATATTTATCTCCCTAGAGAAATGCTTATTTAATTCTACTGCAATTTTTGTTTAAGAAATGAAATTATTTTTACATGTTTTTAAACTTTAAAAAGATGAAATTCCATTGTTGTGCCAATGACTTTTTTATTATCAGTGTCAGATGATAAAACATCCAAATAAGAAACAGCACAGGGATTTCACAGTGTCAGTAGAAAGGAAAGTCTATGAAAAGGAACTCAAGGTGTGTTTAAGTATGTGAAAAGAGCAAATAATCCCTAAACCTGCTTAATTAGATGATAAATAGGAACATTTTTTCTTTATATGTTGTTAAAGAAGAATGTTGTTGCTAGCAAAGGATGAAAATTCAAAGCTGAGGGAATATAAAACTGCTGTAGATTAAACTTCTGCAAACGTCCACTTGCCTACACAGCTCCGCTGTCATAAAACAGTCAAAATAGTTAAGATACATTCATTCAGAACAATGACATAATGTTTATAAATATTTATATGTATGCTGAACTAGTCCATTACTGAGCACTGCAGCTGTGGTATAGAAAGAAAACTAGGACTCGACCGAAGGCCTCATTTTGCCAATTACTAGGCTCCACAATCCTATGGAAATTATTTAACCTCTCTAAGCCTCTTATCTGTAAAATAAATAAGATTCGACCTACCCTAGAGGAATTAAGGAAGATAATGCAAGTACCTTGGGAACTATAAAATACGATGCAAATATAAGGGGTTATTATTATTGAGTAAGGAGCTCAGAGAATCTTAATGTGTATTATAGGTACCTATCGATTTTCTATAATTAAATGAAGTTTCTATACAGCAAAATAGATTGTGTTCTCTGTATACTTTAACACCCTTTTCTAATATCACTACTTCTTGAAGCAGAGAATATATTGAGATAAACCTCATCATACAATTTATTACACAAAATTTAAGTAATTGTAGTTGTGATCAGTGCTATTGATGGTCAAGGTGCTGTGAGTGTGAAGCAGGAGGATCTTTCTAGTATGGAGAGGGTGAGGGAAGACAAGGGA
Organism: Cheirogaleus medius; assembly: GCA_008086735.1. Lineage (NCBI taxonomy): Eukaryota > Metazoa > Chordata > Mammalia > Primates > Cheirogaleidae > Cheirogaleus > Cheirogaleus medius. Next base: position 5,067,013 of record VBSM01002608.1, read on the forward strand.
GGTGAGGATGGGTACAGGCAGCAGTAGTGGGAATTACTTTTTTTCATGCCGACATCTGAAGGAAGAGGAGGCATTAGCCAAGGAAATGGGAGAGCAATGCTATTGTTCCACATATTACATTTTCATCATTTAAGGAGATAATCATAATTAATATATACATATCAAAAATTCTCCAAACCATCATAATATGCCTATTTGTGGATTCAAAAGCCATAAGCAGCAGTTATTATGTTGGAGCCTTATGCTTTAATGCATTATCTATGATCCCTGGAAAATACTAGGTTTTCCATCTCAGAGTTAAGACTTAAGTTGTGAGATGGTACTGGATTTTTGTTCATCTTTTGCACATGCACAGAAAACATATGGTATAAGAATAGCATTCCACTTTCAAAATCTAAGCTTATTTATTTTCAGATCTGTAGCTGAATATATACTGGATCAAGGACTTTTCTGTTCTATACAAAATATTTCTCATCCTCAACATTTTTTTTTTCAAATCCTAAAAGATAAGGGAGCTTTCTTTCATTCTTCCAAGTGGTAGAATCATCTTTATGTTTGGGTAACCAGTGCTGGGGTCCTCTTGTCTGGATAACACATTTAAAGGATGATGGTATGAAATACAGGCAAGGAAGTCCCAGTTACTTCAGTAAGGTTGCTACCTGCATCCTCGCCATCCTTCCTCTGTAATACATGCCTCCCTCATGGGATCCAAGCCCTATGCCAAGGTATAGAACTTGTATGCCAATTTCTCATTGTTTTGGAGGTGATTAAGCTAATTAATTAATACAAGGAGAAGAATAAGGTAAATACTTTCTAATAATATTTTCATGTTCTACAGCATAATTCCTCACCGGATCACCTGTCCACTCTTTACACATCATGTCCCTGCCTCCCCCACTTCCCAACCATTTCACGTCTGCACAGAATAGCTTTCCTATGACACCAAATGCTTGCTAGCCTGAAAAGTGTATAGAAACTCATATTCCATTTTAAGGATCCATGTAAAGAGGTTACATTATTGAGAGTCTACACTGTGCTAGGCCTCCAGGTCAAGTGTTTTACATATGCGGCCTCATTTAGTACTAAAAACAGTCAGAAAAATTAGGCATTATTATCCAAAATTTGCCCCCAATATACTGCTTACTAGGACCACAATGCTTCTTTGCATAGGAAAGAATACATTTCCTTTTTGAAAACATTGTTTGTAAAGTGCAAACTATTTTACAGAAAGAGCATCAGTCTAATTTCTGAACTCCACTCCAGTCGCTGTTTCTACATTGTACCTGCTCTGGGGTAATATAGGAGCCATATTTCATCACTATTTTCTGGAATCTGCCTAAGAAATAGTTCTTTGGGTGAAAGTCTCCGTGCTCCTCTAGCACAGAAATGCATATCTCCTGCTTTTGATTAACATAAAAACAATGTCCTATTTAACTAGAAGTTTGCCTAACAAATATTTGGCCAGGCCCCACGGATCATCCTGAATGGAGACCTTAAAGATCCTGTCCCTTCAGCTAAGGATTATAGGACAGAGAGGGATAGCAACACTGAAGAAAAGTCTATATTCTTCCATTTAATCCTGATATCCCAATGATTTCCTTCCTTCAACAATAATTAGGTTACTTTTGAAAAGAATGAAATTTTCGATCTAATCATTTTTCTGTCAAGCTAATAGAGATTTACTATTTCCTCTTTACAAAGTTTCATAAATATGTAAATACTTTGCAAAGCATCCCTTATGAGCTTACAACGTTATATTAGGATTACAGTGGCAATTATTAATAAAAATTCTAGAGCCGGAAAGCATTTTACAATTTAAGAAAGAATGTTTTGATAAATAAAACACACCTCTAAAACTTTATATTTTAAAGTAGGGCAGGAAAGTGACATCAGCAAAAATGGCAGACTAGGCACCTCCAAGTGCCCTGTCTCCCAAAGAAACACTGAAAATCCAAGCAAAAACTATGAGAATCAAAATTTCTCAGAATTCTGGAAAACAGACAAAGGTTCATAGCAACCAAGCAAATGCTAAATCAAGAGAAAGGCAATTTAAAAATGATAGGAAAGTACCATAGCGCATTATATGTTCTGGCTCAACCACCCTCCCTGGCTCAGCAGTGGTCTTGAAGATGGCAGCCTATATTTCCAGTGTGGGAACTGGTCCCTGGTGCTGAAGAGAGCATAGCAGACCTTAATTGTAAAGAATTGTGTCTGTAAACCTGTCTGGAGGCTATCTGAAAGATTGAGGCAAGGTGCTTATCTTTGTTTCAGGAAACTCAGAATGCACTCAGAGTGGAACCCCTTAAAAGGCAAACAAATCACCTGCAATTACATGCGACAAAAGGCATATGAGTGCCAAAAACCTGGAATAAAAAACTGCAAAGAGATTTTTTTTTTTTTTTTTTAGAAATTAGGGCACTCAAAAGTATCTGTATATACTGGGGAATTAGAAAGTTATGCACATGCCCACAGCAGGATGTATGTTCAGAAATAACCTGAGAGGTTTTCTTCCCCTCCATCCACCCTTTCTCTCTTTTGCTTTTGGCTCCTGGCATTCAAGGAAATCTCTTTCAAAACACTAGTTGAATAGAAGGTTAAGGAATGGAGGTTTGAGAGAACACATATGACAAAGAATATAGACCTTATGATAATGGTTTAGAAAAGTCAATAAAACAGCTACAGCCTATAGCAAACAACAAAAACAAACCCTGAGGAGAGGAAAGACTGATTTTCAGTGTTGCCATAATATTCAAAATGTCCAATTTTCAATAAAAAATGATAAAGCATGCAAAGAAAAATAAGTATGGTCCATTCACAGAAGAAATTAACAGAAACTTTCTCTGAGGATCACAGGCAATGGACTTACTAGACAAAGACGTTAAATTAGCTGTCTTAAACATGCTCACCATACTAAAGGAAACCATGGACAAAACACTAAAGGACACTAGGAGAATGATGTGTGAATAGAGAATATCAACAAAGAGAAATTATAAAAATGAACCAAACAGAAATTCTAGAGATGAAAAGTACAATAATAGAATTTAAAAAAAAAACACCTCACTAGAGGGTTTCAATAGATTTGAATAAGTGGAAAAAGAATTAGTTTACATGAAGATAGGTCAAAACTGGGCATGGTGGCACGCACCTATAGTCCCACCCTCTTGGGAGGTAAAGGCAGGATTCCTTATGGCCAAGAGTTTAAGATCACAGTGTGTTACGAGCATGCCTGTGAATAATCACTGTGTTCCAGCTTGGGCAACATAGTGAGACTCTGTTTCTAAAAAGTAAAAAATTAAAAAAAAGAAAAAGAAGGTAGGTCAATTGAAATTATCCACTCTGAGGGGCAGAAAGAAAAAAGAAGAAAGGAAGTTAACAAGCCTAAAAGATCATACAAGTGCACCAATATACACACAATGAGAATCCCAGAAGAGAAGGGAAAGGAAATGATATTTGAAGAAGTAATGACTAAAAACTATCCAAATGTAATAAAAGACATGAATCTATATAGTCAAGAAGCGCAACAAACTCCAAGAAGGACAAATACAAAGAGATATGCACCAAGACACATAATACAATTATTGGAAGCCAAAGAATTTTAAAATGAAGAGTTTTGAAAACAGCAAGAGAGAAGCAACTTATCACATACAATATGAGAATCATATTGAGAGATCCTCAATAAGATTAACAGAATATTTCTCATCAGAAACTATGTAGACAAAAAAAGGAGTGGGACATTTTTAAAGTGTTGAAAGAAAAAAAAGTCAACCAAGAATTTTATATCTAGCAAAGCTACCCTTCAAAAATGAAGAAGAAATTAAGACATTCTCATCAAAACAAATGCTGAGGTTTGTTGCTAGTAGATCTGCTCTACCAGAAGCTAAAGAGAGTTCTCTCTGCTGAAATGAAAGAACATTAGATAGTAATGTAAAGTTATAACAAAGAAAGAACATCATTAAAAGTAACCACATACGTAAATATAAAGGCCAGGATCATTTTATTTTAGGTTTGTAACTCTTCTTTTTATTGCCTATGTGATTTATAAGACAGAATCATAAAACTATAATTTTAAACCTATGTCAATGGGCACACAATGTATAAATGTAATTTATGAGAACAACAAGATAAAGTGGGGAACACAGTTGTATAGGAGCAGAGTTTTATATGCTATTAAGTAGATGTCATGTCTAAGTAGATTGTTATAAATTTAGGACATTAGTTGTAATCCCAATGATAACCACTAAGAATATATCTACAAAATATAAACAAAAGGAAATAAGAGAATCAAAATAGCACATTACACTAAAAAAATTAACTGAACACAAAAGAAGGCAGTACAGGAGAAAATAAGGAACAAAAAAGACATAAGACATACAGAAACAAACAGCAGAAAGGCTAAAGTCCTTCCTGTCAGTAATTACTTTAAATGTAAATGCCTCAAACTCTTCAATATAAAGCAGAGATCAGCAGAATAGATTTAAAAAAAAAAACAGGATGCAATTATATGCTGTTTATAAGAAATTCACATTAGATCCAGAGACACATTGGTTAAACTAAGAGGATACCATGTTTCCCAGAAAATAAGACCTACCCATAAAATAAGCCCTAGCAGGATTTCTAAGCATTTGCACAATATAAGCCCTACCCCAAAAATAAGACCTAGTGATGGGCGTGGCTATGCAGAGTATCTGCCCAACCCATGCATTTTGTCACAGAGCGGTAAAGAAGAGGAACAGCCCTTCTCATCTGCCCCATCATGACAGCTACTATCCCAGAGGTGACCGGAAAGGTGCGGGTAGCCCCACCAACAAGGTCAGCTCCCCCTGTCAGGTCCCGGCCATCCTGTGTGTGCTGCAAGCTGAGGCTTTGAGGGGAAAATAACACATCCCCTGAAAATAAGCCCTAGAGTGTCTTCTTGAGGAAAAATGAATATAAGACCCTGTCTTATTTTCGGAGAAGCACGGTAGAAAAAGATATTGTATGCAAATAGTAACCAAAAGACAGTTGGTGTGGTTATACTAATATCAGCCAAAACAGACTTTAAGTCAAGTTTTACAAAAGACAAAAAAGGACATTATGTACTGAGAAAATGGCCAATTCATCAGTAAGATATAAAAATTAAATATATATGCACCAAAGATCAGAGATGGACATAAGTGAAGGGAGAAATAGTGCTACAATAATAGTCAAAGACTTCAACACTTCCCTTTCAAAAATGGAAAGAACAATCTAGATAGAAAACCAATAAGGACACAGAGAACTTGAATAACACTATAAACCAGTTAGATATAACAGATATACACAGAATACTGCAGCCAATTAAAGAATATACCTTCTTCTCAAGTACACATGGTACATTCCCCAAGATTGATCATATTATTGAAACAAAACCTTTCTCAATAAATATAAAGTATGGTAAAAATCATTAGACTTAATTTTAACTTTTTAAAAGTTTTATTTTCAAATAAATGGATTGGCTAGCAAATTTATAATATTAATAACATAAGCTATGTACTTAAGCCAAATGACTGCCATGGTAATACCCATGAACCTTTATAGGGGATAAAGGGGAGTACAAATCCCCTGAGGACACTTCCTATCTATGTGCCAGGCAGTGGGGACACAACAGAGACTAAAACAAACATGGAATCCCTGCCTTCACGGAGGTCACATTTTGGTGGGGGAAACGATCAATACATACATCAAGAAATGAAGAGCCTTAGTTTCAGGTTCTAATAACTTTTATGTAGAAGATATGATAGGGTAAATGTGCGAGAGAGTAATTTGGAGGCCTGTTCTTGCTAGGGTAAAATCCTCTGCTTCTCTTCTTCTGGAGCTAACCCTGGAGGTATGCTCCTGTCTTGAGGCCTTTACACTTGTTATTCCTACTACCAAAAACTTTCTGGATTGGCTTGCACCCTTTGTCTCTGCTCCTTTGTCGCTTTCTCAGTGAGGCCTTCTATGCTCATCCTCATCTAAAATTGTGTTCTTCTTCCTCCTCAACCCCCACTCCTCTGTCAATTCCCTTTCCTTTCCCCTCATTCCCCTCAACCCCCACTTAGCACTTATCACCATCAAACACAGAACACATTTTACTTTGTTATCTTGTTTATAATTTTTTTCCTTTATTGCATCGAAAGTTCCAAGAGGACAGGGACTCGGCTTGTCCTAATCACTGCTGCATCTCCCATGCCTAGGGCAGTACCTGACACACAGTAAATGCTTGGTAAATATTTGTTGAAAGAATGAATTAATGGAGATGTTGAGCCCACAGATGGATGTATGAGTCTATGGTCCAAGTAAAACAGCTTGAAGTGAAGATATAAGTTTGAAAGTCAAAGGAGATTAAAAAGGATATTATTTTCTCCAACTTAAAGATGTGGAAATTGATTCAGACAAGCCAAATGAGTATGTACAATGTATACACCATCTTCTCATTATCTCACAAGCTGAAGCAAATCTAGTTGGTAGAAGAGATAAACATTTTCTTGGTGCATATTCTAAAAGGAATTTAACATCTGGACAGTTAAAAACAAGAACATTGAAAAACATAAAGAAATAATGTATCTTTAATAGTGATTTTCTTATTGTGACCCTTGATGACAGCTCAGGTCAATACAAAAGTAAATGTACTTCAGTGAAAGAATCTTATAGTCCAAACCAATGATGCTGGGGCACAAAGATTTCTTGAGCTCTAACTTAATCTAAGGGTAGAATTTAGATTAGCTTATGAAGTAGAGATAGCTTGTCCTCCCTGTCTGTTTCAACAGTTCAAGGCTGACCTCTCATGTGTCTATTTTGTATTGCTGAAGAGAGAGCAAGATGCTTTGTATGCTAGGTGCCCAAGTTGCAAGACTGAACCTTTATCATAAATATCAATATGTCTGAACAGTTTTCTTGTCAAGATAAGTGGCCACTCTACCTCTACACAGAATGAGGGTTAAGTGACTCATCCAAGGTCAGTCACAAGGCTAAAGGCAGGGATAAGGCTTGACCCAGGTTTCCAAACTCCCAGCTCAGAGAGTATTCTACTACGTTTAATCCTCTATGCCTTTTATACTCAAATAATAAAAGATGCCAGGTCACATTTCTGGAACACTGTGGGTGGGATCCTGGGGCTATCTGTCTTTTTAACCTTTCCCAAAGCACATATCATTGCAGGAAATAGAAGGGGCTTGTTCTTGGTAGGAGCCCCTTGCACATATCTTGTCCTTGTACCACGTGGTCCAAATGTTAAGGCTCTAAGCATATGCTCATTACTCTTCCTCTATCTACATCTGGTCAATGACTTGGGAATACCAAGGACAAACAGGAAATACAAAAATTGCTTCTATGTAAAACAACATTATAGGTATGCTTGAATTTTTTTTCAGTTGCTGTTTGGACTAGGAGAAACATTAATAAATAGACTCATAAATTTTAGGAATCATTATATCTCCAAGGATCAAGAACATGATCCTGAAAACAACCAAAAATCATTTCCATTGGTTTTATTTATTTTGTTTTATTTTTTAATTTCAGAGTATTATAGGGGTACAAATGCTTTGGTTATATAAATTGCCTTTGTACCACCAGAGCCACAGCTACAAGTGTGCCCATCCCTCAGACAGCACACACTACATCCGTTAGATGTGAATTTATCCATCCTCTCCATCCGCCTCCCACCTGCCCAACACCCTATGAATATTACTTCCCATATGTGCACATTAATGTTGGTCGATTAGTACTAATTTAATGGTGAGTACATGTGGTATTTGTTTTGCCATTCTTGTGATTCCATTGGTTTTATATTTTAAAATAGCATGTACTAGTTGTTCATGATGCACAAAAACTTTAAAAAAAAGAAAAAATTATGCCTAATCCCATCATCCAAATGGCCAATTTTTTTTTTTTAAATGGGGAGAAATACATGAACTGGTTTAGAAAATTCCAACAGTAGAAAAAGTATAAAACCTCATGAGAGAGGTAAGAGCCTGGTGATCATCTACCATCCCAGTCCCACTATGCAAATTAATTACTCTTAATTATATGTATTATATTTCTGTGTGTCCTTCCAGAAAAAAAAATATTTTATGTTTTAGGAACCTGTGTTGTTGTATATTAATTTAATGTGTATAAAAGCATACATAAAACAACTCATTTTGTTCAGACTTCTGCAACTTGCTTTTTTGACTATTTTATTCTGAAGGTCTTTCCATAGCAACACATATTTTTTCAGGGATCATAAGGTATTCTATTGTACAGAAGTAACGTATAATAATTAATTTAACCAGTTCCCTGACAGACATTTAGGTTGTTCCCAGTTTGTTACTATTATCAGCAATACTTCAGTGAACATCTCTATACATATAGCTTGGTGTACTTTTACAACTGTATCTTTAGGGACAACTACCGGTAGTAAGAGTATCGGGTCAAAGGGAATATGCATTTGAAATTTGGACAGGTATTACCAAATTGCCCTGTAAAATGCTTACACAATTTATACTTTAGCAAACACTTGGAGATCATAATATCCATAATACTTTTAATCAAAAGGTACATAAAATTAAAAGCTAGGATGTAAACATAAACTATACGTATGTATTCTATTCCATGTATTCTGTCTTTGGATCATTGTGATTTACATCATTACCATTAACTACAACACATACACCTGGAACTCCATATTACCAAACAACATTCATTTACCGAGAAAGCAATTTATACTCATTGCTATAGAACCTTCCATAGGAGTGATCCTGGGAGTTGGAAGACAGCCCAGTATCTATAATTGGAACCACAAGAGTGTGTTGTGTGTGTCAGCTTTTGAACAGTAAGTTTCATTTTGAAATCTATCTGAATCAGCTTGTAAAAATCTCAAAACCAAAACATTTGTTCATTGTCTCCATGCAAGGGTCAATCAGAAATATATATTAAATGTATATTCTATTTTCATTAAAAGTAATGAGAAATAATTCAAAGGAGTGTTCAACTTAAGTGATGTGAAAAGATTTCATTCTTTTACTTTGGCTCATTTAAATTGGATCAAAGGCTAAAGGATATTTGAAAGTTTTAGAATGAATTTTAAAAGCATAAAGTTAATTGTCCTATGGATAACAAGAAAGGAGATAGCAGAAGGTAGTGGTTAAAGAGTTATCAAAATAAGTTTTTTAAAAAAGTGAAGCCTGTAAAGCTATGTCTCAGCTTCTTTCTTTACAAGTTGTGAGACCAGACAAATCATTTAATTCTCTTTTAAATGAGGTAATAAAAATAAAACATTTAGGCTAGTGTCTGACGCTTAGAAACCACCACATGCATATGAGCTGCTATTTATCTACAGCCACTATTACCCCAATATTAAGAGTAGATCTGAAAAAAAACAGAAAGGAATATTTCCTAGGATATAGACAAAAAAGGTAATAAAGGATGGGAAGAATTGAAAGTAGAAATTTACTATCTAATTTTAGCACATTTATCCCCTTCCTCAAGTGAACAATGAACATGTTATCTCCAAAGAAGCAGATCACAGTGCAAGCTTGTCAGATTTCCACATTGTGGTTTTGATTTTCCAAGACTTTTGCAGACTTTGGCATGGTAAAAATACATCTTGAAACCCTTATTCTAGAACTGAAGAATTGAAGTTAGTTTGCTTTGGGTGAAAAACAGTGTTTCCCCATAGGAGCCAACACAGAAACTCTTCTGACACAAGAGGCAAGGTTTATCTTTCTTCACACAATTTTATAAATTTCATGGAAAAGAAATTCATGCAAAATGAAAATTCAAGAACATAAAATTGACTCTAAAACATGACTTGAATGTTTCACTTCCTTAATAATTGATTGCCGTGAGAATTATGGAAATAGATGGTTAGTTCTTCTCAGTAATAAATTTGCCTTCTTTTTCAAGCTCGAACTACTAAGATTCCCTAGATTTGATTGTGTAATTTCAGATTGCAGATAAGAGATGGTAACTACATGGGCCACCTATTACAGCCGAGGCAAACTGTAGAAGACTGCCACAAGCCTGGTTGTGCCCACAGAACTCCTCCTTCTTCGTGGCCAGGAGTTGAAACTGACTTTGATCCCTTTTATAGAATATTCCTTTCACAGGAAGGTCTCCACTAAAAACCAATTAGTGTAATATTCCACTGTAAAGTCATTTTACTACTCTGTTTTGCATTTTTTTTTTAAATTTAGTATTTCCCCCTTGAGAAAAATACCTAAAAGTATTTCTATAATGGTTTTAAACACTTAATTATTTAAACCAAAATTGATAGGATCGTTGAGCTAGTAGAGACTTTCACAGTCCTCTAATCGTACTTCCTCCTAATGTGTAAATCTTTTCTACAACATCCTTGATGATTAGACATTGAATTCTGACCTCACACTCGTAGAACCTGCTGTGACGGGTACCATGTTATAGTAAAAAAAGCACTGAATGACATAAATGTTGGGATAGCTGTGGTAATATCCCCACTCTGCTGCTCAAGGTAAGCCACTTAATCCCATTCTGGACTTTGATCTTCTTATCTGTAAAACATGAGAGTTGTTATTTATTGATCACTAATATGCCTTTGAGGCCTATCAGTTTGCAAAACATTTCTTAAGAAAATCCTTGCCACAAAGTCCTAATTGTTAGAAACTTTCTTTAACTTCTACCCATGTCCCCTCTTCTCAATGCTGGAGAGATTCAAAAAAGTAGATTTTCACATAGTAATTCCTTAAAATTGAACACTAGGTATCATATCTGCCAGAAGCATTCTTTCCTCTAAGCCTAGAAGATTCCTTAGAATATATTGATATTTCTTGTTTGTAAATTATTAGTATATTCTTTTGTGATTTAGCAATTGAAATAATGGTTAAAAGGACAAAACTTACTGATGGTATTTTGGTGGAAATAGGTAAGTAAAAAGTTGAAGTTTTGCAACTCATAGTATAAGTGTTTTTAAAGGCTTTATTTTTGTAAGATGTTAAATAAAGAATATTATTTCAGCAATCTGTAACTGATTGACAACAGTTGACATTTAATTAATTACTACTTTTATGAGCTAAGGTTTTGCTGTCTTTGTAGGATTTCAAATTGCTGAGATGGGGGACATTGTGTTGAAAGGTAGTAAAAACCTTAGAGACCACAGAAGGGAGTTGGGCTGTTAGGCCTTGAATTAAATGGGCCATGCACTGTGCATTTTGGTGTTCTATTTCTGTTTTTTGGTTTTCATGTATCCTTCCACACTGTTGGTCTGTCTGCTATTACTTCACACTGCTGCCAATGGGCCTGACTATAGCAACTCATCTTTCTTCTTCCAATTTCCTGCTTCTGATCTATTGCGGGTTTGGCAACCAGATAACCAAACATTTTAGAGACTTGTCTAAAATTAGAGTAAATGGACTGAGATACCATTTTTTCCTTCTATCCAATTGAATAAAAATATAAAAGAATGATTATTATTGTGGGTGTGGGGAACATAGACAAACTCATACTCTGCTAGAGACAGTGTAAAAACTGGTATTAACCCTTTGGATAGCTATTTGGCAATCTATTTTAAAAGTTCTAAAACAATGCATTCCCTCAAACTGACAAATCTCCCATGTAGGAATCTGTCCTCAGAAAATAGATGGACAAGTATGAAAGATATACAAATGAGGCTTTCTTTATAATAATGAAAAACTAGAAAGATACATCCAATACATTCACCAATAGGGCATTAGTTTAATAAGCTGTGCTGCAAGCACATGATGTCATGAAAAAATGATATTGCAGATCTATAATTACCAATTTGTATATGATGTACTGGAATAAAAATCAGTTCATATATTATGATCCGTTTTAAAAAATTATATTTTAATGCAAAAATCTGCAATATTATAGACCAATATTAGTTAATAATCAGTCTTTAGTATATTATAATTTCAGACTTTTTAGTTTAAAAACTTTTTTTATTTGTATATTCTGACTTTTTCAAAAACATTAATACTTTAAAGCTGGCTCAGACTTCCATGCACACACAATGAATTCATCAAACAAGTTATTTCTGTCTCTAAAATTTCACTAAAATGGCAATAAAGATATGTAAAAGTATCAAATGATATGTAAAAGTATTAAATGTCAAACCAAATGGGAGGAGTCAAAAGCAGATGAGAGATTTCAGCAATGAAGATGGAGAGAAAAGTGGTTGGTTTGAGGATCTTAAGGCTATAGTGGACTTGATAAACTTTAGTAGCTAGATATGGAGGGATCAGGAATAAAACAGAATTTGGGTTGTGGGATGGTGGTGCTATTCATTAAATCTGGGAAAATAAAAGGAGAAGGTAGAACCACAATAGGTAAAAATTGATTTAGTTTTGTACATCTAACTTTGAGAGACTTGTGAGATGTCTAATAGAGCCACAGATCTGTCATTCAGCAGACAGAGCCGGGAATCGTGTGCATGTGACTGATAGCTGAAACCAGGGCAGGACACATGGTGACGTTGGGAGGCTTGTCCAGCAATAAGAAGCTAGGGGATAGGATCCTGGGGAACATCAACATGTTAGAAGCAGTAGAGGAGGAGCAATCCACAGAGTAGGCCCACAGCGAGTAACCGACAATAGAACAGGGTGCCAAAGAAGCTACGAAGAAAGAAAATAGAGAAGTGGAGACTGAGCAATGACAAAAAAGGTATAAAAGGTTAAAAGAAGGAAAAAAGGGAGTAGCAAGTGTCCACTATATTTGACACCAAAGAAGTGATCCTGTAAAAAGCAGTTACTGTGATTGGGATGGGGGTGGAGGGGTAAGGAAAAGCCCCGCTATGGCCAGAGGAATGAGATGTGATGGCTACTTGGGGACATTAAGTTGAGATTAGGGTTTTGGTTTTGTCTCTTTAATATAGGAGAAAGTTAAGCATGCTGAAGTGAAATTATATGCAGCATGATATAAACTGATACTCTACGAAACTGGTTGTCTGAATAAATTAATACAGCTTTCAAATAATCACTCAATATCTTTCAACAAAACTGCAGCAAAACCTGACATATCTGATCTTTTGCTCTTAATTTTTCTTCTATTTTATAATTATCTGAGACTTGACATATGAAAACACAGAAATTTAAAATATCAAGCTAAATTTGAACCTTTGGGGTAGGATGAAGGCAAAAAAACCAAATAAACTCTAAAAGACAGAAACATCTTCATTGAAACTGGGTTTATTAAGACACCTTAACACCGAACAGTGTAATTTCACAGCTAAATCAAATACATATTGTCTTGATAAATTAGATGTAATTTCAATTTTGGTAAAAGAGTAGCCAGGAACTAATATATACTGTACGCTGCTGTGTTCTACTCAACTAACAGCATCCTAATGTCCTAGTGGCCTGAAGGATTGTGCAGTTTTCAGAGGAGTTTACCCTTAATACAGAACATTTAAACATGCTTCACTTTTTGTTACCGAGTACATTTTATATCTATTAAAATACTCACATATGTCCTAGTGTCTTTAGTAACTATATGTTTACATAACAGGCATACTTTGTCCACCACAGCATATTTTTTAAAAACTGAACTACTTGCAAAAGCACTATTAGGTATTCAGCAATTTGAATTCCCTAGTTAGGGAGATGGGGCCAAATAGTATCATACTTTTTTTTTTTTTGGTAACTATTCATGGCAGAACTTCAACTACTTTCCTCTTAATGTGGTGTTCTGTGCAGTTAGTTTTTCTTTCCGTGTCTATCTTAGAAAGATGGATTTTCAAAAATTAAAAACATGTGACAACAGTGATTTTATAGCACATTTTGCCAGGAGCAAAATGCAGCGTGAACAAAGAGAAAGATTAATTAATTTAAGTACCTACTCTGGCGAATCAGATAGAATTATCAAACAGATAAGAGCAGGTCTGTTCCTATTTCTAGTCATCTCTTCTATGCTTAATTTTTTAAGAAAGTTATTTCAGTTTTAAATGTACCAATCCCAACAAATCCCACCATGAAACATGCAATGAGATATGATCTCTGAAATTGTGTGAGTTGACAATTTTCCTCAAGTGCCTACAATAGTCTGGAATAAGAAAGTTATAAGAACTTTTCTTTGTTTAAATAGTAAAAATGTAAAAGGTTAAAACTATTTTTTTTTTTTTTTTTTT